>OZ005740.1:299802239-300275066 GCA_963930735.1 Dioctria linearis | reverse complement strand
AAACTTACCGCACCTTTACTGACTGCAGTTTGACTTTTAAACTTAACGAAAGTTCCCCTCACACGAGTTAACTTAATTTGTGTACGCCTGTTAAACTAAACAACGCATTCGCTTTACATAAGTAAATGTACTTACGTATACGTCTATTGTAGTTCAGCCTTCACTTTTTAACATATTTTACTTTCGTAACTCTTTTCTCTTTTTAAATTTTTTTACCTTTTTTAACTTGACTCTCGAATCTCGACTCACCGCTCTCAACTCTCGACTTATATCACACATATACACATATTGGATAACCCCAAAGTTGGTAATTACCACCCCACCCCAAAACCCCCCAAAACGTAAGAAAATTTTACCCCATCGCAAAGACAAAATAACAACAACACTGTTGGAAAGTTCAGTTAATGATATTGAGTTACATTCCAATCATCAAGACTTGGAATATCAACCAATTCACTCAATATTAATAGTAGAATAGAATTTCTATAGTGAAAACTAAGTTACCATCAGGTTTTCAGGTGAAAGTAGCATAATTTTTTACCTTTTAACAGTTGATGTACACTGAAGGAAAACGCAAGAAAACTTGCGATAAAATACATTTTACTTATTAACAACTTAATAAAAATGCCTTTATGGCAATGCTATACAATTTCTAAGGCACACGCGTACCTGAAACATTTTTAAACGAAGTAAAAAGATAAATAAGTATAAACATGGCAGCTGGCACAGGTAAGGACATTTACAAATATCCATATAATTGCAACAACTGCGCGTAATAAAGACATAATTTCACTATACATATGTACATACATATAAATCACACAACTGATGAACCTGTGATTAAACAAGCAGAACCACGCAAAATACGCGCGAAAATATTACATCGCTACACGAAGTTAAAAACCGCGGAACTGTCAATTTCATATACTGAAAACATACATATGTCACATGAAATTGAGGTGTTTTTTTCACGAGGAACACAGGAAACACGATAACAACGTTTAAAAAGTTGTAAAATACCTTCGTTAAAACATATTTAAGGATTTATATATTGTCATATGCATAATGAGACGAAAAAAGATAGCGAGTGGAAACTAGACTAAGGCCGCTTACACATCGAAAAACGAAAACGAACGAATAAACGGTTCCACACCGAAAATTCGAACGAATAAAAGTTGAGTTGGGTTTGTATCAAATGTGAATAAACGGAAATGAGGTTATGTACGACCGAAAAGAATATTCGTTCGTGTGTGGAACGTAGTATGGAACGAAAATATACTTGACAGTTCGGAACGAAAATTTGTTTCTTGTACGAATAAACATAAAAATGTGTTTTAATTGAAATACTTTAAATATGGATATTTAGGCCGTTTGCACATCGAAAAACGAAAACGAAAACACTAAACCGAAAAACACAAATATTGTCCTAAGCTAACACATATTTGCCGCAATTCATGTATTAAAATAATGGTTATTTATTCTAATTACAGTTTCAATAAAAAAATATCCATATTTAAAGCTTTATTTCAATTAAAACACATTTTATTGTTTATTCGTATGAGAAACAAATTTTCGTTCCGAACTGTCAAGGATATTTTCGTTCCATACTACGTTCCACACACGAACGAATATTCTTTTCGGTCGTACATAACCTCATTTCCGTTTATTTACATTTGATACAAACCCAACTCAACTTTTATTCGTTCGAATTTTCGGTGTGGAACCGTTTATTCGTTCGTTTTCGTTTTTCGATGTGTAAGCGGCCTAATGGAAAATTGCGTCCCACACTCAAAATCTTCAAATTGGCGGCAATTTCAAGACAGTGCCACATTATAGCACAACTAAGAAAAATTGTCTAAATTCGGAGGAAGTAATAAAAGATTATGAAATTATAATGGAAGATAATAAAAGGAAAGGTTTCTAAAATTAAAGATTATTTCTTCAGAGAATTTCCCATTATTGTTGTGGTTTTCTACAAAAAAATGACCACTGTCTTCTGCTTTCTACCGTTAACAAGTTTAGATCATGCGAAGAAAAAGTGATTCCAGTGTTCTAAAATCTAATTGTGAGATTTGGCTTGCTATCATCCAGTCACGGTATGTGCAGGCTTATATGCAATTAGCAAGTGGAAAACATTTTGTGTGAAAATATATTTGGTGACAATTTATTGAATTTACTAATAGAATAATTAATTTAATGTAATTTCAGTTTTAGAATATTAATACTAAAGTAATAGTTGTCAAGTAAGTGCTTCAAATTTATGTTCTGACTAAGGCTTAGAGCACCTAAGAAAAGAAAAAAAATGCTTGAATTAAATCGAATGTGGACTTACTTATGCTCGTTCTGATCTTAACATTACCGCTATACTAACTTTGACAACCGGAAGGAGTAGGTACTGTTGTATGTAGCTGGAAAATAATTTTCTCCAATTAATTTTTTAGTTACGCACGTCCTGCTTTTATAGTATTATAGTAATTTATTAGGTTGCAATTTCATGGACAACAAGTTTCAGCAGTTCCACTTAGCTAGCGAATTTTCTGTGTAATATTTTTTTAGTATTTCCAAACAGCACTGCTTCTTTGAGTAACATTTTTTAGTGGTTCCATCCAGGACTGTACCTTTTGTGTAACAGTCATTGATTTGATTGGCATTATAAGAAATATAAATGCAATTTTATATGAGATATATTAATTCCTGTACACCTTTGAGACTAAGAGTATGATCTTAAGCGTAACAAAATTAAATCAGTTTTTAAGTATGTCTTCCAGAATAAATACAATAAAATTTATAAACAATTTAGAAAATTTATTAGTTTGTATATCCTATCGGTGAAAATATAAAAACATAATTAATAATAAAATATTATATCTAAAATTAAAATGTGTTAACCCATAAGAAAAGGAAGAAAATATTTAGAAAAACGTAGAGTGCGAAAGTAAATTAAGAAGATTTGATTTTAGAAAAAGGCTTGTCAAATTAAGTTACATATAATATCCAAAGTTATTAGTCCACATTTATTTTATTACATCCTGACAAATCAGAAGTGGGATATAACTGGATACCAGATACATATATACTGTATAAAATAAAATGGATAAGGTACAGATTAAGACGCTAACGATTACGGAGATTAAGCGACGATTGACGGAGCTTGGTCAAGAAACAGGCGGAAATAAGCCCGAGCTGGTTTTACGTTTGGCTTCTGTGATTGGCGGCGATGAAGTTGAACTGGACGATAGCGAAAAGAATAGAGATGTCGACGATAGAATCGGAAAACTGATGCAAGAGGTGAATGTACTCAAGGAAATGCTGGAAACAGCAGTAAAAGTATTTATGGGAACGAAAAACGGGGTTGATCAAACGAATGAGCCACCGACGATTCAGATGGACATAACCACGGATTCGCATGATATCACGAAAATCTTTAGAGCTAGTATTTGTTAATAAGTGCATTGAAGCAGAGCCAAGTTTCGATGTTCCGCAGACCGATGCGCCGATAGGATATGAAAATACATCCTGCGTAACTGCGACGAATCTTAATCTCATACCACCACCTTGTTTAACGCAAACTCCTAGCCAATCAAATATCGCTTCATGTGTAAATCCGACGTTATTGCCGATGTACACAACCGACTATCAGATGCATAGTGTGCGAAATATTATGGAAATTGTTCCAGAGTTTGACCCATATGACGAGGAATCATTGACAGCTAAACAATTCACCGATCGTGTAACGTTGTTGAATCTGCATATCGTTGGGATGATCGCCTGTTAATACATGCTGTGCAAGCAAAATTTAATGGCGCTGCAAAATGATGGAAAGACACCATGCCGATTTACCTGAGCGGGTCAGATTTTGTTTCCAGGTTACTGAGTGATTTTCCGACAACAGAAACTGCTGCCGACGTTCATATGATTCTTATGAAAATGGAACGACGAAGTAATGAGAGCCCAGAAGAGTTTTCTCATAGAATATGCAGTAAAGGCCGGAAAGGTGGGTTAGCTGAAGAAGACATAATAAAATATTGTCTAAAAGGAATGCGTGAGCCGATAATGGTAAATGCTTTACTAGGAATGCCGTTTCCAACAAAAAATGATTTACTGGTTGCTGTCCGAAGGTTTACAGCACGTTCAAATAAGACGAAACTCATTGAAACAAGAAATGGAAAATCAGAAATAAGAGGAAAACTGCTCAACATTCCGAATATTATTACAAATAACGACTTTCGGGGGAATAATGACGGAAAAGGGCCGATGTGTTTCAATTGCCGAGAAAGGGGTCACATATCGAGAAATTGTCCAAAGGAGTCCAGAAAGGAAAGATGCTTCAAATGCAACCAAACTTCGCACAAGACTGATCAATGTTGAGGGAGGACCGAAGATCAACATTTAACTGTGCTTCCAGCGGGGTTTACTAAAGACATATTATTCAAAGGACAAGTTGTTCAAGCTCGCATTGACATTGGGAGTGCGAAGTCACTAATTTATCAAACGTTGGGAAATAAATTGGGAATAATCTCTACAGATAAGCCTGTGATGTTAAAGGGATTTGCCGGAGGTACATTTATGGTGACTCAGCATATTGAAATACCTATGACAATGGACGAATGTACTACGAACTGTCGATTGTATCTTGTGCCCGATGAGGTGTTATCACAAGAGGTACTATGTTTTCAGGAAATGAGCTCTTTACGTCATTCGATTTGCTGTCAGGATATCATCAAATTCCAATAGAGGAGACATCAAAAACAATTCCAGTAATAAAGGCATTACGAGAGTTGACGACATACTTCGGATTGCCAAGGAAGATTGTTACCGACAGAGGAACCGCATTCACGGCGAAATCTTTTAAAGATTTCTGTGCGAAGAATGAATTCAACACGTTCTGAACGCAACACGCACACCTCGCGCTAATGGGGTTATTGAGCGTGCTAATCACTCTATTCTGCAATTTATTAGAACAACTACAACGAATGAAACCGATTGGGATCAACGCATAAGAGAACTGCAGTGGGCTTTGCATTCACAGCAGAATCAGACTACTGGTTGCAGTCCAAATGAGGTAGTATTCGACTTTCCATTGGGAGACCTCATTTCAAATACGATACTAGACGCCTTACAGGATAATGTCGACGAAACTGTAAAGGAGACGGCAGATTCTTCAGAAAAGAGACGAGATATAGCATCAAGAATTGAAGCCGAGCGAATACGCTGGAAAGCCAGATTTGATGAACGACATCGTACTCCAAAAAGATATAAAAAAGGAGATCTGGTCGTAATTGAACATATTTCCTCAGCAACAGGAGAAAGCAGGAAACTGGAGCTTAAGTATCGAGGACCGTTTTATGTAGCTGACATCCTGGACCGTGACAGATACAAAATCACTGATCCACCAGATTTACAGAAAACTCTGAAGCCGTTCAAATCAGTGTATACTGCAGAACGAATGAAACCATGAGTGGCTACTTCACCAGAATTGGACGATATCGACATCGAGGATGCAGATGAAGAATCCGAGACGGATTCAGATGCGAAAATAAATTAAGAAGTTTCGTTTTTAGAAAAAGCGTTGTCAAATTAAGTTACAATATAATATCGAAAGTTATCAGTCCACATTTATTTTATTACGTTCTGACAAATGTAAGAAAAAATGTGCTATTGGTCCCCAGTAAAAAAAACACTACATTCCCTGTTTGGTATCAGAAGGGCCCCATACCACAGGACAGCTTGCTCGCCTAAAAGAAAAGATAAAACACAAAGTACCACGAAAATATTAGAGGTAAAGAAACTTATCTGACAATCCGGACGTGTCCACATCGAATCCTCCAATGATCATCATCGTACCTCATGGAAGGAGCTAAAAAATAGAAATGTAATCATTAATTATGATTGATTGAATATTTACATAGAAGCAAGGTTAGGATTCACACATAATGCGTAGGATAATAGGTTTGTTTATATGTACATTAGAGGTTAGGATTCGCATAATTAGATAAATTAGATTTATATACTTACGTTATATTAGGCAACAAAACTAGCACAGATCATAAAACACGTAAAACCAATGAATTTCAATTCACATAGGAGCTTATACTCACCATAATTATATGCACTTGAAGATTTCTTTCTATTGCACCACTCCACAACTAGATTGACACTTGTCAGTGTTTTCCTCTTTTCTCCTCGTTCTTGGTTAAGTTAGACATTTGTTGATCCCATAATTTTGTAGTTAAAATGAGATGATTTAGTTCAAGAAAGAGATAAGGGAGAAGAAGGGGAAAACCTGCACCTAGAAAATTGTAATTAGAACCAAAAAAAGAGAGGAAACGTTAAATTTAGAGAAGACGTTGGAATTCAAATTCCAAAAAAAGATTGAAGAAAAATAAAGACCAAGTCAAAGTAAGTGTTGCGACGCGACGGTATCAGAAACTTATAATAATGGAAAACGGTGGAAATCAATTAAAAGTATAAAAGAAATCTTGAATTTTGTCGAAATCGTAAACGGAACGCATAACCAAGTTGTGCAGTGGTGCAGTTTTCTAGTTCAAAGTACATTAGTAAATTATTAGTTTTTTTCAACACTGAACATATTGTGTTAAATAGGATTTCTTGAACATTTTCATAAAAAATAGGTAAAGCAAACCAGTTTAAAATTAATCTGTGTAAGAACATCTGTGGCTCAGTGGCTAACGCTAGCAGATTCAGTGGAATCAGAGTTCGATCTGAGAAACTGCAACTCTTTTTCTTTGGTAATTAATTCCTTAGTTATAATTTTCATATTGGTGCAAGGAATTCAGCAAAAATCCTTTTTTGTGTGATCGTCCTTGAACATTCCCTGAAGTGTAGTACTCCCATATTGCATTACTTTGGGTATATGGTAAGTTTAAAAATTTATATCTGCAACTCGAAACCGCCGAGTACTATCGCAAGCTTATGCTTCTTTGCTGACAGGGCTTCTAGCTTCAAAATAAAAATACAAACAAGAGGCCCTCAATAGTAAATAACACAATTGTTTTGATAAACAACTGCCGACTTTTTTTGCATAAAGCATTTAGCTTAATTTGGTTTTTGAATCAAAAAAATCGTTCTCTAGATATTCAAATGATTTTAAAATTGTGTTTCAACGTAAAATTACGAAATTTCGGCAAAGCTTGAGTGGGCTATTTTTATATCCATAAAAACAAATCGGAGATTATGGGTTCCAAGGTTGGTTTCATGTGGAATAGCTGATATATGATTTACAGTATTTTTTAAAATTATTTCTGTAATTCTGTCTTGTTTAATTACGTTTACATGCTATTGCTTTCTTTATTAGTTCTTTGTAATACAATAAATATTTTTAGCCTCCACTGACTTGCAAGGTTTTGGCCATTTTCTTATGTTTTGTGACAATAAGAAAGCCCTAGCCACAAATTGATACCAGAATTTGGCCGCTGCTCATATTATGTAGATGCTCATTCTCCTTTAGTAAATTCTTCGAAACGTACAAATTTAGAGCCTCTTTATATGCTTTAGCAACTCGTTGTCGGAAGGAATTATGTACATGTTATAGGGTAACCCTTTTTGTTATCTACTTTCTCTTTGAAATAGATAAAATTTCTAGTTTAATCATAAAGCTTGAACAAGATGAATTTTTAATGGCATCATTACGGAAAAGTGTCATATAAAATTATCGTCTTTAATGTATTCCATAGGTTGACCTAGAAAGGGGTGACTGGAAGAAAATAATACTTTGGATTTATGCGTATACGTCAAACTGTATGTACTGAAACGATTGAGGCAAAATTCGTTTCATAAATTCCTTGAAACGTCTTAAAGTGAAAAATTCTATAAAGTTAAGGTCGCTGAATTGTGCTCATTCATGAAGAAATTTTCTTACCTTAAGAAATGTATTCATGTATTAGAATTTTGAATTCAAAATTTTATCTTCACCATTCTCATATAGGTATAACAACAACACTGTGTCCTGTTACTGTAAATAAAATTTTAATTTAATTTTTTTGTGTCACTTTCTGCTTTTCATTTTAAAACTTAATATTTGCAGTAACTTTTCATAGTAGCAGACGTGTACACGTAATAAAATCACACCATTGCACACTTTGGGCCTTACAGGTTCGATGCTCTGAATCTAAAAATGGATGGATATTTCAAGTAAGATAATCTTTAGGCTGCAAATGATTTACTAAACTCAAGCTTTATTAATAATAATTTGTTATGTATCTAGCGCCTGTATTTTTTTTACTTTTAAATATTTTATAATTAAATAGCAAAAGGCTTATAGTTAATCTTAACAATACAAAAAAACGTACACACATATACGTTAATAAAGACAACAATGATAAACTACATGCTAACTGTTAGAGGGTGTTTAGCCTGGAGATGTTTAAAGCGGTGCGGTTGCAAGTACAACCATCTAAGTCACAGCTATGGTAAGCGATGCAAGTGCTCACGTTAGTGTGGTTAAGGACAGTGCGTTGCGAAACGTTCCAAAGCGTTTAGAGGCGCATAAATGAGAGATCAATTTTTTTACGCAACAGAAGTTAAACCGCTTGTGTATTGTGTTAGTGATATTTTGTGAATCCTTATTTGTGGAAATATTCTACGATACGGATACTGTATGGAAAAAACGCTTTACAATCGAAAAATCTTTGAAAAAAACAAATTCTTTTGCAAAAGAGGGAGTTTCGTATCAGCATGGACCTGTATACTCATCAGGACGACCTGGTTTCTGCTTGCCGTATACGCCAAATTATTTTAAATGCATATATGAGGTCGGCTTAACTGGTACTTCGGCGTATACGGCAGGCAAAGATTTTTCTGTAAAAAGTTTTTTCCACTCAAATCTCGAGCTGCGGATGTGGCAGCAAACTCGTTCAATTTTGATATTGACTAAATTTGCTATGAATTTCTTTCATACCAAAAGTCTCTAACTCGATATGGATACTGGTGAACTGACTGAAGGTATTTGTAACCACCCGGGTACATAGAATATAAAAAATAGTCATTATTGTAAGCGCGATCTAACTAGAAAATTATAGGATATATTTTCAATAGCAGTAAAATGTTTTCAAAAGTAGCACTTATCATGCTTATCATCTCAAGGTGTTGTTTGAGTTCACTGAACAGGTGATGAAATTCAACGAAAGCTGTGCTTTTTTTATTGATTGGATGAGGGTTAGCAATCCCATGATATTATTTCAATCCTGGGATTTCGAGATTGCATTTACCTAGTCCCAGGATCTCGGGATTTATCACGCAATTTTTAAATATCTGTTTTTGAAAGATATTAACATTTAATTTCAACAAAATTAGTAACATGACAAAAATAAGTTTATATTTATTAAATTATAAGATTATTCATTGTATTTATGATATTATACATTCATAATTAAATTGTACAGCGTTCATTGTTCTTAGTTCTTATAGATATACATAATATCTACACGTAAGTAGTTAATATTCCCTATACATTTTAGGGGAAAATACCTAACCTTTGTGGTAACAATTGTACACAGTTTATAAAGTGTATTCTGTGCTGGCTTTTAGATGTGAGGTTCCGCAGGTATTCCAGCAGGTCCCGCAGTACCAAAAAACAATTTTAATTGATTTTTAATTAATTCTTGATTTTGCTTGGAATCGATTATGTCTCCACAATCATGGCTAAGTGTCTAAAATATGTACTTCAATACGCTTGAGTATTTTCCCCATAACATTCACACTTAGAATTTATACTGATTGTTTATATGGGATT
Source organism: Dioctria linearis (assembly GCA_963930735.1). Taxonomy (NCBI): domain Eukaryota; kingdom Metazoa; phylum Arthropoda; class Insecta; order Diptera; family Asilidae; genus Dioctria; species Dioctria linearis. The sequence goes on along the minus strand of OZ005740.1, from coordinate 300,265,315 downwards.
TAGCTTAATTTTTCTTTGAAGTTTACGGCAAGTAAAATCTCAGCTGTTTTGATGACTATTCGAGTTTCTGCAAATACCAAATGCCTTCTTCACTTAACAATGCCGGGGGAAGTTTTACAATATTATTTAAATAAACTTCGGGTGACAGAGTGAACGCCCTTAGCTTATTTATATGTAACCGTATAGATTGCATGCATATTAAACATTATTTCAAAGTACCTGATTACTTGCGGTACGATCGAAATGATCACCTTATTTTTTCAGATAATGGATACGAAGATGTTTCAAATCACTAGCCCGCTCGGAATCTAGTAAATGTAATATTGGGCGGAAATAAAAAAACCGAATGAGCTCACTCCCCTCAGTGTAAATTCGAAGGAGGAAAATCCAACTCAAGTACAACGAAAAATTTATTGGGATTAAACAAGTTAATCCTGGGTACCCTCATTTCCATTCTCAATAGACACTCAACTCTAAAAGGTCACCTTACATGGGATGGGACTTGTTAGTAACCCTGTATGCAAAGGGTGCCGAGAGGACACCGAAACGATGACCGACCAATTTCCTCTATTACTGTCAGGCTAACGCGAATTAGTATTACAGATTCCTTGGCTTACACCTCCTAAATGAAGCGTAAAAGGACCATTACAAAATGTTTTTTCAGACATAGCTCTTTTTTTTCAAACACTGCCGAATTAAGCTAAGAATTCGCTATTTCGTATCAGTATGTCAGGATGGAATTGATGTGGGGAAAAGTTATTTTAAGGGAAACGAAAATACCCTAAAATGATTTTACTTTTATAAATAACGAGACCGCGTTTTAATCTCCGAAAACACAAAGACACATTTACCGTGTCACGGACGGTAAAAGCAATGACTCGATAATGGTCGAGTCCTTCTACAACTTGAACAATATTCCCGAACTCACGGTGAACTTGTTCCTTTAATTATGTAGCGTTGCTAGGTACCCTAACAAGTATTAATACTTCAAGTAATCTTTTGGGTGTCGTGAATAATGAACTTCGCTCTCCTCATTTCTTGATTTTAACCCGTATGAACGAACATTGGCGGCGTTGGTGAATTTTTTTATCTTTATTTTTTCCAATTTTTGTTTTTATCGATTTTTCCATTAATCAATAAATTTGATTTCAAAGATCTCCATTATCTGCACCTCAAGACCCACAGTTGTTGCATTTTCGTTTATGAGACAAAGGATTCTTCCGTTTTGTCCATTGCACCTCTTTTATAAACGGACATAATTTTCAAAATAGAAAAATCTTGACAAAAGACATAACACCATCCCAGTCCAGATAAGCAAATTACGTCCTCCCCTATCTAAATATATGCCATAACTTGCTATTTATGAAAAATGTCCGTCTGTTACCGACCTTAGGCAAATGGACTACAAATTGCATCGAACTTTCCAATTTAATTACAGAAAACTCTACTAAAACTAATTCATTCGATGTGTGACTGTTCATGCTAGAATATTTTCCTCTCTGAAATAGTCTTTTGTAGCATTCCTTTTTCAATTTTATATGTATGAGTAAAATACTAAAGACCACATCCGCACAAGCTTTCATAATATGTAGCCCCCACACCCTAAACAAAAATACTCATCTTCATATTGCGGCCATTAATTAATTTGCGGGGGCGGCTTAGTCTACATAGTTATGGTGAATACGAAAGGGACTATAGCATTTGTTATTTTATCAAAGCCTTAAAGTTTCCACATTTCCAGCGTAATCTTTGTTTATGATGCATGACTACATCGCGTACAACATTAACCATCACACAGAGCAACTCATACTAATCCTGAGCTCATTACAAATTTCCGTGCTCAAGCTGGGCTCTCATTAAGCAACGATAAACACTTGCTGGCACCCTAAACGAATGTTGATTACCTTTTCGTGTTACAAGTGTAATTCAAATGGACTCCTAATTGCATATCATTTTGTCACACATGCTCCTTACCCACTTATGCCATAGAAATGATGGTATCAAAGGATAACACGGAAAACAATGACACACACTCAACAAAATTTTGAGCACGAGAGAAGAAGTTTTGAAAAATTACTTCTAAATTGATTTGGGGGGAGGTGTAAACCGTATAATTATCATGTGTGGTGGTGAAAATTGTTTTTGTTTTCAATTTTTCTTTTTACAGGGGAGCTTAACATATGGTTACTACCCTAAGGAAAATATAAAAAAAATATGTTAAACCTAATTTTGGCATGTATTCGTACGTATCCTGGAGTTATTACGTGTACGATATCTTTTAATCTTTAATACATTTTATGCATTTGTTTACAAGGTTGGTTTGTTGTCTCTTTGACTGTTTACCAATTCGCCGGGCATAATTCATTAGAGAGTGAAGGAGTGTCATTGCCATTGGTAATATGATATAACGAGACGTTCTAAATTATCAAAATACTAGAAAAGAATCCATTTTGTTGAATCCCACCCAATTCCGTATATATACCTAGTTATGTTTTGGAGTGTATAACAGGAAGTTGCAGTAGAGTCGCTAATTGATTTTAGACATTTCTCATAACAAATCTCCAATTTGTAACCGGCTTATTTTTCTTCTTGGATATTCCGTCACCAACAACTTGTAGGTTTCGTAAAAATAAGTCTTGTACTATTTGAAGTTGGCTCTGCCAAACAGTTGAAGGAACTGTGTGGTGGTGGTGTGTGAAGACGAAAAAAAAAGTATGATTCCATCTGAGTTCTGTACCTTACAGCTCTCCCAGCTCCAAGAAGAAGTGGCTAACAAATAACCAAATAACCCTCATCTTTTGATCACTATAGGAGGACAATCGCAGAGCTCACGTTGAACTGATTTGATTTCTCAGAATATTTAGAGTTTCGTCAGAAATGGTTGACTCTATTTCCAGTATCCTAGAATGGTTATCTATGACTCAATGGCCCGTTAACACTACCTACCCCAGCAGTATAACTTTGGTGAATCGCCACCAATGCTGCCAGAAAAACCCTACATTTTTCAAGCAGTTTATATAGCTCGTTGGAGTGTCAGTTGCTGGAATATTTTTCCTCCCCTGTACCTGTAATTGTTTGTAAAAATACAGATGTTTGCTGTTATAACTCCCTCATTTCTCTCCGTGATGATTCTAGTGGGTATAAATAGATTAAATCCTCCAATAAAGATTAGGGCTAGAGCTTGGGAGACTATTACTATATTTCCGTCTGTGCAGCCTATTGTCCAAAAGATATAGAGGGATGCTTATACTCCCTTTCCGACAATCCCTTGCTTTTAGCCAGACTGCGCTGGCACTCCCTATACACCTACATTAGAAGTATATTGCTGCTGGTGGTGCCCAAATATTTGTGTTGTTGTGTGTCGCTTTTTTTGGCTTTTTTATTTTTGCCTTCAGTAGGCAGAATTTCATTTGAGATTTCTGCAACACTCGCGAATTGAGATCAAATCGGTTTTCGGTGTACTGCCATCTTAGCTCAAAAACACCGGGAATTCCTGCGCTAAGTGAAACTAAGGTCGATTCTGATGCTGATATTAATCAGTATCACGTCCCTGGTTACAGCTTCCTGCCACTTTTTTCTCAGCATAGAGGGATCGCAATATACACTCGGAATTATGTGACCTTTACAATTCTTCAAGATTTTCCTTCTGCCAATCCAGAAGTTTAACTATATCTGGATTAGGTTCGTACTTCACAAGCATATCATTTACTTCTGTTTCCTTTATCGCAGCCCAAATATGTCTGATGACGACACGGTATCCGTATTTGACAATATCTCCACCAATATTGATCATTTGCTTTCTGTCTCCCCCTCTTCCGAAATCGTCCTGGCAGGCGATTTTAATGTTCATTCCATAGCGTGGCTCAGACATTCTTCTACCACAAGTCCTACGGGCCGTTTCGTTGAACCCTTCTGTGAATCTTTCAATTTGCAACAGCTAGTGAATGCACCAACACGAAATCCTGATGCACCTGGAGATAAAGTTAATTTATTGGATTTGTTTCTAACATCTCGTCCTGACAAATATTCCATCCCAGTCGACTCCCCTCTCGGAAATTCAGAGCACTGTTTCATCACGGCTCAATTTACCACCTCAAACCTGTGCCGCCCTACTTCTCCACTTACAAGTAGGCTTCTTTGGCACTACAAGAATGCTGATTGGGAAAGTCTCAATCAGTATCTTAGAGAAATTGATTGGTCGGTCTGTTTTGCTTCGAGGGATGCTGATGAATGCACATTAGAACTTAGTAACATAATAAGTCTTGACATGCGTGAATACATTCCGTATTCTTACAGCAGATCTCAACAACAGCAAAATAGATCTTCGTTTAACGAAAATTGCAACCAAGAGATAAAAACGAAAGAGTCTGCTTTTCGCGCCTATCAATTGCATCCATCTCCGGAACTGAAACAAGTCTACAAGACTGCACGGAACACCTGTAAGTCCATTTTCCAGAGAGAAAAATTTGTTTTTGATCAGAATATCAGACAAAAGATCTTGGCAAGCCGCAAAGGTAGCAAAAGTTTCTGGTCCCTGGTCAAAACCATCAGGAACAACTTCACCAGTACCTCTATACCTTCAATACTTTATAATGGTGTAGTGATTGTTGACTCCCTGGATAAAACTAATATTTTAACTGCTAGATTCGCTTCAAGTTCTCGTCTTCCACCCAACTCTCATTAGGATGTGTACACGAGGCAATACGCGTCCGTACGAGAGATGTGTTCATGGTCCTTAAGGGGATCAACGTCTCCAAAGCCGCAAGTCCTGATGGTTTTTCGCCTCTGTTAAATAAAAGCTGTGTCTCATCCTCGGCTAAGCTTGTGCGCAAACTATTCTACTTGTTTTATTAGACAGGAAGAATTCCAACTCCTTGGAATTTAGTTAATGTTCAGCCTATTCCCAAGAAAGGAGAAGGTAGCGATCCCTCCAATTATAGACCAATTGCATCACTTTGATTCTTTCAAAGGATTTTTTAATGAAATATCTAGAAACTAGTCAACTCATCAAAGATCGCCAATATGGCTTCCGAGCTGGACGCTCATCTGGAGACTTGCTCACTTTTCTTACGGAACGTTGGAACTGTAGTCTTCATAATTTTGGTGAGTCCAAAATCGTTGCCATACATATTTCAAAGACCTTTCATAGAGTCTTGCATCCAGCCCTTGTAGCCAAATTAAAGAACTTGGTCTCTCCCCTTCTCTTCTATTATGGATTGAAAGTTTCCTATCTAGTCGCCAAATACATGTTTGAGTGCTGTCGTTTGTACTCCGGAAACTAATACCATACTCCGGTACTACTCCTTTTATAAAAGTGCTCCGCTTTTCATTTCTTCATACTAAAAACTCCTATATTTGTTGTTGTTGTTGTTAACAAATCATCTAAAAGGTTTTATTCACCTTAATTTAACTACACATTATATTTTAGTACAAAAATCTATTAACGAGGGTGGTTGAAAAGTTGGTTTGGTACTACGTTGTACTTGATGAATTATACCAAACACAGCTAAGAGCTAACACATCTATGTTTTATAATTTTTTTCACCGTTGGTGCATAGCTAAAGTGTTATATAGTTTGTTTTAGCCTATTACATCTATCTATTCATCCCAATATGATTCGTTCGTTAAACGCTGTGTGTTCCGTCGCGGAACAACATCTTAAAAAATGTAATTAAAAAATTACATTAAAATATTCATGGCAAAATGTTTTCCAGTGCCTCCCACGATACACTGCATTCCTCCTCAAAGAGCCTTAGTACCATGAGTACTTATAAACTGAAAATGAGGATATAAAAGTACTTAAATAAATGTAAATAAACAAAAATTAAGAAATCTTACCATTTCACGGCCACTGTCGTCAACATCCAGTGACATTTGTGTCACAGGCAGCTGGTACGTTGTCTTCAACAGATAGACGCACAGCTCCTATTGTATTCCTGGCTACAAATTTCGAGCTGTTGGGAGTAGCAAATCACTCAAACTCTTGCGAGATATTCATCAACTACAGCTGATGTGGCGCAGCAGCTGTAAGAAAAGAACAAACAACAACACGATAAGTGATCACAAACAAAACCAAGGATCAAAAAGAAGAAAAGAAAAAACAACTAATCGTACTGAGGGCCAAATATAAGCCCCAACGCCCTAATCAAGACAACAAAAAGGATGTGAAAAATCATCTGATAAAATCCAAAGAAGGAAAACAAAGGAGAAATGGGAAAGCGCAAAACACACTTGACTTGATTGACTTGTAGCAAATCACTTGCAAATTGAGCGGTCAACAAGACAGAAGCGATAAATCGGCATTAAGTCTTGACTAACCAATAAGAGAAGAATTGAGCCCTATTAATTACTAAATAAATTTTTTAATTAAATTTTATTTTTCAGCACCCCTAGCTAACTTAGAACTGAACCTGGCAGAATTTATGAGCAGTGAATGAAGTTAATTCTGTTTTCACCCTTGTTAGAAATTCTTTCTAATTCGTTTTTTTATATTTTACATGTTAAAAATAAAAAAAACGACGTGGTATATCAGCGGATCTTATTTTTTTTTTGCCAGTTTTTATTGAATTAATATTTGAATTATTTGTCGGGTTTCATTTTCTTTATAATTTTCATTTTCTTTATAATTTTCACGTAGGAAGTAAGTATTGAATTTATAGGTTAAGGCATAGTTTATGAAGAAATAAAGTTTTGTCTTCACCAGTCTTATCCTTTATGCTGGCACCTCCCCTTTTTTATGTAAAGCCCTCATTGGGACTTCACACTGTGATTGATGTTTATGAGGTGAATAATGAACGCTCTCTACCTGATGAACTCCAGAAAATTCTATTCTAGTCCAGAAAACGATTTTTTAAATCGCTCTTTGCCTTTGTCTTTCCTATTTGCTTCATTTTCTTCCTCACAAAAACTAACTCCAATTAACAGTAAGTTTTTCATGGAAGATTAGGTTTTTGTTTGTGATTCGGCGAAGGTATTTAGTGATTTAGTTTAACTATATCATCTGTTTACTTTAATTTACATAAGTGTTGTAAAAACGTTGATATTTTTGTAATAAAACAATATAAAATTTGTGAATTGTGACACAAAGGAAAAGACTTGAGAATAGTTCCCAATTTTCAAAATACGAAATTCAAGGAAATATGCAACGTACAGCTTATACCATCTCTGTGGAAAATTTTAAGGACGACGATTAAGATTGTCTTCTTTTGTAGAACTAAGGAAATATTTCGTCAGTAAAGCTGAATTTTGTATAAGTTTTTTTTTTAACTTTGTTTTAAATATGATGACCCCCGACGATTTAATATAGTAACAGTTAAGTTTGCATGATCTGATAGAGATAGGCGTTTTGTCTTTTTATTGGCAATTCCGCAAAAACAGTGGTATTCGAAGAAAGAGCAGAAATTGCAGTTTGAAGTTTGTCCAAATATATAAATAGTGAAAAACGTAATTTTTGTAATTTTTGATTTGTCCCATTTTCGAACTTAACTTTACTTTTTTTTTAAAAAAGCCCATATGCAAAATTTCAGCTCTCTAAGTACAAGCGTTCTTGAGTGAGGACGGACGGACGGACGGATATACAAAAATCAAAATAACTTTTGATTTTATACGTGGATGTCTAATCTATTTTGCTCTACCAGAATTATTTCTGTGCATTACTGATTCAAATATTGTAAGAGATTTGAAATGCAGAAAAACTAAAGCGACTGAAGTTGTCAATACAATTTTGCATGATGATTGTATTCAAATATTTTGAAAATTCAAATGTTTTCAATAATTAATTAATTAAACTAATGATCGAATTTATGTATTTTATTAGTATACACCTGTATTGATTTGCTATATGATTATGCTTTTCTCAAGAATAGCTTTTCATGATAGAACTTTTTTACTTCATGCAAGTATGATCTGAATCAAAGCTATGAATTAATGAATCTTTTAATTCAACAGCCGTCAACTAAAGCTAAGCAATTGTTATTGCTGAATAAAAATTCATGGGAAAATCTTAAAATAAAAACCAGTTGTTTCTACATAAAAAAATATATAAATAATGTAATAATAGTAGAAATATAAAGATTTATTTAAAAATCTAAATATGAATCATTTTAATGAAAATTAATTTTATTCACATTAATATCTATGATTTCTGGACATCCCATTCTAATTAATTTGAATTTATTAAATTTCGTTAGTCGGTATACGAAGTTTTTTCCGAAAGTACTCCGCTTTGGCAGCAAATTGTACTGTAAGATTTCTTTGGGCTTTCTTTTAAACAAAACAATAGGCTTTTATACGCAAAAATAACCCACTTGGCAACATGAAATTAGGTTTTTGCTATAAAAGTTTTGAATTATTCAGTTCAATTTTCTAGGTAAAAACACAGTAAGAAACGTTACTGTGTTTTACAGTGAGCATAGTAGTAATAAATTGATAACATTTCCATAGGAAAACATAGTAATGTCTCCTGCTGTGTTTTAAATAAGGAAGTCGTAATTTTCATACATAACATTTTTCTATATTATATGTATATATTAAAATTTTACAAAGGAAGAAATACATGAAAAGACATTATGAAAAAGAAAACAAAAACGATTCATAAAATAATACTTATTTTGATATGCAGAACACGTTTATTCTCTTGTACAGACTAGATCCTCCGAAATTTCCGAAGACTCGAAGCTTTCCCAGAATAATTTTCTATTAATTGGCATCAGTGGTAATTCAAAATCGTTTCTTTTTTTGAAGATGTCGTATCACAATTTTTGCTATATTCGGCCATAAAATGTACGGTGAATTTCTTTTTCAGAAATTAAATTTCTTTAAAATCTTCATCGAAATCATTTCTGTATTCCAGTTTCCGGGATCCTTTAGAGAATTTAACTTCGACAAGTGAGCTCAATGTGAATCTCTTCAGTGCATTAGCACTTTTTACAGCATTTAGCTTCTCACTTTTCCATTGGTTGGAGTACACGCAGATTTTTACGCGAACTCTCAACGACTTCACACAACTCCTGGAAATCATAAAAATTCCTTTTTTACAAATTGTTTTTTCGATGTTTCCGTGAAACCCATCTGCAGACATATGTGTATGTCCCTTTGTCAAATATTTTATATTTATCTGGCTTGTACCAGATAGTTGATTCACTGCTTTAACAAGCGTAGTGAAAAGTATCCAATTTTTATTTTGAGCTGTACAATTATCACACCAAAATATCATCTCTTTCTTCAGAAATCACTCGTAGGATGGAGTCAGTAATATACTCAGCTTTCCTTCCAGCCAACCCTTCATGCCACAAAAAACAATAGCATTTTCTTGTGCTCTTTTTGTTTAGAGTAGCAAAAGTCTCATTGAAAACAACCAATCTGCTAATAAAGAAACTACTTTTAATTTGTGGCATCATCGGAAGTATAGCATAGCGTTTTGAAGGTCCATTGAAAAATCCGTATACGTTCATAACTTTTTTCAGCAGTCGCGGATTTTTCAACATCGTACCTATACTCTCTTTTTGATATTTAGGCGATGGTTTTCAGAGTCACTTGTCGAATTATCCTTATTGTTATCATTTTCATTCTCATTAGTGCTTATTGTCCCACATATCTCACAGATATTTGACTTTTGGTTGATACAGCAATATATTCATTGCTTTTAAAACTTTCCTGTACGTTTCACTCTTACAGATATTTGGTTGTTTTTCGTTGAAATCTGCGTATTTGTCTTTTACAGTTCGCTCTATAGGGAGATATCTTACAATTGGAGCATTATTTCTCCTGTAATGACTAACGCAGGGATGATAGGAATCAATGTGCTTTTTAATTACTTCACGGTCACACTTCTGTTTCGATTGAATACCTCTACATTCCTTAATCATGCTGCCACAAGGATCTTTTTACATGGCCGCAACTAGCTCAGTTATAACAGAGTCATTCGTGTAACCTAGTGTATTTAGAAACGTTAAGCGACAAACTTACATATGTGTTAAATCTTGGTTAGGTAACGAAAATCTCCTAGTCTCTGATCTGTTGCGAGTAGCTGGCATGGACTTCATTTTCACAGGAATTAGTTTGATATGTTTGCTCAACCATTTCATTCTACTCAAATAGTCAAGATTCCAAAAACTATTTCAAATATCTTTTCGATTTTCTTCTGTTAATTTGTCACAGCTTCTTCTACACTTACCTTGACATTTGGCTCGGATAGGGTGTTTTTTTTTATTCCTTTCTTTTATTTCTACAAAAGATAATCGCTTTTTAGCCTTTGTATTTGTATCTAGACTATTTGGTTGATCATTTTTTATTCTTTGTACCTGCAACTGGTAAAATATTTTATTCATCATGGATAACCATATCTTAGTTCAAACTGTATGTTACCTCACATCCTCCATTTTCATTCTCTGGTTAGGACCTTAATAGTCTAACTGCTCATTTTTGAGGTCAGCCATTCCCTTTAACTCGTACACGAATTTGTCTATTTCTTTACTATTTTCGACACTCTCGTAGACTCACTTTTCGTCATCACAGCGAGCTGAAATTTGGCACACAGGTTCATGTCGCGTGACAATTGAATCTATCAAAATTTGAACCGGAAATTTCCATGGAAAACCCGGAAAATCGGGAAAAATCATTTGAAAATTTGGTACAAATTTGATTAGTGATAAATCCGTTTCAGGAAAAATTCAGTTTTCCGAACAAAATTCCGGAATTTTCCGACTTTTCCGGAAAATTTTCAGGTAAAAAAAGTTTTCTAAATTATGCAGGATCAAGTTTCCTATCAACTGGCATCATTACTTTCTCACCGACAATGGTGAAAACTTGCAGAAAAAATCGAGGAAAATTCATGCAAAACGCCTTTCCGGAGTTTTTCCAACCAAGGAAGCGTTTGAGCGTTTTGCAACCTAAGACAAAGTTGTAGAGCGAAATGAGTTGCATAATAATTTTTTCTCGAATAAATTTTTTGAAAAACTGGTAAATCAGTGTCTATTCAGCCGTCATAAAATTGTTTTAAAATATCTCCATGCAGCACGTAATAACAATTTAGTTAACGTGAAAAAGGCAGAAAATAAAATAAGTAAAAAACGAGTTTTCAAACAAAACTGAGGCCAAGCCGCATGAAAAAGTAGAAAATAAACTTTTTTCACACACAGAGGTGGACTCAGATTTTATTCGCTGACAATCACCGATATATTTCAGTATGATCAATCAGAGGTAATAAGAGATTTGATTCATGAAGAGATAGAATATTCAAGAGAAATGTCCCAATCAAAAAAGCTGAGTCCACCTCTGTGTGTGAAAAAAAATAATTTTCTACTTTTTCATGCGGCTTGGCCTCAGTATTGTTTGAAAACTCGTTTTTTTCTTATTTTATTTACTCCTAGGTAAAGCAGTAGGCGAATAATCGCTTTTGTGGGAGTCGTTACTTTCTGATGGAATATAATCTTTATCTGTGACACTATAATCAAAAGGACTTAGTAGGTCGTGATAACTAACTTCTCCTTCAGACCCCAGCAATTTAGATTTTATTTCAACAATGTATCTATTTAACTCCTCCTTGCTTTCTGTATTTTCAAGAAAATATGGCGAAGGAAAAACGAAGCTATTATCAAAATACTGAAATTACCATAAAATTATTAAATGATAAATTTTATATGTATTCTTAGCAAACAAATCATAGGTATATTATAGTATACCTGATCTTTAAATGTGTTCTCGAATTAAACTTATCCATATCATAATAGCTTTCAAGAATTATTTAATACAAATAATTTTTATGGTCGTCACAACCTCCACTGACTATGGCTCACTGAATGCAAATGAAACTTATAACAAAATGTACCATTACAGATTCAATCACGTTTAAATATGCAAGAAAAAGACTTAGGGCGGATCCGAATCCAAGTCTTCGTCTTCGTCTTCGTCTTGTTAGTACAGCTAGTGACGTAACATCGAGTCAAGCTCTATCCGAATCCATGTCTATGCCACCGAGCTTCGCTACTTTGTATAACAGTTTAGACATTTGGTTAGCTTGATCAACGAGTCAAGGTTCGAGTTGACTATTTTAAATAGACAAGATATTTTGAGGTTGCTATCGAGATCATGCAAGCTAAGCAAACGAATTCGGACAGGTTAGCTTCGTCTTGAGCTTGATTGCATTTATTTTGACATTATGGCGGACGCGGAAAAAGTGAAGTGTAAATATTGTGCATGCTTTTTACAGTTGTAGTAATTATTATAATATGATTATCTATTTTAGGGACAAAATTAATAAAAGCACGGGGGAGGATTGTAGTCACCTTTTTAAAGGAAAATCATTCAACAATCAGGCGGCATGGAAGTACGAGTGCTGGATACTGATTTGGTTCATACGTCACAATTCTTCTGTGCAAAATAAGCAATTATATATGTACCGATTATAGATAATTGTAACACATTTTTATTTCAAATTTAATTTAATTTTAAATCATTAATAATAATATTATAATTAATTGCATTTATTAATTATGACAAACAGTAGGAACTGGCTCTAAACGTCAAATATCAAGCTAAGCACACGAATTCGGACAGGTTAGCTTCGTCTTTGTCTAACTATTATAATAGCTGAGCTTGTTGTATTACGTCACAAGCTGTACTAACAAGACGAAGATGAAGACAAAGACTTGGATTCGGATCCGCCCTTAAAGACACAATTACGCAATTTACATGGAAATTTTCCAGTACAGGCAAGTATGTAGCATAGCCTGCAGCTGAATACATGTATACATGTATATTAAAAATCTCTACAATTGAAAATCCTTCCATAAAACTAAATACCATGGGCTACGGTCAATTCGTTTTATTCATACCAGAGAGCGAGTCATCAGCTATATACATATGGGATAGCTGAATTGAAAAGTATATTTTCTGCGCATGCATTCAGCTATAAATTTGTCTGTACTCTTGACTTTTCATGTAGAATCTGTGGCATAAGATCGACAAAATTCAGAAAACAGATCATCAGACCAACTTTTAAAACACAGTAACAACGATTGCTATGACAAAACACAGTATATGGCACACACATACTGTGTTTTGTTGTAGTTGTTATCATTTACTGTGTTTTGAATTGGTAGCTGTGTTCCAGAAAATCAGTTACTGTGTTTAGCGAATGGAAAATATCGTAATGGAGGATACAATAAGGTAGATATCAACACAGGAAGTGCATATTTCTGTATTACTCTTTTTTTCTTTAAATTTGATAGTTACTGTGTTTTTCCTTAGTACAGCCGTATTCTTTACTCATACTTTTCTTTTTTCTACTTTTGCAGAGGAGACGGCGCGACGAGCTGCCAGGAAAACCATACCTGTTCTATGGGTAATAAAGTAATACTCAATCAACAAAAAATCTGTTTTATTTAATAGGGTAGACCCTCAGCGGGTAGTTTTAGTTTGCGTGTTTTACACATGATGATATTTGTGACTCTCCCTATCCTGTTCAGCATCTCCAATATTAATAAGAGCTTCAACTTCATCAATTTCATTGGAAAACAGTTTCCACTTCACACTCCATAATAGGTCTATACACCTGAACAGCTTAAACAAGAATTAATTTCAAATCAGCCATGAAATTCTCATTGTCTTCTCTAAATAACTATAAAGGTCTCCCCTCCATTATTTTTACATCTACACAGCATGAGAAATACTTTCTTTGGATGTAATGAAAAATTGATTTTAGCTCGTGATGGATATAAAAGATTTAAATTTTTTTTTTCTTTTTTTTTCTTAAAAAAAACTTCATACGTTAAGTTAAGGGATATATCGGATTTTGAGATTTACTTCAATTCTGGATAAAAAGGATTATGTGTCAGATACTAAAGTGGATAGAAGGCTCCTTAAAGTAAATTGACGTTTTTGGTATTGAATTTCAGTAGAATTTGAAGATATTTCTCCACTTACCTTTAAGCATTTCCAAACGCAACCCCAGGCGTAACTCAATTTTTTCTAAAGCGGGTATATATTACATAAGTTTTGACATTGATCGTCGCCAAAATATATGTTACCGTAATAGATAACTGAAATAAATAAATTTGACAATATACTTAGTCATGTTATGTTTTTGTGCTGCGGTCAGGACCTTCCAGTCACCACACAAAAACATTTATATATCTCTAATTAACATACAAGTCCAACAGGTATTTTTATTCTCTTTATGTAATTACCTTTCCTATATCAATCTGAGAAATAATTAAGTACCTAACACGAAAAGCACGTAACAAGATTTTACTGCAACAAAAATGCTATTCTTACACAGATATATAACCAGCCACTTGTTGTTGGGAATTTGCATACTCAGCTACCGGAATAGCACTAAGGATATATGTAAATTGCATAAATTCTTTATTTCTCACCAGAATTTGAGTTACACTAAACAGATCTAAAATATGTAAATCGACCGTTGTGGGTTTTCAAAATAGTTCTGTTTCCCAAAGGTATTTTTATCATAATAACATTCGGACACCCGCCCCCATGAACTGTGTATAATAGCCAATTCAATTCCACAAATGCTCAATCTCATAACGAGATGAGATCCATATTAAATATGAAAAGAACTATCCTCCTAAATTATGTATCAAAAATCTACTGTGGGATGGGAGAGATGGGATGCTACAGAAATATGCAATTAAGCAAATTTCGTCTTAATGATATGCAGAGATGTTTGTAAAAAAAAAACAGCTTACGATAGTAGAAAACTTGCTCGCAAATAATTTTACCAGTCTCGAGTCTGACGATATTTTTAGCACAATTTCCCCATATGTTGAAAATTTTACACCTCGTCGTCCTTCTATTTGTTTGTGTATATGTGGCAAAATTATATAGTTACAACTATGCAGATAACCGCAACAGCAGCGGTTAGACTTGCTCCACCATGGATACCATATTCGCCTAGGGAAATCGACACCAACAGAAACATTGGACATCCAGGAAGAACGTTGGCCGGATTATGTGAAATTATTATGGTTGGGTCTTGTATAGCCTGCCTACCTACCTGCCTGCCGGCTGATGTAACGTCTGCTTGTATATCACCTTACCTAAAGTTAGAGTGTGGTTCAGGTGAGATTATGAAGGGGATTTAGCTGTCTGTGCATATTTATGCTTGCGGATCTATTATTCCATTCTTATCTCTTTGGGAGTGGGAGATTTCGGTCTCAATCAGACTACCGTTTCCAGTCTAGTAAGTTTTAGACAATTTAATGCATTAAAAGTGCAAATAGCAAAAGTTAACGCCAGCGCATATAGGATTTTTTGCTTTTATTTCTAATATAAAATATTGTAAATGATGATCAGGAAATTTATCCATAAAATAGAGTCTTGTCTACTCACTGGAACAAAGTATTTTTTTCCAGGAAAATAATTAATTTAAATAGGAAAAAAATGTATGCAGCAATTTTAATAACTTTGTATTCCCACATTACCTGACACTACTATGCATATCCTGGAGATCCATCGAAGAAAACTTTTAACTCATGCAGTTATTCATTCAGAAAAGTTTATTGCGTTGGAGTTCCTGAAAATTTCATGTATTTTATGACTACTTCATTTTGCTGCAATCAGGACTTCTACATGTGTTTCATTGAACAATGATATGTATGTCCATATTTCCTTATCACTTATTTCAAATTTCGTATCTTCGAGACAAGAAACAAGTTTGCCAATTCAATAGGGTTGTATTTAAGGGTAGGGGGACGCACATATTCGAGATAAAACTACATATATCTAAAATAGATGTTTTATTCTTCTAAATTCTATAAATTTAGGCAATGATTTTGTGAGAATTTATAATTCAAATAATCAGTCCAATACATCATAATCTCCAGGGTGCATCCAGCTTAGAAGCAGGGGCGGATCTAGCTATGGGAGGGGAGGCCCCCCCCGGCAGAAGACCAATGAAAAAAATTGCAGTAGATTTTCTGAATTTTTCCCAACAAAATGATTCACATCTATTCTACTGCACCTTTTGTGAAAAACGTAATAATTTCTGGAAGCGTTCAATATGATACATTTAGGAACGGAGGCCTTAGCTAGCCTTGGCCTTCTGTCAGGGTTGTTGAAGCCTACAGAGAAAACAGGAAGCGCGCATACCTGGACATGAGGGTTGCTTTGCTGGGGGTGTTTGAAGAGGACAGAACCTATTCATGTTAACGCGATGGAAGGTTTATTTTAATTGAAAACAGCTGCCAAAAAGTCTTTGAAAATCTTTCCATATAAAGACGACTTCTTAGAACATTATCGGTGTTGCGTGGCAAAACAAACATTTAAAGAAACAATTACAACTCGTAATTGGAGAAATTCACAGAAACTACACAACGACGAACAAGTCATTGTGCATTGTTGTAGTGAGTGTAATTACATTTAATGCAAGAAAATAATTTTTAAACATGTTTTTTTTATTATTTCGTAAAATGTCATAGTTTTTATGGAATACTTAAACCAAACGTTAAGTAAAAACAAAATAAATCTGCCGGTTGGAAAAGTCTAAATCAGTATCCTGGAGAACTTGGTTGGTCGGTCTGTTTTACTTCAAGGCATGTTGATGAATGCACATATGAATTTAGTACAATTCTAAGTCTTGGGCATGCGTGAATACATTCAGTATTTACACAGCAGATCTTAATAACAGCAAAATCGCTTTTGGTTTAACGATAAGTACAACCAAGCAATAAAAGCGAAATAGTCTACTTTTCGCAGCTATTAATTGCATCCATGCCCAGAACTGAAACACTGTCCAACGAGAAAACTTTCTTTTTGACCAGAATGTTAGAATATTGGCAAGACTAAAAGGCAGAAAAGGTTTCTGGTCCCAGATCAAAACTATCAGGAGCAACTTCAGCAGTTCTTCTATTCCTTCACTACTTTACAATGACCTGATTGTTCACCCCCTGAATAAAACTAATGCATATTTTGTCTGTTAGATTCACTTCAAATTCTGCTTTTCCACCCATTTTACATCTCCTTTGCAGATGTGTATAAGAGCCAATACATATCCATACGAGAGATATGTTCAAGGTCCTTAAGAAGATCAACATCCATATAGCTGCAGGTTCTCATATTTTCAAGCCCCCGTTAAATAAAACATGTGCCTCATTATTGGCTAAAGCTTTGCGAAAACTATTCTACTTGTCTTAGTCGACAGGAAAATTTCCAATTGATTCGAAACTACCTCACGTTCAGCCTATTCCCAAGAAAGAAAGGGTAGTGATCCCTCAAAATATCAACCAATGACAACCACTTCGATTCTTTAAAAGGATTTTGAACCTATCATTAACTTCAAGTTAATGAAGTATCGAGAAACTGATCAAACCCACAACGATCGCCAATATGGCTTTTCTTTTTGTGACTTTTCTTATGGAACGTTGAAGCCGTAGTTTTCTCTATTTTGGTGAGTCCAAAATCTTTGCCCTACATATTTCAAAGGCATCTCATAGTGTCTGTCTAGAGTTCAGCTCTTTTAGCCAAACTCAAAGCACTTAGGCTCTAGTCCTCTTCTATTAAGTCGCTTAATACGGATTATATTAGATGGCGTTACATCTCAATCTCAGCCAATAAATGCCGAGGTGCCTCAGGGCTCTACTGTCTCTCTATCTCTCTTCTCAATTTTCATTAATGATCGGCTTTCCCTTACTTTCAATCCCTTCCATTGTTATGCCGATGACAGTACCCTTGGTTTCGCTAACTCCCTTGACACGCTTGCGGACTACGAAATGTCACATATGTCAAACTAGATTGCATGATATGATTAGATCCTTGAATAACCACCTTGATAATATAGTCGCTTGACCTTGATAATATCGTCGCTTGGAGCAAACCGAATCGCATGGATTCAATACATCTAAGTTCCCCAAGCTGTCCCATCTCTTTAAAATGAGATCATAATTTTTCCACTCCCGTTTCTTTTGACAGAGCACACAGTCTTTATGCATATTTGGCCTTAATATTTGCAGTATATTATGCTGAGCAGATCAACACTTCTCTGTTGCCAAATAAGCATCGAAATATTTTGAATTACTCAAAAGGTGTAAGATGTATTTCAGCCCATCGATTCTAGTCCTACATCAGGCCTAGAATGGAATACAATTTCCATATATATGCCGGGACTGGTCGCAGAGCCATAACTTCGTTGGATATTGTCAAAAAGAGAGCCTTCAACTCATTGGCGATGTGGCAGAACCTTGTCATATGGACTTACATGAGCACCGCCGCAATGTTGGTTGCCTTTCGCTCCTATATTGCTACATGCCTGACCAATGTTCTGATGAAATGTCTTGTCTGGTCCCGGATTCCTGCATGTAATACTCGCACTGCAAGCCGCGCACATCCTGTTACCCTTCAGAATACTTTCGGTCGTGTGCGAACGTGGAAAAGTCTCCGATCTTCTGTCTTTTGTCCAGACCGCAATCTGCGAAAGTTTAAGGGTAACATATATTAGCACCCTTCGCCACCCTCCTGACGTTCCCTAATTCCATTCTTTAGTGCCTTCTTGCCATGCTGTCCTTTGCATCATAGTTCATAGGATATTTCCTGAGCTTGGCTTAATAATATAAAAAGAAAGAGAAGTCACACTTTCTTAACTTTTCGACGAAGTTAAACCATATATGTACAAGGTATGTATTGCATCTGTTCTGTGATTGCTATTTTAAATAAATGTAAATTTCCAATTCCTGTATTTTACAAACCATTTACAAAACAAAACAAAATGAATAATCTAGCATCTCCTTTGAGTTTCGGGAAAGGCAAAGAACCTTGAGCAACTTTTTTTATTGCGAGTGGTAGCCAATTGCTAATCTGTTCGACTCGTATCTTTTAAATGATAAATGTTGTACATTTGACATTTGCGAGTGTCTTCAAACTTTTGTTCAGTTTTTAGCATATACCATTTTTAAACCATATTGCCCCCCCTCCCCACTCACCAGAAACCTGTATCCGCCACAGCGTAGAGGTCCGTAAAGAAGGATATGATCGTACTCACCTAGGCAAGCAAAAAATAAAAAAAAATTACAACTACGGGGCCCATCTCAACCGCATTTACAGGGTGATTACGAAGATATCCTAGCTCTTCATAGAATACTCCGTAACTTTCTTGTTATATAACCTATGAATGAAGGTGATTTTTAGCTCATCAAAGCTTTCCAATAATATTGTCGAACCATCTCTTCACCTTTTTTTTTAATTTTAAGAATTTTCCCGCCAAAACGTTTGATAACCGTTACATTTTCTTGCAATATTTGGAAACCACAGAAAGTTGCCTTTCATTTGGTCCTATGTAAACATGTTCCTACGAACATTACAGGCAACCGCTTTTTAGGTAAACTTGATTCTATGATGGATAGTTTCATTAATTTTGCTAATTTAGCATGGAACTGCATAAAACTCTAGATTACCACTATTCATCATAGAATCAGGTTTACCTACAATAACGAGGGCTTGGAGGTATATACATGTTTAGGACCACATATAAGGTAATATTCTGAGGTTTCCAAATCTTGTAAGATCATGTAACAGTTATCAGACATTTTTACGGGAATATCGTTAAAATTTTAAAAAACCAAAAGACACATTTTTTCCATTTTATTTTTTCATTTTTATATTCTATATCTAATGACAGAGGGGGGTAGGTGTTGCGAATACCACGCTAAATACAAAAAGGTTATTCCCGTTTTGTCTCGAAGTCACAAGGCTGGTATGAGTGTAACGTTACGTGTAGCGGAATTGAAATGGAATGCAGGTCCAGTACAAAAAAAAATGCGTGCATTCACTTCTCCTTTATTTATTGCGTTAAGGTCAATTGTTACAGGCTTAAAAACTAGGGTCCCTCAATTTATGTGCTAAATAGCGTTATGTGATAGTATCTACAAATTATTTACAAAAGAAAATTCAATTTATTTGCTACAAGTTCAAAAAATTATTACCAAAAAAATTCAACTTAAACTATATACAAATTTACTCTATCTACTTAGAACTTCACTATTCTAGAATGCAAGCCATAATTTGTCAATGAAGTTTCGTGTTACGCGGTAATTTCATATGATTTATAGTTTCTGAAGACAAAAAATTCCATTTTTTCCTTTCTATCCTTTAATTGGTTGGAATGGCATATTGAGCCCCGATACCCTTATTGGTATATTGTGGCTCGATGCCAATTGTTCGAAGCAGTAGAACAAAAAAAAAACAATTTGAAATAATTTGAAAAGATAATTTACCCTTGATTGAGTACTTCTGCACGATTTAAAGTTGATCACCACAAACTTACTAGAATTGTTGTTACGTGTGTTCGTAAATACAATAAGTCCACAGGAAAAGAAAATTACTTCCAAAGTCTGGATTTAGATGCCCAAAGGAAATGAAAATATAGGAAAAAACTCAGAGTCACTTGTTGGTTCACACTGCTGAAATCACAAAACTAAAAAGAGGCTGATGCCTAGTTGCAGCGCTCTTTTATACCCAGATCCACCATGTTGGTTTTATGTTCCACACCAAATTTTTATGACAAAATGCTGAAAATCATGATCTTGGGGAATGAACCTTGTAAATTTGCACTGAAATTTACGTGAAGCATTCCACTCTAGATCGTTTTGCAATTTCATTTAAATTTTTTGTTATCAAAATATCGCAGCAATTCATTTTTAGATATCGGTTGAGCAAACTGACTCGGGCAGTATTTATGGCTCTTGCGTGATATGGAACTTGATCATTACTGATCTCTTTCTTACTCTTTTTCTCTTTCCTTTTTATTGGATATATGATAAAAAATATTAATTCTTTTATATCTTTCACGGGAGATGTTTTTGGTAATTTTTATCACCACCAGTGTGTTCTCCGTGCAAAAACACCCCAATTTCATATGTCATATGTTGACAAAAATTGACGGAGTGTCAGTTCGCGGTAGCTGTGTTTCGTTTCGCGGGTTTTGTTTATGTCGGGAAATTCGTGGTGACCTCAGGTGTAATATCAGGTGAGCGTGAAGTAAATCTTATTTTAGTGTTGCATTATTGTGAATTTTTGTTTAGATTGCCACAATTTACTCAATTTATCATAAATTGAAAATTGTGGGTTATGTCAAGTGGGTATGTGTTTTTTGTGAATTATTTCAATTTCAGGCAATAAATTGCTACTATTAGTAATTTATAGTATCCACTAACCCCCTTGACGTGATTTGTTGAATGTTGAAGGAAGTATATTGCCTTAATATATTTGTTTCTGGAATTAATCATCTTCTCAGGGGCTGCTGTCAACAGGTGATTTTCTTAATACTTCTACCTGAGATGTTCACGAAACATGATTAATTGCAGAAACTAAGTTAATTAATGTGTGAAGTGATATTGAGATTATACTACAGATTTTTTTTTTGTTTTTATTTTATTCAGGTGGCTTATAAGGAACCTTTTTGTTTCTTCCCTTTCTCTATCGGCGTGGGACGGAGCGGCTTGACGCCTTTCTCAGATCTATGTAGGTATGCATCTTTCGCCTTGATAACCACGGATTTTAATTGGCGTTTTCTATTTACAGGTGTGGTTGAACAGTAGGTGTATCGACATTTATTGGAAAACTTTAACAGTTTACTATCATCTGAACTAAAACATCATCATGGTCTGTATAACAAGGATGTTACGGAATGTTTTATAAAAAGAAGCTAGCATATTTTCTAAATCACCCTGTAACTCCGAAATGGATGATATGACCCCCCCCCCCCCCTTGCCGTAAATTTTTTGTTTGAATACTATCCCTTCCTTCCCTGTCGGAAAAACGCGTATAGTCTAGTAAAATAAGCGAAAAAGACGAAAAAAAATGCATTTGAATTGTTTCATGAAAAAATTTTGAGAGTTTGTTTAGGGTGGTCCTGCGAATATTGTTGCAATAAAGCGGAGTCCCGAGACCAAAACAAAAGAGTTAAAAGAGCACCATAAAACTCATAACAATCTGTTTGCTATGGGTACAGTTCGAAGGTCGTAGAAAGTTTAAAACATTTTAAACTTCTTTTTTATTCAAAATGCGATTCGAAATAAAAACAAATAAAAAAGCTAGAACTGGTAAGACTAATTCTTATGACATTCTAGATGAATGCCCGTATATAATTTTGTAAGGTCCAATCTGTGCGTAAGTCAACTTTTGAGGTGGTTGTTCACGTATATTTCTAGAAAGCTGCGTCGCTTAGCACAAATGATTTTAACCAATTTCATAGGATTTCATATTCTCAAGAAACTTAACTAAAAACTTCTAGAACTGATAGTTTTCACAGTATACGTAAGGAATCTAAATTTTTATATGTCAATACCAGGAAGGAGTTGCCCAAATTTTTTTTCTGAAATTCTATTTACTAATTCCATAAAAATATCATGTACAAAATGTTTGCTCTGTACGTCGACGCATTCTCAGGCAGTGTCCAAATATGTGGTGGAAAACGGAATTTTTGTATGACAACCCAACGAAGTGGTAATCCGATTTGTTCTATTTTCGAGCTCAATTTTACTTTTTTTTAAAAGCCCAAGTGTAAAATCTCGCGCTCTCGAGTTATCGTGCGGAAAAAATGCGTGGATGTCCACTCGATTTTGTAATTTCTATGTGTTAGAAACTTAGTATACCCTATAATTTCGACTAGGGTGACTAGGTGACACCCTCGTTAGGTAGCGACAGTGGCAGCTGGAGAAGTAAGGATTAGATAATATATCCATTAGCATGCAATTCTGCAAAATTTTGGTCCAAGTCCGAGTTTTTGGAGGAAGTAATTAGAAAAACTGGAGGAGTGAAGAAAGGATTTAGGTATCTGGGACCGAGTTAAGAAAAATCCTCTTACAGAGTTGGATCCCACATTGCGTTAATTTCAAGTCACACTGTTTTGTGTACCAAAAAGTGTAGACTTTTGAGTTTTAATGTATGTATATCTCAGGAAGTATATAGCTTATAAAGCTAAAATAAATATTAATTAACTGACAATATCTTTCGTATTGCCCATTTGTACAGTATCGAAGCTTCCGAAATACCAAAATGTCAAAACGAAAGTTCTGTTTTTTTTGTTTCACAAAATTTCTTAATTTGGGAGCGATTTTTTTCAAAATTTTGGAATAATAATTTTGTTGGTTTATTTATTTATTTATTTAATTGTTTATTTGGTATCTAATACGACTCCCGTATTTTCCCCACGTTTTCGAAATTGGTTATAACTGCTTCGTATCGTTTATTTCCCTCCCTATTTCCCTATTGGTATCCACTTTTTCCAGCAAAATTCGAATTGTTATTTGTTAAGTACAGTTAAGTACTTTCCTTTGGCCCTTTCTTGGTTCCTACTTCAAATAATAAAAAATACAATACTGGATAGTTTTAACACTAAAAAATAATATTCTATATTCACTTTTTTTATACTCCGCAGCAAAACCCTAAAATGTGCAAAAAATGCACAAACGGCTAAATCAATTTCGCATTAAAATTGTAAGTTAAAACGGGTTGTGCTACGTAGTTTTCTTATAACTAACTGTAACAACTCTTCATCTCTCTAAATAAGTACATAGTCTTCACTTTAATGGCGTGCAATATCCATGAATATTTAACTTAAGTTCTCCTGCAAAAGTTAGAAAATTTTTAGTGTGGCTAAATCAATTGCGCTCAGTGCATTAAGGGCTATTTTGATTATTGCATGTCCGCCTGTCCGTCCGTCCGTCCATCTGTCCGACTGTACATCCTGACGATAACTCGAGAGCAACTTCACTTACAGAGCTGAAGTCTAGCACACGGGCTTTAAAAAAAAAAGGACATTTAACCTCGAAAATGGGACAAATCGAGTAAATCCTTCCTAGGGTTGCCATACAAAAATTTCGTTCCTTACTATATAATTGGACAGTAGGGTGGCCAAAAAAATAAAAATGTTAAATTATCTAAACGCTCATTCAGAATTTGTTAGCTAATGTAGTTTTAAACTTCTCTGCAAAATTTCAGTGAAATTCATTAATGTTTCTAGGTCGTTCAAATCGAAAATAGTGTTTTTTTTGCTGTTTTGGACATTCAGGAAAACTGTTTCAATATTTTCTGTCATAACTTTTTAATTTGAAAATATATCTTCTTCATTCTTTTTTTAGATTAAAGGAAACTTAGATATGAACTTATTGCTGTGAAAGTCGTTTTAAAAAATTAAATTCTTCTATCTTTTATAAATTTTTCAAAACGAAAATTCGGATCCGGAACTCCAATTTTTAGACTTCGCGTAAAGTGGTTCAAAAAATAAAACAAAACAATCTTTAGATTGGTGTACCTTTATTTAATATTGTTATTACTTTTGTAACCGTGGTCAGCTTTTGCTAAACCTTTTCCGTCAAAACTTATGTTAGACTGACTTAATTATTCGTTCATAATAATTATCTACATTTACATATTTGTCACGTACAAAATGAAATCTGATCGGTAAGAACGGCGGGACAAGATAAATTCGTAAGAAATGTTGGGCAAAGTTGTAATTAGATCGTAGTTATAATGTGGGAAATTAAATGTTTTAGGTTTGAAATTATTTAAGTGTGGGAAAGTGGAATGCTTTAAATTACTTCTGCTTTTGCTGATTCTACATATTTCTTTAGAATTTCTTGGAAATTTGTCACTTCTATTTTGTTTGAATCAGACCATGATATAACTCACGCGGGTGTACTTTTCTACTATAATGTAATCTACAATCGATTATCTTTCAAACAGCTACAACTTAAGGGGGTCATATAGTGTATTAACTGTTCTCAAAATGCGATTTTCGAAGGTGAAGCATTTTTACAAATTACAAAGAATATGTGCCGGTCCATAAAAGTATAGACTTTCTCACTGTAAAAAATGATTTATATGTTTTCGCGTTCTTAGGCAGTGTTCAAATATATAGTGAAAAACCAAAGTTTTGTATGGCAATACCAAGACGACGTTCTCCGATTTACTACATTTTTGAAATTTTATTTACTATCGTTATGAAAACAATATGTACCAAATTTCCGCTCTCCAAGTCAGCGCGCTCTGGACAGTATCCAAATATTCCGTTGCAAACGAAATTTTTGTATGGCAACCATACGAAAGAATTACCCGATTTGTCCCATTTTTGAAAGTAAATTCATATTCTTTTTAAAGGATTCTTGTGAGGGAGGGGCGCAACTTTGGTTGAAAAACATTATAAGCTGGAAACAGTTCAAAAGTTCGAAGACACTCGCCACCACTCGCAAATGTCAAATACATAAAATTTATCATTAAGATATGTGTCGATCAGATAAGTGAGTGGCTACCACTCGGAACGAAAAAGTTGCTCAACGTTCAACTTTTGCAACTCGCGAATGTCAAACGAGGCCTTAAATTATTTATATTGTTTTGGTTTGTAAATAATAGAAGTGTAGAACTTCCAAATCACCCATTGTAGTTAGTAAAAATAGGGAAACACATTTTGTTCAAATTGGCGAATTAATCATAAATTGTAATTTTACAATATACAAGAACTAAAGAGATACGTACTTTACCTCTACTAAAGTTAAAAATGTGTGATTTTTTTTATATTATTAAGGCAAGTTAAGGGGATACCTTATGATACAAAGCACAGCATGGCAGGATGGAAATAGGGAAACGAATTAGGGAACGTAATGAGAGCGCCAGAGGTGCTGAATGTCTCCCTTAAACTTTCGCAGATTGTATGTTGGAGTAAAGACAGAAAATGGTAGACTGTTCCACATTCACACAGTTCGGGATAAAAACCATAACGAAATTTTACTGCATGGCCGAAAGTAGTTTTATGGGCGGTTTGCTGCGCGAATTTTGCGTGCAGGAATTATTCTGCAAGGGATCAGACGAGATATATCATTAGAACATTGACCACGCATATATCGATAATATTCGAGTGACTCGATATTACAAGTTATTGCCACATCGCCAGTGAGCTTGAAGGCTCTCTTTTGGACAATATCCAATGAAGTTGAGACTGTCCGACCAGCTTTGGGCCCAGATATGGAAATTGTATTATATTCTAGTTCTGGTGTAGGACTTGTAGAGGAGCGCTAGATTCGATGGGCTGAAATATTTCTACACCTTTTCAGAAATCCTAGATATTTCGCTGCTTCTTTGGCAAAACAAAAGATGTGATCTGTCCACCTTAGCTTACAGGAAATATTAAAGCCAAGAATGCAAAAAGACGGTGTATTGAAAATCAGCGCTCCATCAAAATAAATGGCCGTGAACAGCTATGATTTTGCTTCAAAGAGTTGAGATAGCTTTGGCACTTAGATGCCTTGAATTCGACGGAAATCGCTTTGCTTCAAGCAAGAACATGATCAAGGTCGTTATTCATTGATCGAATCAAGCAATCTTGTTTGACAGATGTGACATTCCCTCTGGAGTCCATAAGAGTATCAAGGGTACTGTCAACGGCAAAATTTGATATTATCAAGATCGTTATTGAATGATCTAATCAAGCCATCTCGTTTGACAGATATGGCACTCTGTCTGGAGTCCCAAGAATGTCAAAAGAGTAAGCGAAATCAAGGCTACTGTCATAGGCAAAACTTTAAGTTTAACTAAAAGAGCTGGATGCCAGACTCTATCAAAGACCATTTAAATATCTAGAGTAACGATTTTGTGACTACAAAACACCAAAATTGTGTATGGTTCAAATGTTCCGTAAGAAAAGTCAGCAAGTCTACAGATGAGTGTCCAGTTCGGAAGCCATAATGCCGATCATTGATGAGTTGATTGATTTCTAGATACTTCATTAATTTAGAGTTAATGATAGTTTCAAAAAGCTTTGAAAGAATCGAAGTGATTGCAATTGGTCGATAATTTGAGGCGTGTCTACCCTCACCTTTCTTGGGAATAGGCTATTTTCCAACCATTTGGAAATTTCCCTGTCGAATAAGACAAGTAGAATAGTTTACGCAAAGGTTTAGCCAAAGACGAGGCACAGCTTTTAATTAACAGGGGTGAGAAACCATCAGGACCTACGGCTTTGGAGGCGGTGATCACCTGAAGGGCCTTGAACACATCCCTCTTACGGATGTGTATTGGCTGTTTCATAGAGAAATTGAAGCGAATCTACCAGTGAAGATACTAGCTTGAGCAAGGGAGTCAACAACCACTTCACCGATATTAAGTAGTGAAGGTATAGAGGAATTCCTGAAGTTATTCTTGATGGTCTTGATCGGGGACCAGAAGCCTCTGCTATCTTTGCGGCTTGCCAACATTCTGATCAAAAGGAAATTTTTCTCTCCGGATAATGGACTTCTTGGTGCTGTCTGCAGTCTTGTCGACTTGTTTCAATTCTAGACATGAATGCAGTTGATATTTTTCTTTCTAAGGTTTTAGCTAAATATTGCATTTTACAAAATAATACAACCTGTTTTTCCAAAATAAATGTCTTGCTTTAAATGTAATAACTCACTACATCAATATACAATCATTTGTTTGCCGTTGTGTTTTCAATTAAAACAAATCTCCCATCGCTTTTACCAGAATAAGTTCTGCTTCAAATTGAACGTTTCCAAAAATTTGTATGTCTTTTGCAAAAAGTGCAGTAGAAGAATTCAGAAGATCTACTACAATTTGTTTGTGGTCGCCCCCCCCCCCCCGCCACTTAACTGGATCCTTCACTGAGTCAGACAGGCAGACAGACAAACAAACGAACTCGCGGACATGCAAAAATCAAAATAACTTTTAATATTATGCGTGGGTGTCTAATTTAATAATTGGAAAAGACGATGTCATTACTACAAAGTCATTACATTTATTGGTCCCCACATCATTATAATTTGCAAAAATGCTTCACCTTCGAAAATCGCACTATACCCTATATGACCCCCTTAATTTGTAGTTTTTCGAAAGATTATCATTTGCAGATTACATTATAGTAGAAAAAGTACACCCGCGTGCCACTTTTCCTTACAAAAAAATTTACGCGAAGTAAAAATATTTGAGTTCCGGGTCCGAATTTTTATTGGAGCTAAACTATTTATCAAGTTAAGTACTGCAATTTTGTGCCAAACATTGTCCTAGATCAGCTGTCATAGGAAATTTTCAGATATTTTCTTCGTTCTTCACTGCTGCGCTTGTTCGATTTTTTGTTGTTGCTGTTATTATTATTCTTACTTCGTTGAAATTAACTTCACTGAAATATAATCTTCGTTGTGAATTCTTGTTCTTGTGTCGAGATTATCAACTGACTTTATCTATTTTTGATTGGCTGGTTCCTTTAGCTGCTTCCTAAGCTTCTGTTTCAATATTTTTATGCTATTTTCCCTTATCTTCGGGTTAACTTCTTTAAATCTTTAATTTTTCGCGGTATTGTTGTTTCGAATCAAGATTTAAATTTTAAGCTCCTTCTCATTTTATATTATATTTTTGTTCATGATTCGTCAATGATCCGCATTTTCCTCTCTGGTTTTGCTGTTGCTAAGACCTCTTATTCTATTCCTCAGTAAGTACATGGTTTCAGGCGTTTCTTCTAGCTTCCATCTTTGATAGGAATGTTTTTTTTGTCTGTCTTGCTGAATTTATAAATGCTGAGTCGTTTTTATTTTATGCCTGCGTTTGTTCTTCTGATTACAGTTTGCTTTAGCCATATATCAACAGCATACAATATATACGGTTATTTTGGATACCTCTTCTTTTCTATATTCAAGATTGCTTTCATCTGTGACTAGATGTGATCAATCTAGTTGTTCGTGTAGCTATTTGCAGACTCCCATGTGAACTTGTGGATATTATTGCTTATCAATATCATATTTTTCGCTGAATGAAAATTCTCTGGACTATTGTTCAGGCGATTTGCAAGGCATTTCTGCTTCGGTTTTGTAGGGTTCCAGTATGCCTTGTCCAAATTACACCTTGGTGGACTACAGGCTCTACAGTAGGCTTTCTGCTTAACTTTCAAAAATTGCTGGTTTCAAACGAGTTTCTGATGCAAAATAACTTAACATCTTCAGTATAGGCTAAGTAGAATGCTTTTAAATTTAGTTTTCTTCTCTTTACAAATAGGACAATAGGTGCTTTCTCACCAGTCTGAAACTATTTGGTGAAGTGTTTGAATAAGTTCCAAGATCATACCATCAAACTTGCTGCTAATTGGTATGAATAGTATTATCAACGTACTCAACGTAACCACTTTTAAAAGATTTTTTTGGATTTTCTACCACCCTTCATCGACTGAAATTAAACAGCTAGCAACCTCTTTTTGCTCTTATGGTGATGTTCAAACCATTAAAAATTATATTCTGTTCTATATTCTCTAAACAAAATTCCTGCTGCAACTTGATATCAAATTTAGAAGAATGACTGAGTAGCTCTATTCCACTTACAATTCACGCTGATATGAAAAGGATTATATCATCATATTTCATAGCAATTCCGAATGGCATATATAGACTCAGCTATGAAGAATGAAGCAGTGCTTTAGGTCAGGGTTTCCTGTATGACCTAGTTTCACATCAAGATATTTGTAACATGCAAACCAGTAAACTTGGCCACTCATCTTTATAGGGAGGGGGAACGTCAAAATTAATCAAAATAGTCCGAAACAGAAAAATGCAAATATTTTCCAACACCTCCTTCCGCTCATGTTGGTTTGGGGAACACCAGCCACAGACTTTCATGACTGAAATTTCATTTCAATCAAAACTAAAGTAAAATGCTTCCATGAAAGCGATATTTTCCCACTTTCGACAGAAAAGTACAAAAATGCTCGCAATTATTGGCATTGCATAAATTTGCATATACAACATCATGAGGTGAATTTCGCCTTCGTTAGGTAATTTGACGAGGTTGGCGAGGGTGCACCTTGTTTAAATTGAATTCATGAGGAGTTCTAAGTGCTATTTTGGTGCTCAAAACATATCAAATCACGGGCGGCGCTCTCATATTTCGTATTCATAATCTTGAACAACTCAAACTACTCGTGAATGCCATATTCGATGACGTAACGTATGCAGATGCATAGATAGACATCATGCAACTCGCTATCCCTGGTTGAAATTGAATTTTGCATAACTTTAGGAGCAGAAAAGGGGCATTGTTCGACAGATCCCGGTTTTGCATCTGGAATGGACGACCACCAACAGAGAAGGATACGGGTCCAAGAGGTATGGTGTTGATGGCAGCAGCAGTAGCAGCAGCATGATAGCTATGAAGTATCAAAGAGCAGCGTAAACGAGGTCCGAATTTGAATCCGTGCAGAGTTGTGTCATGTATTTGAGGCGAGCGCATATGTTATTCATGAAAGGATTTAAAAGTAATTTCGTATGAATTTCCCAAAATCCCCGCAACTCTTCTACATAGTAGTACTACTACACATGACATCAGCAGCGGCCAGGATTGTTACAGTTTACAGTCGGAGTGAGCATTAGAGATAACGACCTTTTGGCTTCACCAACTTCGCCATACAAAAGGACCATGATACTTCGATGTACTCTCATGGATTTTACCCATCACCAGTTAAATTTTGGATTGTGCATTTATTTTGAAATGGAATATGGAATTTGTCGCTCCAAATATATACGTATGTACGAGGGCGAATGAAATTCCGATTGCTTTTATTTTCGGGGTATTCCTTGTCCCACTTGAAATTATTTCAAATAACGCACACATTCTGCAGGATTCAAAACAATGGAATGTGATGATGATGATTATGATGATTATGATGATGATGGTGGTGGTGATGACGACAATGGCAACAATAACACTTACTGCTAGTCTGAGTTAGACAAGTCATTTATATTAAAGAATATTTACCATAATCGTTAGTCTAAATATCTCTTAAGAATTTTATGTAGGCATCCTCTGCAGTGTACGAGGTCTAAAGGTACGTACATAACGAGGCGAGGCCAGGCGAGGCTATATCAAGAGTTGAAGAAATAAAATGATTGCACGTTGTACTATGAGAGTATTCATAGCAACGCTGTGTCAGTGCGCGATATGGCGAGACACCTCGAGGTATCTCGCTCGAGAATGAAATTTTTAATTTTCTCACGAGGTGCAGCGCGCTAATGTTTTATAACTCGAATATTTGTATAGGTTTTTTCATTTATATAATCGAATGGTTCTTAAATCATTCTCATATATTGGAAAAATATATGAGGATCTGTATGTAAATCTTCATATACATATGTGAATGACGAATTCCCCAAATTCTAATCGCTTGTTATTTATCGGGTCACAAGCAAAACTGCGGAAAGTAGACTTATGTGAAAAATGCAATATAGTTGCATTATGTGACAAACACAAAATTTCTTCTTCAGAATCTGATTATGTAGTTTATATGCTCTCACTTCGCGATTTACCAAGAAACTGAACGCTTTGCTGTGAACACTACACCTCGAGGTGTATCTTCACCTCGCCTCGCTCAAGTGCCTAGCCCCGCATGGCCACGTTGTTGTGAACGTACCCTTAGAGAGATGTGGGTGAGGCGGATATATCTCTTGATGCTTTTGAAATTGAAATTTGATTTTTTCGGTTAACATTTACAATTTTATAGAGAGAAAATTCACAAAAAATCATACTAGAATTATTCTCAAAATTAATTTACATAGTTATGTCGAGGTATATGTTCATAAACGCACGTTAAATTAATATCTTAACAGCTTTAATTTCACAAAACACTAAACTCAATAAAACTAAGATCTTCAAACTTCCGACAAAACACAATTTCAATTATAAGTAAAATATCTCTTAAAATCGTTAAATTTCACTAAGTGTTGAAACCAACATTGAAAAGCCACCTGAAAGTAAAATCGTTCAAAAGATTCTAATTCCAAGTATTTCTAATTATTGACACTTGGTTGGGAACAAAACTATGTAGTGTATGTGGAGACAACAATCCACACATTATGGCTACATTCCACATAAACAAATCCGGGACACAATCCCATCAGAGAAAAGTAAGGCCGTTTACACATCGAAAAACGAAAACGAACGAATAATCAGTTCCACACCGAAAATTCGTTTATGACATATCAAAAACGAACGAATAAAAGTTGGGTTGGGTTTCTATTAAATGTAAATAAACTGAAATGAGGTTATGAAAGACCGAAAAGAATACTCGTTCGTGTGTGGAACATAGTATGGAACAAAAAAATATACTTGACAGCTCGGAACAAAAATTCGTTTCTGTTAAGAATAAACATAAGAATGTGTTTTAATTGAAATAAAGCTTTAAATATGAATATTTTTTTATTGAAACTATAATTAGAATAAAAATAATTTTATTACATGTATTGCGGAAAATTTCTGTTAGTTTAGATCATTATTTGTGTTTTTCAGTTTAGTGTTTTCGTTTTCGTTTTTCGATGTGTGGCCTAACTTGTCTTCGATAAACATTACGCAAATCAAATGGAATTCGATTAAGTCATCTGGGGCCGGATTCTGTAACACGGAGAATTTGGGAATTTGGGAGATGAGAATTTCTCCATTCCCAATTCACTAACATGGTTGGAGAATTAGGGAAAACGTAAGAAATGTGAAAAAATGCGAATCGCCTGGGACGACTAAGGGTATCAGTTTTTATTGTAGAGGGTTGGCCTTTTTTCATATGTGAGGTACATCTGCCTATTACCTTTCACTGTCGAAATAAATTTAAATTTATTTTTTGTTGTGGTAGTTTTTGAGGGATGTAGGAGGGTAGGTTTTCTCGAGTTTTTCCGGGATAACGAGAGAATGGAGAGTAGAAGGAGAATGTATGTGGTATCAAAAATAATTGGAGCTCAGAGCAAACAAGATAGGTTTAGGAAATATGGCGGGAAGAGTGCGGGGTAGAAATGGGGGCTGATTAACGGAAATTTAAAAAAAAAATTAAGACAATATCAAGAGCTGTAATAATTCCCAGGGGTAAGCTCAGGATCTGTAAGCCCAATAAAAAAAAATAAGAATTCACTTTGGTAATTAGGTATGTATGGGTATTATAGGCAATTTTTGGTCAGACCGTCGCATTGTATGGACGTGCTCTCGTTTTACTTGATAATTTTCGAATTGTATTTCATTGTTCGTTCTAATTTAAAAAAAAAATGCCTGATAACTTGTGCGTAAAGTGTAATGAACAACTTTTCGATAAAAATATTTCTTGTGGATTCTGCAATAATGTATATCACAAAAGGTGTTCTGGTTTGGACGGGAATACTTTGAAGTTAATTGAATCAGTGAATAACATCTATTGGAAGTGTTCAACGTGTAACGTGTTGCCTTTCTCGGCTATGGTGGAAAAAATATCCAATTTAGCTAGTGAATTTAATTCCTTAAAAAATTAAGTTAAAAATTGTACATCGTTGATTGTGAAATCAAACACTGTCGCTGGCTTGGCTGCTGAAAGCGGTCAATCTGCTGAATCTGCTCGTTCATCCAGAGCAAAGACAAGCGGTAACAAAACTGTAACAAGGAATCCTATTACTGCTGGTTCATCATTACCTGTTTCAACTGATAATGCTGAAACCAATCAATCTGCAGAAATTTTTAGCTCATCAATACATAAGACAAGCGATTGTAATACCGCTGCATTGAGTTTGAGAGCTGATGTACTATCTTCTCGTAGTCAAGTAGTTTCTATGGAAAAAGAAAATGAATGGATTTCGGTGCAAAACAAAAAAAGGCGTAAAGTCATTCTTGTTGGTAATGCGGTGCCCACAAACGAACTCTCAGTTGTGTCTAAATTGAAATGGTTTCATCTTTCCCGACTGCATCCGGATACGTCTGAAAAGCAATTATTGGACTTTGTGTCATCTAAAGCAAAAATTCCATCCGATGATATGTCTTGTAAACAACGGCTTAAGCCTGATGCTGATAAAACCAAGCTCAGATTCATTACTTTTAAATTGGGAGTACCAGAAAATGTTACGTCGCAAATTTTTGTTCCTGATTTTTGGCCTACGGGAGTAATCATTCGCCAATTTTCCAACAACCAAAAAAACTTTCATCGAACGGTTGCAACACCACTACTAACATAAACGATGACATCAATAATATTCAACGCAAAAGTTCTGTAAATGACCTATGTGATGCTGCAAGTAATGATTTTCCATTTTCTGTTTATTACCAAAACGTTAGAGGCTTACGCACCAAGACTAATGAAATTAGATTGGCAATTACAGAGAATGATTTCGATATTATTGTTCTAACCGAGACTTGGCTGCATTGTGAAATCTCTACACCAGAATTTGTTACTAGTCGGTACATTACGTACAGAAAAGATCGTTGCCCTCTATCATCGGGTCACTGCAGAGGAGGAGGTGTGTTAATTGCTGTAAGATCAACAGTTTTTAGTGAGGAAATTCAACTTCCAAATAATAGTGGAATTATTGAGCAAGTAGCTGTGTCCCTTTCTGATTTAGCATCCAATAATTCATTTTACATTTGTGCTAGTTACATTCCGCCAGCATCTGATTTCAATATCTATAATTCACATATGGACAACATTCGTGCTCTATCTGAAATGCTATCTGTTCATGACAATCTATGCGTTTTAGGTGATTTTAATCTGTCTGATATCATGTGGTCGATTATGGGTGATGAAGATTCGTTAATTCCATCAAATGTTACCTCCGACACAGAATGTTTAGTGATTGATACATTAAGTAGCCTGAACCTTGTTCAAATTAATGATATATGTAATCTTCTTGGTAAATTTTTAGACTTAATTTTTTTAAGTGACAACTGCTCGGCTATATTAGTTGAATCAAGTTTTCCATTAGTGAAGTGTGATATCCACCATAAAGCTTTGATTATGTATATAAAAATTTATAATTTTGACAAAATAATTAGTAACAATTCTGTAGTAGAGTATAACTATAGGAAAGCTGATTTCGTAGCTATAAATGAATATTTAGATATTTTTAATTGGCTTGATATCTTTTGTGATTCTTCTGTAGAGGAAGCATACAGTAAATTTTTAAATATTGTTCAAAAGGGTGTGCATAGATATGTTCCTCTTAGATATAGATATAAATCTTCACACCCAGCATGGTTTCATAAGTCGCTATTACGTTTAAAAAACGCCAAAAATAAATCACATAAACAATTTAGATTGTCTGGTGATCGGGTTTATTTTGAAAAGTTCAAAAGATTAAGTAAGGAATTTGCTTTTCTAAATAGATTTCTTTACAATCAATATCTTTGGTCAATGGAATCTAATATTAAAAAGAACAGCCGTGCATTTTGGTCATACATTAATGATAGAAAAAATGCATCATTCTTTCCAAATGTAATGGAATATGATGGTATTAAAGCTTACAATATCCAAAGTACCTGTAATCTGTTTGCAGACTACTTCGAATCTGTGTATATCAATAATGCAGATATAAATAACATTATTCTCCCGGTTACACTTTACTCCCAACTAAACCTAGGCTCAATATGCTTAGAGGAGGATGACTTGAATAAAGCTATTATGGAAATGAAGCCAGATTATAACCATGACTCAGATCTTATTTCAGCCATTTTAATTAAATCATGCATGAAAGCACTAGTGCCTGGTATAACTTATTTGTTCAATTTATCTTTAAATACTGGAGTATTTACAGACTCATGGAAAACCTCAATTATTAAGCCCATTCTTAAAAGTGGTGCTAAACACAACATTGAAAATTATAGACCTGTAGCTCTTATGAATATCATTCCAAAGTTATTGGATAGCATTATAGCTGTAAAAATTACCTTTTTATGCAAGGAGCTCGTTTGTGCAGAACAGCATGGTTTTCAAAAAGGAAAATCTACAGTAACAAATCTGTCATTGTTTTCTAATTTTTGCATTAATACCATTGAGGAAGGGTGCCAGGTTGACTGTATCTACACAGACTTTACTAAAGCCTTTGATCGGGTCTGCATTCAGACCTTAATAATGAAACTAAGTGCCTTAGGTTTTCACTCAAACTTTCTGAAGTGGATAGTATCTTACTTGTCGAACCGTAAGCAAATAGTAAAAATGGAAAACACTTTATCTAGACTGATCAATGCATCCTCGGGTGTTCCACAAGGAAGTCACTGTGGTCCAATTTTCTTTATTCTATTTGTGAACGATGTAACGTTGAATTTTTCATTTGCTCGTTGTCTTATATATGCGGATGATTTGAAATTATTCTTGAAAGTTTCGGGTATAAGCTCTTGTGCCCAACTACAAAACGATATTGATAAGCTAATAATTTGGTGCTCCACAAACAACATAATTTTAAATTCAGCTAAGTGCAAAGTTATGTCTTTTTCTAGGTCTGTTAACCACATTCTCTTCAATTACTCAATTAATAATGTCAGTTTAGTTCGAGTCGATGAAATTACTGACTTGGGAGTAATTTTTGATAGCAAATTAGCATTTATCAGACATATTGAATATACTTGCCATAAAGCCTTTAAGTTAATGGGTTTTATTAAAAGAAATTCGAAAGAATTTAGGGACACAAGCACACTTAAACTCTTATTTACAAGTTTTGTTAGACCTGTTTTAGAGTATGCATGTGTAATTTGGTCTCCTTATTATAAAAGCCATATTAATAGGCTTGAGTCAGTTCAAAGAGCATTTACTCGCTTTGTATGTTATAAGATTAATATCTGGGGTATTAATATACCTAGTTATGAGTCAAGACGTTTATTGATAGGTTTGCCTAAACTTTGCTACAGGCGTGATGTTCAATTTGCTTTATTCATTAAAGATATTCTCTCTTCATCTATAAATTGTCCCAACCTTCTCTTACTGTTGAACATATATGCCACACCAAGGTCCTTAAGATCACGAGATTTACTTTATGCTTCCTCTCATAGAACTAACTATGGTTCAAATGAATGTATTAATAAATGTGTACGAATTTTTAATATATTTATCAAACATGTAGATTTTTCATTGCCTCGTCAAAAATTCAAAGCATCATTATTTATGATTGAAAATAGTATAGATCATTCCTAACTTATATTAAGCTTAATTAAATTTAAATCTGTATATCTAAGTCAACCTTACTAGTCTGTTGGATATCATTCTGTAGACTGAAATGAAATAAATAAATAAATATTTTATTTCGATTAACAGCAATTTGCAGATTTGAGCGGCCTCGCCGGTAAATTTTGCTATCGCAATATTCACGGGCGCCTAACTCTGTGTGGGAGGGGTGTAGAGTATTAGAATTTTTTTTTTGATAGATTAGGGGTTTAGAGTACAAAAATATAAGTGAACAATTTTTGGGGCAACCCCCTCATAGGGGGTTGCTCAAACTACATCATGTTTGGTACCAAATTAAAGAGGGAGGAGAGGGTAATCGAGTGGTGTAGTTTGTCTTTGATCGTTTTAACGTGATAGCTGACTTTAGACCTCCGAAAAACGATTTTTTTACACTAGGGTCATATACACCCAGTTCCTATATTTTGCATATATTTCTTCCATTCTTTATTTATTAGTATTCCGTTGGGAACATTTTTGTCATCAGAAGTAAATTTCCACAAATAACTAGTTCTTCGCAATGATGAGTTGAAAATATGTCAATTTTTGTACCAAAAACGGCCATTTTTTCACCTTAAAATGGACTGATAGACTTCTTTTACAGTTATCTCCAAAGCTATTTATCGCATTCAAAAATGAATTACATATTTAATTAGGGGACAAAATATATATGTGATTTCATCCTATGTACACACAAGCTTTACCGTGTATAATTGAAAATTTTACAGCATCTCTTCTGTAGTGGAAGACAACCAAATTGATCATTTTCGCGTGATTTATAATTTTTAGCGGGTACTTTGAGACTGAAAATCCATGTTCCTCTGTACGTATTGCATGGATTTCCATAATTATTTTTTTTGAATATAGCCAGGATATGCACTGAATACATAATCAATTTGATATTCCTAGATACCTAGATAACTTCATAAAACGCAACAAAAGCAGAAAATACAATTTTTCCATTTACTTTTCCACTTGCAAGACACCGGAGAATTAACAAGTGGAATGGAGAATTCGTGAATTCTGCACTCACCTCTCAAATTCACTCTCAGTTGAGAATTTTGCCCAACAAGATATATGGTTCTCTTATAGTGCTCTTAGTCGCTCTCACTGCGCCAAGGAAGTTTCTCAGCCATTTCAAATGGCCGCTTAACATACATTTCTCCAATTTCCCCTATTTAATGACCCCAAAGAAAAGCCATGCTCATGTGCACGAATTTTACATATTTCAACACTTCTTGTTCTCTCTATGTTCTAAGTATAGCGGTACGAGCGGGTTTCAGGTCTCTTGGTGAACGGCTTTCGATTTTTTGGATAAAATGCATGGAGAGGGAGAAACTGCCCAAGGAGGTTACCAAAGTTAAGTAATATTTTTGCATTCGATCATTTATAACTAAGTCTGAAATAATATTAAAACTCTATATTGAAACATTCATTTAATCGATACGCGGCTGGAAGGTAGTGTTTCCATAGTATAATATCATATGTAATTAAGGTTTCGCGACTTTAGAGTATGAAGGAAACAGGAAACTTTCTCTTGCATGGGGCACAATAATTGCTTTCTTTAGTTTATCTCTAAGCTTGTGATAGTGATTCATATACGTGAATTCATACCACTCTGCAGTGTTAAAGTATTCATAGGTTTCGTGGTTTTCTATTCATTTTCAAAATACTCCCCGCACCCATCTCCTGAGCTAGCATACACTCACCTGAGGCATGAGTGGATAACAAATAGTAAATAAAATTTCAAAAATAAGCTAAATCGGACAACCTATTCTTCGTATTGCCATACAAAACTGTGGTTTTTTTCTTTTTTTAACTCTTATTTTCATCTCGCGTATAATATTATTAGTCTTAAAATTAGACCAGTTGTAACTTTTGCCTTGTTATTATGATAGGACACTGGTGCACAATTTTCATTATGAGCCAATCATATTTCCTGACATTTTTTACAATCTATCCATTAGAATTTCTTATATGCCACATCAACTTCTCTATTAGCTCAATACCCAAAACTATTCCTCAACAAAGAAAACTCGAACCAGTTTTGGTCCTGTTAAGATGCTTTTATCATTCATAACTTTTTGTTGGTACAAAATATTTTTCTCAAGCTTCTTAATACTACTCCTCCACCTATCGAGATCACAAGTATAACCAACCAAAAGAGATGCCGGCAATAGAAGTCATATAGTGTCTGATTGAATTGTTTTCACTTCTTGCAATCGTCGATCTAATTTTTATCGTAAAAAAAAGGGTAAAGAAAAGAGAATATTTTCAGAAGAAAATTTGATCAATTCCAAAGGAAAATCCCTTGTGTCATCAAGAATACTGCTCTTCATGCATCTGTAAAAAAATGACTGCTTATTCTACATATGTGTATGTATATAGAGCTGTCAAGATGCACATTGTGAACTCATCTGAGCACATCCTTTGAAAAGTTCACACTTATTTACATACATAGTTTTATAGATGGTTTCTTTTTACCATTTCTTTAATCCATGCACATTTGGGATGTTTTTTCTCTTTAAGCTTCGCTGTATGAGCTGTAAGATTTTACCTCAATTTATTTAACTTTATGGCAGATATTCTTCCATGTCATAAACTTTTAAGATTTTTATGGGTGTTTGGTAAAAATATGCTGTACTTATTCGCATACTGGTATAGAAGCTGTGATTTTTCGATTTTACATCCAATGAAATCATTTGATTTATGTGGACTGAATCTTATTTCCATGACTAAAATCTGTAAATTTATATACATAAAGAATTAGTAATATTAGTCTATATCCCAGTAGAATTTCTTATCTCAATGCCTTAGTAAACCCAAGAGGAGAGTAATTTCTTATCTGGGCAAAATTTATAATTGGTATAAGACCAGTTTTGTCATTACCCAAGTTACAGTTTTTTTTTTTTTTTTTTTTTTTTACGGAGATGTAAACTTTAAAGGCGTTTCGTATCAGAAGGAACTTAATACTCATCAGTACGGCTAATTCCTGTATACCGTAAATATATGCCTGCGAAAAGTCTACATGACTTTTATATATGTTTCCAGAGACAATGGAAATAGCTTTCAAATCTTAAAATGCACACTTTTTTTATCTAATTTAATGTTAAAATCAATATGGACATACAATCTAACTGCATACACTTTACTTTTATGAAAGAGTCCATGCCCGCCAGAATAAAAATCTCTCAACGAAACTTCGTTCTGGTATCACATAAAATATATGTCCGTGGCCTGAAAGTATACATTTCCTGAAAAGGAATCAATAAGCCGTTTATTTGAAAAGTGGTTTAGGTCCATTTGGGTATAATATTTCTATTTTCTTCAAAATTCTTTAGTGAACATAATTGGTTAATAAATTTCCATTGTCTAACTTCAAAACACACAAAATTTAACAGTTAGATCCTATAAATATTTTGAAATAGTTTTTTTAAATAAATTTAAACTAAAATAATTTAATATTTCGTCTTCAAAAATGGACTTAAACCACTTTCGAAATAAACGGCTCACATTTAGTTACGATTTTGCGTATAAATGCTGCAGAAATGCCAAAATACATTGGTCCGGAAAATCTATATATTTTGGAGGAATAAAGTCACTGCTGTAATTAGAAGGGGAAAAACTATTTGCAGTGGCGTGGCGTGGACTTGGGGCGAGTGGCAGTAATCAGATTATAATTTTACAAAAGCGTTAAGTAAGTATTTCAATCAAAACAGTAAACATATTTGAAATTTCCTGTTATTTCAAAAATGAAGGCAATGATAAACGGTTTTCAGTATTTTCTAACGTACTGCGTAAGTTGTCTAGTA
The DNA here is from genome assembly GCA_963930735.1 of Dioctria linearis. Taxonomy (NCBI): domain Eukaryota; kingdom Metazoa; phylum Arthropoda; class Insecta; order Diptera; family Asilidae; genus Dioctria; species Dioctria linearis. The sequence continues at coordinate 300,224,596 of OZ005740.1, read as the reverse complement.
ATAACGGCATTTGAGCTCTGTAAATGAAATTTCAAAGAACTTGCAAAACACGAAAATGAAAAATTTCAAATTTGTTTATAACAGAGTGTATTACGAAACGGAGTGTATTATTCGTCGCAGTGAGAAATTGATGTCTTAAGATTTAGCAATTTTAGGAGTAAACATTTTTATAGTTATTTGAGCTCATTCTGGAAAGGAAAATCTTCTACATTGGTATTGTAACATAGGTAACATTTTTACAGAATAACAGAATATAAATTTGATTTTGTTGGGTTACATATGAGTATGGCAGATCAAAATAGCCAAAAAAGCAGATTCGCGATTATGACATGACGGCGACAAATAAATTCTAAAATATCAATAATTGCGCATTTGCTTATTTGCCTCCGACTGTACGATTTTGTCATCAATATCATATTGCAAACCATTTCTTCCCTAAAGTAGAGAATATTACTCCACTTGAGATTCCCTTCAAGAATTTACAATTTTCTATGGCCCGCGCGGCTTGAAGAAATTTACCTGTCAACAACCGAAGTGCTTCCTAACCGACTTACCTACATGAAATTGATGGAAGCACAAATAAATCCACCTCCAGTTAAAATAAATAAAAAAAAATTTCTTATGATAAACGCATTTTTTTAATTGCACCCCTTAGGATTAGAACCATTTCTTATTGAGTGTAGCTACACTATAAGTGGCAAACGAGCACCAGATTTGTGTGACGTCATAGGTAGAATCCTGTCGAGTTCGAATGCCATACATTTTATTGGATAATGTTCGATTTTTGATAGAAGGAAAAATAAATCCACCTCCTTCAGGCAATGGTGTCGGTCGTGGTATTACAGACATGTTCAAATGCTATACTTTTCATTGCATGTTGTTTGATTGTTTTGTTCAGATGGAGGTGAACTTGTAATTGCTTCTCTTTAATAGTTTAGACCAAAGGACAAATAAAAAGGCTTTAGGGCTTTAGGAAAAACATTTTTTTAATGAAAATAATTTGAAGGGAAGCAATGCAAATATGAAACGCCACTGACTATTTTGACTAAGCAAATCGATCGTCTGATTATATACCTATTAGTATCTTGTTTGTTTTATCAAATATTGTTGACTAGCTTTTAGGATTTTAAATTCTGCTCAATCAGGATTACGCACCAGGGAGAGTAATGTCACAACCTTGGTAGATATTGAGAATAATATAAATAAAAACTATTTTATGTCTGCTTGGATTAAATAAAGCTGTTGATAAAATATTGTGCAATAAACTTAACACTGAATACAAGCTATCAAGAGCTACACTAAAACCTTTGCACTACTATTTTTCTGGTAGGCAACATGGAATTGTTCACAATATAAAACCTTATATATCTTATCTTTAGTTAATCTTACTCTCAATCCAGCTAAGTCGTTTAAAGAGTTTATGGAGACATGCATCTTATAATTGTCCTATTGAGAATTATGTATATTATATTTGGTGTAGTAAATTCTGTGTGCTCCAGCTATTTGCCTAATAATGTCATCATTTCCACATCAGGTTGTAGCAGGTTGCTAATTGTAACATGGCATATTGTTTTCTGAAATGCTTCCTTTGTCTTCCGGTATACCTCAGGATTCTATTCTGGGGCCGCTATTATTTAGTTTATTTATTTATTCTGACAGATACCGTATGTGATACTAACGTTCACCTGTATGCCGACGATGTTCAATTGTACACTAGCAGACCAATTTGTTTCATAGAAAACTGTATTATACGTCTAAATGAGGACTTGGAAAGAGTTTATGTCCTGGGCAGTAAAGACAAATCTTGTGATTAATCCAGACAAGTCTAAAAGTCTTAGGAATGCGAATGACTCCTTAGAAACATTTATTACCCCCGCCTTTCTCGACGGTCGTGTATTACCTTATGTAGAGTCTGCTAAAAATTTTGGGATAAAGATCAATTCAAGATTGAGTTGTTGTGATCAACATATCTTGCTTGATTGGCAAAACTCGTCAATGTCCTGATAATACCGATTTTCTAATGGAAGTCTGATTTATCGACTACTCGATTCATGTTGCCGTCGCAGAATTAGTGTTGCTTGCCTTTAACGACTGCATTAGATTTGTTTTCGGTCTTCGAAGGATTGATCACATCTCCCCGTTTAGTAAAGATCTTCTGGGCTGTTCTTTGGAATCACATCTCAGGCGCAAGGCGCTTGTCTCTTTTTATAAGTTAGTGCGTACTCAGTATCCTGGATATTTGGCTGCCTATATTTCTTTCCTTCAATCGTCGCGGCACCCACCATAACGTCTTGATCATGCGATTTAATAGGCAAGTATTGGAAAGCTCTTACTTTGTTTATATTGCTCTCAGTTGGAATAATTTTCCAAATGGAGTTAGGAGTGCGGGCACAGTTGTAGAACACTGCTTTACTCCCATATGCCTTAGCGGTAGTGGAATTGCTTCTATTGATTAGTAGGTAATATTAGTTATTTTAGTGAGTAGAAGAATTCTTAAGAGCTTTTTTATTTAATGATTCTATCAATGATTCTTATCAATTTATAATTAGCCTACTAAGCCACGTTTTGCTTTCAGCTGGCTTTCATCGTTACTGGTTAATGCCAGCTGAAAGCAAAACGTGGCTTAGTAGGCTAATTATAAACTGATAAATGCAAGAGGGAAAATCATCTGTCTAGTTAGCTCAGTGGTAAGAGCAGTCGCCCGGCAAGCGGAAGGTCCCGGTTTCAAACCCCGGACGAGGCGGTTGTTTTTTCTTCTTGTATTTATGATTTAATTTAGAATCATTAAATAAAAAAGCTCTTAGAAATTCTTCTATTCTCTATCTTGACCGATTCTAACAAGTGTAGGTTCGATTCCCGTCAGGGAAAAAAATAGTTATTTTATTTTATAAGTTTTCTTCCTTTTCTTTTGTTTGTAATTTTTATTAGTAGTATCATTTTTATTGTTGTATCAATTGAACTGTGTTTTTTTACTTTGACCTCACGGTTTTCTCTTTTTCTTTTACAATTAATAATGTACTTTAAAAGATTAATAATATTGTGTACTTTTCAAAAATAAAATTAAATGAAAAATGACATAAAATAAATTGCATTTCAGTATAGATTTGATTTTTCTCCACGATGTTTGTGTTTGGAATACTCTTCCAATAGAAATTAGCTTATACGTCGCCGGCCTATAAATAAGCAGTCGATTAGTGCAAAATTCTTCAGTTGCCTTCCAACAACTCGACTGTGCACATCTCTTCGTGCGCTAGTATAAAGACGTATTCACGCTTCTTGTGTGATCTGATTTTGCACATCATTCGTCGCGTGTTAAGCGCTACGACGTATTCTCAATTCATGCATGATCTAACAAACACATCCCATTTCCTAGAAATTATAATATATATATAAAAATAGTATAGCTGAAGTCAAACTTTGTATAATTAGTAAGCAATAGAATAAGGCAACTTATGTAAAAAGATAAATAAAATTGAATGCATATAAGACAAATCACGGTGTTCTCATTTTACAAAACGTCGTGGGACTATAACCTTAAGGCATTCTCCTGATTACTCGTCGCGATTCTCGACTCGACGTTTGATATAAATTTGTTTATTCTTGCTTTATGTATTGGCCGATTTTATGTAAGTATACGAACGAACTAACGTTAGTATAAAGAGATATTTCCTTCTGAACGGAAGTGATCACTTGTTATTTTTATTCAATTATTTTTGTATAAATTAAACAAATTATCCAAAAGTGCCAGAAGTTTGTTTTGTTTATGATAAATCTTTGCTGGAAGGTAATTCAAGTTGAGTGCCGTAAAGATTATACGCGGAATTCAGCTTATATTGGCATCAAAAAGACAGCGAGATGAAGCAAACAAATCGACATCTACAAATCCACCTCACAGCAGAATGTGCTGCACTGGAACACAGGTGGATTTGCTTTTCGTTTAAAAATCTTTGTATTTTTTGTATCTCGACGCTTTCTTTTAAGAATTCCGTTCACGATTTGGTCGCTGCTGAGGTTCGATATCACTCCGATTGCTTAAATCATTTTATGAAACCTACCACGGATAATACGTAAAGTATCATTAGCAATGGAACAAATATGTTCCAAATCAAAAGAGTATTAAGAGTAAACTTGTTACTAAATATGGTAAAAAAATAATTATTACACAAAAAAGTACTTCTTTAACCATTATTTGTTTTACCGACACACAATATGATATTTTACAAAAATCATGGTATGACAACAGAAAACTTAATGAACCAGAAGAACGTCCTTGAATTTTAAAAGCAAGTGCAGCTATTATTTGAGAAGACATTAGATCGGTAGTAGTAAATAATGAAAATTATCTTCCTCCTCACAAAATATTTGATAATATGACTGACGAAATTCCAAGTTCACTGACCTATTTTTTTAGAAAAAAATATGTTAAAAAATCGGAGATCTGCACTGGATCATCTTAAGGGGAGGTTACCGTCGAGAGACATGAAAAATGCATGAACTATGGAAATGGGTTTTAACGTATTTTATTCTTCTATCAACGGAGACTAAATTCCAATTTTATTTATAAGAAAAAAGAAAACAAAATGGCGGCTCCAGCTCCCATCAAACAACGCCGTGCATGGCGTGTTTTGATCTGCACGGGGCGCTTTACAGCTCTGCCAGATCCTCCGAAATAAATAGGGTTGAAAATGATTAAACTAGATCAAATTTGGGGGGCCTTACCGGTTTTCGTTTTCAAAAAAACCTCTGAATAACAAAATGCCAGCAGTTTGAAAAAAAAACATTTCTAAATAAATTTTTGACAATAATCCCTTCCTGAAGGCCCCGCAAATTGAATTTCCTTTTAATTTCGCAAAGATTTATGTGAATCGGATCATGCGTTGAAACTGCAGAGCGCTACGCGCGCTGAAAAATGTTATTCTCAGAAAAACTCATATAAAGATTAACGTTATAAAAATCAGTTATTCCAACATCATACAGAGGTCCTTCTTCTTCCTCGTAGAACTGATTCTACTGAGCCTGAAGGTTATTGATTTCCCGAAATTTATGAGGGTACTTCAGATAGTGAGAAAAGGTCTCCCCAGCAAGCGCGCTCCAAGCACCTGAGCTAACTGTTTTCCAGCCGGCAAACGGTTCCGCTTTCAACAGGCTGTGAATTCTAAAATACTTTAGATGTGTAAATATCCTTTTACCCACGTGCTGTAAATACTTTAGGTATGATAATTATATGGAAAAAATCAAATTTTTCATCGTCATGAACGGTAACCTCCCCTTTTAAGCTAAAATGCATTGCCATTAGTCATGCCATTCTGACAGCTGTTCATCTGAGAAAAATACTGCAATACTGGAAATGGAAGAAGAAGAAGGAGAAAATAATGAAGATGAAGATGATGGAAATTGAAATAGAATCTCTGATCAATAAAAAATTAATTATATAACGATTTTATAATAATTGTTGTTATTAAAATAAACCTTTTTTAATTAAAAAAATATTGTAATAATATTAATAAAAAACAATAATTAATCTTTTTTTAATAAAAACAAAAAGAATTTTTTATTTTATAATTATTTTTAATAATTATTTTTATAAATAATAATTTTTCGGATAAAAAAAATTGTATGACTTGTTTATTTTCTTTACTACTTCAACATTTTCAATGACAAATACACGCGGCATATTGGGGACAAAGCTAAAAAAAAACGCATCTTGGGCTCTATTTCAAAGGAGGTGTGGAAAGGAGTGCACGTATCATAAGAAGCATAAACGTTACAACTTTCTAAAGAGAATTTTCTCGAAAACCGTTAGTCTTATGAAAAAAGTAATAGTATGTTTTTTGTATGTAATTTTCTAAGCTACAAATTTGATAACTACTATTTTTTCGATAAAAGTTACCGTTAACTAAATTTTCGCGAAACCCCGTTTTTTCTGTCCTTTGAACTCGCGTCACTTTTTTAGCGACAAATGTATCGATGAGGACTTTTAATATATTGTTTAGAACCTTGAAAGGAAGTTTAATGCAAAAATCCAGCGTTCCGCTATTTACCTATTCTACTCTGAAATGTCTATATTCCCTGTATTAATGGATAAATTAATTATTCTCAGTCTTCATACTACAAACTTATTTTTATCAAATATTCACACATACCCAGATAATTATTTTACTCCGATATTTAAATACTGTTTATGAAAGTATATGTTCCTTGTAAACACACACGCACACACGTCTAAAAAAATTTCTTGTTCACAAATTATCAAATTTAATTATTCACTCACTACCCTTACAGTTTTAGAAAGCTTTAACTTTACCTTTATAAGATGTCTTCAGGCAATTTCTATGTACATACCATTATACCTGACATGTCACACAATCAGTAAAAAGGAAAGGTATACTTTCCAGTAATTGAAATTAGACCTGACTGAAAGGCATTCGATCTGCATATAACAGTATTAACTATGTACATATATGTGAGCGAGCTAATGAAGATTAAGGCCATTAGTTATACGAGTGAATTTGATATGGAATTAAAGTTAAATATGTATATATGGTGGAGTGCTTATGTAATACTACTACTATTTACAAGGAGAAGTCGTTCAGATATCCAACCTTTACCACTAGTGACTTAAGTTCTGGATGTGATGTAAGAATGAATGTAAGATGTGGATGTATGTAATTGCTAAAATTCAATTTAGTTTCAAAGAGTTTCTGTTCCATTTAATACTAAATCAGTTTAGACAACTATCTAATTATCTTTGAAAAAAAAACTTCGCTTTTGCCAAGTTTTATAAAATATTCCTCACCATCGGAGGTGAAGGCAGTAACATCGAAATTGAAGAATTTCCATTAGTCCTTTAATTCCGAAATTTATTTCAGGCAATTCTAAGTATTTATTTAGGGATTCTCCAGATTGAATTACGGGTTTCCTATTTTATACTGGTATTAAATATATTTCATATTCAATGAATTAATATTTAACATTTTAAAAAATAATTGGTAAGTAGAAATGGGGGCGGATAGGGCAAAATGAGGACCGTAATGGGTTTATTGCTCTAGCTAAAACATCCGTACATAAAAATATTTCAGGTGGCCATAAATGTTAAGAACCAATGTTGATTTAAATAATCCATCATGGAAAGTTAAAGAAAATTCAATTAGAAATATTTTTTTTTTATTTCTACGAATGTAAAACTCCCCATCTTGAGCCTCTTTGATGCTTGTAATTTCTTACTGGCACTTCAATTTGCGAGCTTTCTTTTCAGTACCATCAACATTTTCTTTCAAACCTCTTATTGAAGCTTATGCGGGAGTCAAATTCAAAAGATTTTTCCGCGTAGCTACGCTCGCAAAGCAAAATTCCGATTATTTTCTCCTTTTTGTCACAACATTGAATAAATAACTTACAAGGAAGCGGCATATTGAGTGAAAACACTTAAACCACTCACTGACAGAAATTTCAAATGTGTAGCGTGTAATTTTACATGTGCGCAAAAATTTTACAAAACTCTAAAATTAAATGAATGCAAGCTTTGGAAACAATGCTCTTTCAAATTTTTGATGTCTCATAATAATAATTATCTTCACTGTAAAAAATATTAGGACTATTTCCTAAATTTAAGACACGTTTTCCCTAAAAATACATGTAATTTTCTCTGATAGAAAAGGAAAATCAGTTTAATTTGATAATAAAAATTAATTAATAATTTAATTTAATTTGGAAACATATTTTCGTTTATATAATTCACACATTGTTTTTGAAAATAAGTCATATATTGCTTTTCTTAAGCGTGCCCAGTGCACCAATATAAAAACCATACTACTTAGTAGGATAGACCATAAGAAATGAGCTATTCAGCTCATTCTTATGTTTTTTAAAAGGTGTGGTTTTCTATCACCTTCACCGATGGTGGAGAGTGGTGCGGTGCCATTACCTATTCCCTACATTTTAGGGAATATTCTCTAAATTTTAGGGAATAGTCCGTATAATTTATGGAAAAAAAACAAAACAAGAATTTAAAATTCCTTAAATTTTAGGGGGAAAACCGGAATTCCCTACATTTGAGGGAGAAAAACCTACATACATTTTAGGGATAAAAACCTAATCTTATTTTCCAAGATGGAGCTTTCCGTAATCTTATCGAAAAATGCCTAACCTGTGTTGCACAAATTGTTGCCACTCACTTTAGGGAATTATTTTTTACTGTGTCAAAAACTCGCTGAACTTCCAAAACTCTGAAATGTTTACTTTCAGTAACGTCAAATTTCACTTATTAAGGGTAATACATTCACTCGATATGCTGCTTCCTGTTGGCTATTTATTCAGTGTGTCACAAGCGCGTCCAATTTAACCTCAAAATTGGGAGAATGTACTGTTGCCGAATATTATTCAGAATTTTTTTTTTATCTCCGAAGGCAAAAAAGGAATTGTATGAAAATTTAATTGAGAAAGTGGAAAAATGCGAACTAATATATAATATAAAGTTGGAAACATATTTGACGAATCTAAAATATCAACGCGTTCAATCTGACAGCATATTTTTTTCCCATGGTACACTGACATTGAAAAAGTATGACTGCCAAGAGCTACGGTCGGCCATCTTGAGGGTGACGGCATCACATAATTGTATTAAACTGTTGTGCATACATAAAAAATGGATTTTTCCTCTAAATTTATGCCTTGACGGCAAGGTATCAGCTGTCAAAAATCGCGTCATTAGAAATGCTAGTGTTGCGTCTAAAATTACAATCTAAAGGCTGAAACAAAATGTGAGCGGCACTTCAAATTTAAGTGAAACTTATCGCGCGTAAAGGTTGCGTTTAGCAAAATTTAGATTTTGGGCTATGTTCATTTGTATTGTTTAACATTTATCGTAATCGTATTTTTGACTTTATAGATCAAAAATTTCAGCAAATGAACAGTCACGTGGAAAATATCGAAGTTGTAACGGCGGGTGTGGTGATGTGTGAGTAGCTTGTGAGTAGTCCAGGGTTGAATTCCCCGACTATTATATGCTTAACAACAAATTCGGGTTTTTTACTACAAATCTCTTATTTAAACCCTTATTTCTAAAACTTCATGAACTTAGTAATACTTTCATTAATTCAATTCTACTCCAATTTAATAAATCTCATTTATAATTCAATCATGTAAATTAATGGTATTAATTATTATGTATACAGACGAGCGGAGTAATCGAATCGGGTGCCTTTAGCGCTACTATAAACGTGGTTATTCTTGCCTAGCCCAATACGAGAAGGTAAGCACGTGTTACGCAGAAACGGCATCCAGACGAATAAGTTGGTGGAATTAGTTAGTGATAATGGTAATTTTCTCAAATAGAAGGCAAGTGTGCAATGCATCATAACGAAGTGTAAAAAGTGGGGTTAGTGGCAAATTAAAATGTAGAATACAATTCTAGTAATCTTCCTTCAATTTATCTATATATTTATAAAGTAAAATGGTACTTATTTTAAGATTTTAAAAGGATGAAGTAGGATAAATTTCCATAAATAGTAAAATTTATATTTTTCAAAACGCGTCATGGGAATCGACTAACATAGAAAATGGCGAATCTATGGTGCCGGATAGTCATACCTTGTTAGTCTGTATATCGTGATATCCTGGTCATGTCATCGGCTCTAATGATGTTTATTTCAGTGTTTCTGTGGGGAAAGCTATGTTCATCCACACTTGAAAAAGAAAAATCCACATTAAAATCGGTGTGCATAAAGGTGAAAACAAGTAATTCTGTAATTTTTCAGTGACCAAACATCACTTTCATAATTATCAATATTTTTTCCACATCTCCATGTAATCATGTTCCGGTGAGCAGCTCAGGTAGAAATCTCAATTAAAACTCACCTATTGATAGCTGCCGTGAATAAAAAGATTACCTGGAAACTTTACGTAATTTACCATACCAGAACTCATTCTAAATACCAAAAAGGTGTCATTAGATACATTTAATTGCTAGCAATAGCAAATTATTAACTAAAATCAACATAAATAAGAGAAAACATATCCAATTGACATATAACCAATAATTCTCAATTTATAAAAAATTAAGCATATTCGCGTAATACAGATAAAAAAATACAAGAATATAACACCAGAAGCACATCAAACACACACTTACCTGAAATCTGCACCTAAAAACACCTGGAAATCGCGATGAAAACAACTCGCGAAACATAAACAAACAGCCCGCGAATTGACACTTCTTCAATTTCTGTCAACATATGACACATGATATTGGGGTGTTTTTCTTGCGGAATACAGTGGTGGTATTAAGAGTCATTCCCACAAAAAGATATTAGATGCAAAATATTTTTTTCATGTATCTACACCCAGGGTTAGTTTATTAAAGCTTTATTTGAGAAACAGATTTACTCAAGACCGTCATTAAAAAAAAATAAAGCTGCAAAATAATCCGCGGGAGAATGCTTGACGTAAATCTAATGGCAGATTTACAAAGTTCATGCTCCAAAGGGTTAAATTACACAAGTTTTCCACAAATAATCTATGTGGAATTTAAAACCAACATGGCGGATCTGGTTATAAAAGAGCACTGCTGCGAAGCATTAATCTCTTTTAGTTTGCGATTGTGATAAGGTGAACATACCAGTATAAGGTGCAGTTGCTATTTTTTTGAGTGTTTAACGTGCAAGTTCCAGACTTCTCAACTATTTGTGCAAGTGCCAGATTTCTCAACTTTTGCGCAAGGTACAATTTAATTTTAAATGCAGTTTATTGAGCGTGAATTTTATGATACGCAATTTAACAATTTTACATAAAGTCACAATATACCAATTAAGATATCGGGACTTCATATATGATTGCAACATTATTTTTTAGCAACGAGGGCCACGGGGAGTAGAAAGACTGGCTAATTTACACCAGTCTCCCAAGCAGCTCTCTTTCATTAAAAACAAGTGAAATTTTTCTTTAAAATTTAGTAGATTTAATTTAGTAGAATTTAGTAGATCTAATGACTGAATTTTTGCAGATCTTAGTTTTTTTGCTCTTAATATTAGAAATTTAATAGATAATTGCATTGATATTATAGCACACGAATTTACTTTCTTGCACTATTTGAATTGTTATAGCTTAGCACCAAAAGTGACAAGTGTTAAGATGCAATAGTAAACCTAAAGGTGAAGTGGGGGCACGCAGGTTTTTTTTTTCTTACTCACCCGTATCAAATACCGCTACAAGTTTCATCACATTCCAACGAATCAACTGAGTTTAGAGAACAGCTTTATTATTAGTTTGCACTATACCAAGAATGTGGACTCTAGCCGTAACCCCCGGAATAGCAACCCTTGCTCAAAGTCTGAAAAAGAGAGTGTCGTGCCGATTAGCAATGAACATTACAGTCTTCCTGCCTTTCCTTACGGCAGAAGTTTTCATATAACTATATACTATAACTTCCATAAACTTTTTCTAGATGCAATTTTTTTTACAACGATTAGAAAGAAAACGTATTTAGCTGCAATTTTTTTAACTTCATTTTACTATGGAAGCGATAGTTTTAGGCTTTAGGACCTGTTTAAGATGAAATATTAGTTCTTCCTCAATGATGAGTGTACAAAAATAGCGAGAGGGAGCTCTTATTTCATGGATGTGGCTTATTTGCTTCTCTATACTTGTGAGAAGTAAAGCATTTGTTCATATCAAGAAAGAAGGATAAAACCCACAAAGAATTTCAACTGTAAGAGAATTAATAAAAAAATACTTATGTGATAGTTGGAAACTTCCCCCTTTTATCCAATGATGTTCAAAAATTCCTCCAATTAGATTTATCACATAAAATATATGAAATCATTATTAAATTCAACAAATTATAGAAAATATTATCAGCTTACCTCAAAAGTCACGTACCTCCAGTATATTTACATTTGACATGTCAAACCGTCATCAAGTGACAGTGCTCAGCTGGGGGGTGATTCTGATCTCTTTGTCGTAGCTTAGGCGTATATTTTAGTCACATATTTTGACATTTCACCTCAAATTTGTCGCACTTTTGTATTCACCATATTCATTTTAATTTATCCTTTTCATCAACCACAAAATAAACTAAAATGAATTTGCAATGAATTAATGTCAGAATACACGCCTAAAAGTACGACAAATTAGTCAACTGCTTCCCAGGTTGTGCCAAAAATTTTATACTGTGGTAAATGGATATTCTACACCTAACTAGAGCAATACAAGTGCTTAAATTCGAAATAATATTTTGAGTTTGTAATGTGAAGTGTCATTTTCAGTTCATTCTACGTAATGCAGGGCTTACTAAACTGAATAAAAAGACGAAAAAATCAGTAGAAAAGTTCATTTCGTTTAGGCGTATATTTTAACATTTAAGTCCGATAAAAGATGGTTTCGTCTTCGCCTCAGTCCTTAGATCATGTAACAAAAAGGATAGGCTATGAGGAAGAAAAACTTAAGCATTTTACTGCATGCAGTAGAACCGCATCGATGTATTCGTTTTAGTCATGGAAGTAGTAAACTACGATATTTTCACACCGGGCGAAAAATTTAGTGATTGAGACTTTATTAAGTATTGAAGAAATTCAATAGAAGAGATTTCATTTATCACAAGATTTTTAAATTAATTTTTAAGGTTATAATTTTATAATATGTTTGTAACTTTTTACATTTTTACGAATTTTCTTGGTGCCCCATGGCTGTTGTAACTTAAGGCGACAATAACAATTCAATTTTAAACAAACAAACCGGCATTGGAAAATGTTAAATTTTTCTACCACGGCTGTCTATTTTTATAAATATTTCACTCTTATTTTATTTAGAACAATATAATTTATTATTGAAAGAATTAAAGTTGCCTGAAAAATGATTTCCTAAGAGAATATCTCCGGTTGTTTCTGCAGCACAGCACAGCGCACTTCATTCCGATAATTGAAGACTCCGGAGTCTCGATTCTATGAAATTCCGTTCACAAAACAATATTTGAGTATAATATAGCACTTCTATTAAGTATATAATCACTTATAATCAAATGAAACACGAACTTTCCTTTGATAAAATCTGAAATGTCAGAAATAAATCAGAATTGTCAAATTGAAGAATAACCTTAGAGTAACAAGGCGATAGCCTACTAGTCATTTCGCCTCCGTGTCTAAAAAAATGCTTTTTGCACTTACAGGAATTTTACACAACATAGCCTATCCTTTTCGTTATATGATCTAAGCCTCAGTCAGAATACAAGCAAATGATATAAGCGTTGCTAGGGCAACATCAAAAGGCGAGAACTCATAACTGGAGACATCGGCTATATAAAGGCGATGAGCCGCAGCAGAAAATCATTCTTGGTCCAGAGTTCATCTGGTTTAGAGACTAATGTAAATACAAGAATATTCCCAACCTCCATCATAGAAGATTAATTCTATATTTCAGAGACTAATGTTAAAAATCCTATTATTTCCTACACCTAAGCGGAAGAATAATTCTGCGCAGAGATTAATTTTCAATAGTCGTGCCCGCACCTAAGCAGAAGAATAATACTGCGAAGAGATTAATCTGCAATACTCCTGCCAGCACCTAAGCAGAAGAATAATTCTACGCAGAGATTAATCTGCAACACTTTTATTCTCTACATCATTTTGCTACCCTTGTGCCCTCACGCACGAGCAAAAAAGCATATTGCTACCCTTGTGCTCTCACACACTGGCAAGAAGCATTTTGCTAGCCTTGTGCTCTCACACACTTGCAAAGAGTAGTTTTATAATTATGGTATTCTTCTTCTTTTTCCAGAACTGAAGGAACGAAGGAAGCTAGAAGACGCAAACGTCTTGGAGTTGAATTGAATTTGAATTTTAATTTTTTTTTTTTTTTATTTAATTTTTTCTTAAAGGTTTTTTTTTTTATTTTATATTTGTGAATTTACTGTGATATTTAGTTTTAAGCAAATGAATTTTAGTTTAAATAAAATTTTATATTTGAAGTGTGGTCCATTTTACCGGCATCCTCCGTCCTACGTTCGAGACTAGGTCTCACAGCATGTGTTTGATAAGAATGTATATTATTGTATGGGAGGATAATATTCCCATCAAGCATGTAACATGGTTACAAAATTTGTTAAATAAAATACGGCAGATAAGTTAATTGAGGCTGTAAAATGCCACCCTATTTTATATGAAAAAGCCCGGGCTTACATCGCTTCCATTATATTTTCACGGACGTTTTGTCAACATTTTCTACGGCATTATTTTTTCGTATCGCTCACATTGTGTTTTAGCCTTAACTCTTCTCGCTATAATGACCACATGAAAATGGTAGTAGCCGACCATCGACAGCTAACTCTGTTTGTACTCGTTTTGAACGTAAGGCCAAAACTCAGTGTGATTGACACAACAATGTTGGCAATTTAGTTGGCGACAAGTGTGATTGTCAAATATCACTGTTTTATTTATTGTGAAAAAAATGGCAACAAGAAAAAATTGAGAAAAATCTCAAAGTTAGTTAGAGCATTATTTATAGATTATACAGTCTACTTAAAATTGCAAAGCATAATGAAATAAACAGAAAAAAGATGGTGTGTCCATGAAATTAATAAGGATCGGGAAAGATTAGGATTTTTTTTAAACTTCGTTCAACATGATTTTTTCTATCAATTCCTTCTCGAATTAATTAAAGAAATTAAATCCAGATAACATGAATATTAATTATGGAATATCCACACACAAAATGTCAATTATGTTGGCGATAAATTTAGAGATTTTCCCAAACTTCTTGTTGGCATTTCGTTTCATTTCATACTAAGTTGCTTTTACCCTTAGATTAAATAGCAAAGGGATAGGGTATGACGAAGAAAAACTTAGGCATATTTCTTCATGTAGTACAAGCACATCGAAGCGTTTGTTTTAGTCATGGAGTTAGTAAATTACGATATTTTTCAAATCGGGCACATAATATAGCGATTAAAACTTTATTAAATATTGAAGGGAATCAATAGAAGATATGCCAATATATATCGCAAATTTTTTATATTAATTTTAAATATATAATTGAATAATTTTTTATACTTTTAAGAATTTCTTATCATTGCCTTTATATGGCTGACATCATATAAATAACCCTAAACCATCCGTCAACTAACAATACCAATTCAATTGTAAACATACAAACTGACATTGGTAAATGTAAATTTTTTTGCCACTGCTATTTATTTTCATAACTAGTTCAATTCTATTTTATATCGACGCATGAAAGGCAAAATGGGATAAGCGACAAAATGTAAACTTTGCAGGAAAGCGGTTTAAATTTTACAATTTCGAAAAAAAAATCATTAAAAATCAGCTAATGATTAGATTTTTGAAATTAATAGCTGTAAAGGGTCCTGAACATCTCCTCTAATTGATGGTATTGATATTTTTTTCAAACTATTAGTTATTATTAGAATTAATGTCGCTTACGTAATTTGGTCACGAAAACAGAATGAAGGAAAAAGCTCTAATTGGCTAAATGTTCTAAATATGCATCATGGTAAAAAGGCGGAACTGTCAGGAAAAAGGGTGCAACCTATTTTGTTAACTTCTTAAGGAATGCATAGATTCAAAGTAAACTGGAATAACCTTTGTAATTACGTACAACTGGTTGACGAAAAAGGAGGGATTTAATAGTTTTGGTTTTAACTAGTGATAGCAAATAAAACAAAGCTATTAATAATAAATATTAATATATCAAATTAAAGATTTGCTGGAAGTCAAAATTAAAAAATAACATCTTTAAACGAAAATAATTTTTAATGCTTTTAGGTGCTCAAAAGGCTAAGGTAACAAAAAAATATCTTCTACTAAAACTGAAAAATCTCTTTGTAAAGGCACATAAAAAAGGAACAGTCTTCAGAGTTTTGTAACATTAATTTGTAAAAATTATAATAATATCAATAATATTATTATCTTATTCGGAATTATCATCCTCTACGTCTGTGTCTTGAAGTGTGTCCCTTACGTTAGCAGCTGTAGGAATGGTCAAATATTCTTGATGAAAAGCTTCTGGTATGACTTTATCTTTGCAAAAAAGGTCGTCATACTTTGTTTTTGATATAGGTAGTAGTGACTTATAACAAGCAGTGGGTGCAATTTTTGCTTTTGATTGAACGTCTATGGGGAAAGATTCCGTATATTCGTTCATAGAATATTTTACCACAATTTTTGAATCAATCTTTTTCTTAAATGTGGCCACCCGAATTTTACTGATATTACCAGTAAGGTTCCCTTTGAAATATTTTTCGCTGATAACGTTCCATCTCAAAAAGGCACTGTGTATCATCAACTCAACATTGTATGGTATTGTATCTTGCCTCGCTGTTGAAAATACTGTATACCATTGTGAAGGTGCATAAATGATGCAGTTGTTTACATTCTTCTCAATAACCATATGTACCGAATCCACAGGCATGTAGGTGTGACCCGTCAACAAAAAATTTATTTGTATAGTTTCAATGTTATTACAGATTTGAAGGGTTAAATGAATCATTGCCAGAATTACTCGATTACGGTTTTGACCGAGGCAACAGTCAGAGTATAACAGTAAATTTTTTACTGTTCCACGTTCATCCACGATATTCATGTATTTATTTAGTATAGCTGCGATTTCATTTGCTCCCCGTTTACCGTTCACTTCATTCCAATAGAAACAGAAAACCTTACGAGTGCCACTTTCATAAAAGCATAAATTATATACTGCAAGTTTTTGTGAGTAGTACAAAAGCATGCTTTCTCCATCGGGGGTATTCAAGACTTTCTGTAAGTCAAAACTAACGCACAAAGTATTGGGATAAGTTTTATGAATATTCTGATGTGCTTTGAAGCGAGAATAGGTATGGACTTTTTCTGTTTCATGCTCCATTATCTCCTTGATAAGGCTTGGATTGTCTTCACTTGATCCTTGAAATTTCAGACATTTCAAACATTTGTTTTTTCGGAACATGGAATCCAATGTTGAAGTTGTCATGAAATATATTGTGGAATACTCTCTCACTTCCAACATCAACTCCTTGTTCAATATAAATTTTTTTGTAAATTTTATACAAATTTGACAAATTTTTAAATTCTTGTGGAAGGTAGACACGACTAGAGTTTTTACGACAGTAGTGTGATGGCATGGATGGAAGACTTTTAATATACTTCATAACTACAGCCTTTGTAGATTCTTTTGTTTTGTTAGGTGGTTCACATCTCCTACGTAAATCTTCTTTAGCGGTTCCGAATTCAGCGTGACTTGTAGTATAGTAAATGAACTTTTCCGTAACATCTAGCGTCGAAGCCAAAAATTGAAGACAAATCGTCCTTTTACCTTCGCCTTCGTTGATATAAGTGAAATTACGCTTTTGTGACTAGCCCTGGATTCTGAACGTCGTCGTACGATGCAAAGTACAAAACAAAAGCAGCCCTGTTCATGATTCGAACACAATAACCGTTATAAATTAATAAAAAAAATGCCTACCGGCATTTAATCAAATAGGGATATGCGGCAACGTTTCCAAAAATAAAAATTAGGAGACGCAGTCTAAGCGCCTTATTTGCTTTTGGATTTGCAGGTAAAAAGGGATAAACGCCATGTTTTTAAAATTTTACTGCTAGGAAAATAATCTAAGCGACAACGTTTCCGGAAATAAAAAATAGGAAAAACGTTCTAAACGCCATACGTTTTCTCAAAGGTGTCAGGTAAAAAAGGATAAACAGAATATTTGTAAAATTTTACTGCAAGTAAAAGAATATAACTGACATCAGTCACATGTATAACATCGAAGTAAAACTAAATAATTTGGGTATGAACACAATAAAAGAAGGGGTAAAAAGGCCTAAGACCCAATTTTCATTTGGGCATTTTATCTTACCGCCATAATTCCCAAAATTGTCGAAATTTCTTTCGGTTAGTGACAAAAAAACACCATTCGGTCTCCAAATCACAGTTGGGCTAAGTGACACAAAAGATATCGTATGGGAATGAAAGCTAGCCCATTCGATGCAGAAAAATCGTGCGATTCTAACGGTATATATAACTCAATTTTCCAAAAATTGTAGCTTATCCCATTTTGTCTTTCATGCGTCGATATGTAATTTATTATTGAAACAATTAAACTGGCCTGACAAATGATTTCCTACGGCAATAATTTCGGTCCTTTCTGCAGCACAGCACAGCGCACTTCTTCACCATAATTGAAGACTCCAGAATCTCGATTATACAAAATCTCTTGCACAGATACTTCACTACTTTTTCTGACTATTAGTAAGTATATATGTAAATCACCGTTTATCACTTCTTCAACAAAAAATCAGTAGAAAACCACCTCAGTATTTTTCGTAAATTCAAATAAATTCAGAAATGTCAGAAAGGTCGAACTGACACCAAATAAATAACCCATCCATTTTATCATTTACCTCCGTGTTATCGAATAAAAATGCGTATCACACGTACACGAATTTTACAAAGGATAGCCTATACTTTCTACTATATAATCTAAGCTTTTACCTGTAATACATCACTTGGAGAGGTTTTTTTGAAATATTTAGGTGAACGTCTCTGGTGATGACTCAGTTGAATAGTGAGTTCCAAATGACTGTTCCGAAACATTACTTCGGGTAGCGATATGCTCCTAAATAGTTCCTTCTCAATGGTAGCATGACCTGTTACTGCTGGCATATCAATAAACATGGCCACATTTTAGTCCTTTTAGCACCTACAAAACCTTCAATGCCGAAGATTTTGAGGATGATTTGGAGTATTATTTTATGATCAACAAACATAATTCTGCAGGAATTCCGTTGCAAAATGCGTAAACAATATAACTATCGAAGCGTCCACATAAATTTTTCAAAACACGAAAGTACGAAATTTGTAATTACAGCGTGAGTATCCGCGGTAACTTTGATTATTTTCCTTGCTATCTTAACCTGCCCCAGTCTTCCACACCTACTATAGTACAATTATAAAATGTTACTGATGTATCGCTACGAAGTGTTCTCTCCAAACTTGGATTTCCCAGATATTCATTTATTATCTTTGTACAAATTTCAACTATGTTGAGCATACCTACTGACTATCAATCTGACGTTAGGAATTTTTTTTTGTTATTTAAATCCAGAAGTTTTGTCAGCCTGCGTCAAGTGTGCTACAGAACTGAACCTTGGCACACATGCGTAGTTCCGATAACAATGCAATATTTACAGATTAAAACCATTTGGGCGAGATTGGTGCACGAGTATACTACTGGAGGCCCCCTAAAAATCTAAATAAAGTTTCGATCCACTTTTACCGGGCCGAATCTCTTGAGACTTGTCATCATGAACTGAAAGAACTAAGTGTTTCAAACTATCATCGACTGTAAAATATCGAGTTTTCATATCTATAGTTTCGTGGTTCAATGAAAGTGTGTCTTACTCATACAACAAAATGCCTGAGTTAACTGTTATTTCATTGAATTCCTTTTTTTATGAATAGCTTACAAACCTTCTCTATGCGTTCTTGTTTTTTACAATTGCAGCCAGTTGGAAGTGCACACACTTGAAAATTTCTGATATTGCTTTCAATCTATACCAAATTGAAAATCTCAAACAAATATTTCTCGTTTAACGCAATAAAACGCTAGTAGAAAGTTGATGCCTCTACGAGCTTCAAACAGCACTTAAAAGTGAAAAAAAGAAGAGTATAATATTTCAACAATTTCAGATTGCCTCGACATTTATCTACTAATACACACATACAAGCATTGGATGAATTGCCATATTAATTGCATTTTTTTATTTCATTCATTTCCCACTGGCAGCAGAAGAAATGTCCTTCGGAAGCTTTCAAATTAAATGTTTTGCCATCCAATTTAACTGTCGCTTCCATTCCGCAGTGTTTTATCCTGTCGGAATAAATGTGATATGAAAGTAATTTAGTAGTAAAAAAAAAACAAAAAGTAGTACTTTGTGGCTGTACACCCCTTCGGCGGATACATCCTGCGCACTTTTTCCACTTCGTTATGCCCAGCAACTACTTAACGAAATCCTGAACTTCCTTACAGAAACAGGGATTTTCATCAAAAGTATTATACTAGTTGAGAATAAGTAGAAGCATTCTAGAGTTTTTTCTATTCCAAAACAATTAAAATAAAAACTTGGTCAAGTAAAATTAGACAAAAGTGGGGTGGCAGCAAGGATAAGCTCTCCCACAACTCTTTTGTCTTTCTCGGACTACACTATGTGCATGATTCTCCAACGACCTCCAATTTTGAATGTATGTATGCATGTGCGTACTAGTACATAAGCACCGGACGCTTGTAATTGTTTCACTACGTTCTCTATAAAGGTTAGATATGCAAAAAATGTAAACTTTACTTTAATGCAACCTTTTTACCTCCTCAAGCATAAAGAAGTATTTTGTGGAGCAAACTCCAGCAGTTTTCTCCGAGATTTATAAGATTTGATTCCGGATTTTTTTGTTATTTTTTTTTTTTTTTACTTATTTTTTTATCCCATAGTAAAAGAAAGAGGACAAACTGTTTTAAAAACAGGAAAATGTAGCTATTATGAGACTGAAAAGATTCAAGGCAAATGAGGAAAATGGAGCTAATGTGTTGGGGGTTGAATTGCATTATTTTCAAATGCTCCACATTTTCTTTAATTTGTAAGTAAAATTCTGTTAGAGTTGGTTAATTTGTATGCAGATTGTGTGTATGTATATATGTGTCACATTTGCAAAGGAAATACAAATGTTTTTAGTTGTATAGAACTTGAAAACTCTTTTCTATTTCATGCTAGGGAAATTACAAGACATTATAATGCATTACAAGGCAAGACATTATAATGCATTACAAGGCATTAAAATGCATTACAATACCAAATTAAGTTTTTGAAAGGTACGCATTAGAAAGGACACGTTTTTGAAAGATAGGGTCGATATTCAGTATCGTTATAATATCATAAAGTTAGTATCGATAACTACAAGTATCGGTATTGGCATTATCGATATATTAAAAGTATCGATGCCAGAACATCCAAATAATATTTTTTTTTTCATAGCAATGCCAATGGGTTAGTTTATATACAATAGCAGTGCTGAAATTCAGCCGAACTGGTTGTCAAAAAAATCAGACCTCTACTGTCTGTTAAATGAATAAAATTTCCAAAATTAAACTTTTAAAATATTATGAAATATTTATTTCTACGAAATGTAAGGTCACAGTATATTTCATACAATAAAACAGTTCTGTGAAGGCTATGGATAGGTCATACTTAGACTAGCAAAAAATTGTATGGTCGGGGGGGGGGGGTCCTAAGGGTTTCCGAAATAACTGAACTTAAAGATATTTGGGTATGTTTTTTTATAGAGCACCCTGTAATTTTTGAACGTTACACCCTATGATGACGATTTAAACTTTGGTGGGTAGATAATCGTTGGACCTTTCCAATGGTCCATCCTCCTCTTCGTTTTGAAGTTATGGCTCAACAAAGTTAAAATTTCGGAATTTTTACTGGTTTTTTCGTTTTTATTTAACTACTATTTTTATCAAAAAAAACGTCATTAATACCAATTTTTCAGATTGGATTAAGCCCAATATCTTATCTTTAAGATAACCTATCACACCCAAAATGTAATCCTTTCTGCGCTTTTTGCCCTTTTTCTCAATCATATCAAGCGAAAATGTCTGAAAAAGTTGAATAAGTGCCAGAAAGTAGGCAATTATCTTTTAGAAATGAACTTTTTAAGTCATTTTCCCTGGATATGTTTAAGAAAAAGTGCAAAAAACGCAGAAAGGATTACATTTTGTGTGACAGGTCGTATTAATGCTAAGTTGTTGGGCTTCTTAACTCCAATATGATAAATTGGTATTAATTAAGTGTTTTTGATATAAATAGTGGTTATATAAAAAGTAAAATTCCTAATTTTCTTTAGCTATAACTTTAAACCGAATTAGTGGACGAAAAAAATTGATAGGCCATTGAAAAGGTCCAACGATTATCTATTCACCAAAGTTTAAATCATCATCATAGGGTAAAACGTTCAGAAAATACAGGGTGATCTATAGAAAAACATACCCAAATATCTTTAAGTACCCTTATTTCGGAAACCCTGAGGATTCCCCTCCCCCCCCCCATACAGTTTTTTGCTCGTCTAAGTATCACACCACTTACTTATAATGTGACTATATTTTCTCTTTCAACTGCTTTCACTAACATATGAGTAAATCTTTAATAATGTTACGAGCGTGGCCTTAGTTCGTTATTTAAAACACAATATTTCGGATATAATTTAAAAATCCTTCTTTCTGTATTTAACTTTACTCTTTACTCTCACATATTCTCAAATAATTATCAAATCAACTCTTTAGATATCGCTAGTACTGTACTTCTAATTATCGCAATTCAAATCGTTTACTTCGTTCACTTCACTGGCTGAAATAAGACTACGCCTCCTGGATGTGAGTAGCGCCGTATTTAAACTCTAGAAATTATCCTAGAACCTTCCTGAAAATTCCGTTTTCCGAACCCAAAGAATACTAAGATGTCACTAACCTAAACTTGTTTCCATTTCCGATAGATGGCGCTGATATCACTTTCTGCTGCGTAACAATACAAAGGTTCCTATCTAAATCGAAAATGAGAGGAAGAAATCTGATCGTATGCTTATATTTCTCCTATTTCAAAAGAAGTTTGGGACCGTTATTACTTCCTTGCAAATATAATGACTCGGAAATGATTTGCTTCTCAGCGATTTTAGAGTTGAATAAATAGAAATAATTAGGGACTTTATTGTACTGGCACACCTTAATTAGTTTAGCTACAGAGAAAAGACACTGAATGGTTGAAATGCGGATATGAATGTGTAGCTGGAATGCTTTGTAGGATCAGGTAGAAGAAAAGAATATGAGGAGATCTAATTGAGACGAGTGAGTGGTAGGCACTGACATATATAAATGGACTGACTGGTCTCCTATTTCATGTGGCACCAATTTTGATTTCAGAATAATGCTCGCATTTCCAATGGGGCATCCCACACGAATATTCCTGATGTAGTTTGCAAACAGGTTTTCTGGGGAAGAAATGAGAAGAATCAAAGAAATATCTCTCCAAAGTGTAGAGATATCTCTTTGCTTCTTTTCACCTCTTCACACGAAAACCGGTATGCATACTGCATCAAGAATACTTGTGTGGGATGGCCTGATGCTATCAACTGTCGTACACTAGCCACTAGCGCCTTTTTTTAATTATTTGGGCATTTAATTATATTTATACATATCACAATACGATTTATCGAATTAACCACAATAGTATTTGGGACTATTTTAGTTTTTAAATTTTAATTATGATTTAAAAGAAGTGTTTTTTACAGAGCTATTTTTGTAGGAAAGGTTTGATTACCTTCTACAAATACCACTGGCCCTTAAGCAATTCCTCGTTACCAATCGTTACAGTTCAGTGGGAAATAGTGCTCTGACGTAAAAACGCATAACTAAAAAGGTGGTTCCATTTGTTTTCATGCATTTTTGGTTCAACTGTTTGTAATAGTGACGGATTTTTTGGAAAGGTTATTTTCAGGAATACACCGATCGTTTTGTTGAAAAGTATTTGATTTTCTAAAACATTGCTCGACGTTTCGGGTCCAAGTGCGGCCCTTCTTCAGGAGCTCTATATATATTATTCACATATGAATTCAAGTTTTTTTTTTTGAAAAATTCTAAATATGAATATTTTAAATAGCTTATTTTTGTCTACGGCGCGTATAAATAGTTCCTAAAGATAATAATAAATAACACATAAGCAACATGGAAAATAGATAACAGTAAAAGTAAAATACATTATTAATAAAAAAAAATAGACTTTAGAACATAGAAGACAATTACTGGCTACGAGGACAAATATGTAACTAAGCGGTCTTTGAGAAAATATTTAAAAATGTATGACTAATACTACGGTTTTAGTTTGTTCAGTATGTATTTGTAGTCTTTATTTATTAGTTCTGTGTCCTGCCTTAAGTTTATAACTTTGTTTTTGTTAAGGTATATGTGGCATGCTTCTTTAAGTTCACGTTTTTTCTATTATTTTCCATGTCGATTATTTTTGTACTATCGAAGGAAAATACGTGTCCTGTGTCTATTGCGTGGGATGCTAGTGCGGATCGTGGTGCTTGTTCATTAACATATGCTCTATGTTGTGATAGTCTGGTTGTAAGCTTTTTTTATGTTTGTCCAATGAATGCCATGTTGCAGTTTTCACATTTGACCTTGCATACAACGCTTTTTTTTTCTTATGTGGGTATCGGATCCTTGGTTTTTGTGTAATTGTTGTTTAACTTAGTTATTGGCTTGAATGCTATTTTTATGTGATTATTCTCGTTTTTAATGATTTGCGCGATTTTTAGGGATAAAGGATATATGAACGGGATTGATGTGTAAATAGGATTAGTGTTATCCAGTCTTATTGTGTTATTCGGGGTGTGTGTTATGTTGTTGAAAACGTTGTTTCTTATCGATCTTTTTATTATTTTGTGGATTACATGTAATGGATAGTTATTTTTTATTAATATATCTGTAACGATTGTGGTGTTTTTTTGTGAAAATTTGTTGTGACTGATTTTAAAGATTTTGTTTGCGAGTGTTTGGGCTGTATTTATTTTAGTATTATCCGGGTGATTTGAGTAATAATTTAAAATCCTATTAGAGCTACAAGGTTTGCAGTACCAGGCTATTATTATGCTCTGATTTCTTGTTCTATGTAGTCGCATGTCAAGGAACGGGATGCTATTATTAATTTCTTTTTCCACTGTAAATTTGACTCGATGGTGGATATTATTGAAGGTATTCGCAAAGATAGCTTCTAAGTCTTTGGGTATCGCGCAGATGATGTCGTCCACATATTTTCTTAGAAATTTTGGTACTATTTCGGATTTCTTTAAGACTTCCTCAATTATATGATCTAACAACATTTCTGCTAAGATGCCTGAGAGTGGGTTACCCATCGCTAGACCGTTTTTTTTTTTGTAGAATTTGTTATTGTATGAGAAGTAATTACATTCCATTACACAAAAGCTGACTAATTCTTTAAATAGATCTTTGTCTATGGTGTCAAGGTTCCTATAGTTGACCATTTCATTTCGATGGTTTTTACCGCTAGTTCTATGTCGACATTTATGTACAATGATTGTACATCTAGTGAGATAAGAATATCGTTTGGCTTAAGTGATATATTATTTATAAATTCCTTTAAGTCATCTGTGTTTTTCATATTGCGTGCGTTGTCAGAGATCGTTTTCTGCAGGATGTTGCATATGTACTTGGAGAGATTGTAACTTTGGCTATTGATTGTTGATATTACAGGTCTCATGGGTATGTGTGGTTTATGAATTTTTGGGAGTCCGTACAGACGGGGGCATGTACTTATATCGGTAGAGAGCTGTTTTCGTTCAAAAACATTAGGCCAGCTGGAAACCTATCAGCTGTAAATTCATCGTTTGTAATAGTGTTGTTGATGATTGATTGAAAGGCAATGCTATTTCAATGAGAGTCTTTGTTGAACTAAAACTAAACTACTTACAAGTGTAGACGGAAGTGGAAATTAGTACTTAGGTACATTCACTTCATAACTTATACACAGGGCAATCCAAGAGTATAATATTTTCATGCGAACGCAACCTATCACTACTATACTGTTATGGCCGAATGTACGGAAGATTCTATCAACAGTCAAGGGCGCATTCCGGCAAAATAATCAGCGATTGCTAAAGAATTGCCTCGCATGGAATTGCTCTGAAGTCGTCGGTTATTTTGGTGATTAACCCAACAGCTGGGTGCGATAAACGCTTTATTCGATCAATTGACGATTATTATAATAATTAACCTCGCATGGTAATTGTTATGTAATGCGATTGCTTACTATTAAGTTACTCATGTGCTGCAACCGGTAGAACAAATGACAAGATTGTTGTCGTTTGTTTACATATCGGCAATGTGAATAAAGTACTTCCGAATATTGGGGCATAAAAGATCAATGACTTGGTTGGCGAGTACCATTCAGTATTCAGTCATAGTAATTTAAAGTTTCCGTTCGGCTCGAAAAACTAAACTAAGCTAAGCTGTTAAGTGAGGTCTCAATTTAACGTTTAGTAAATAATTGTTTTCAGTAATTGGAGTTCGTTTATTAAAATAGATATATTTCGCGTAATAAAGAGTTGTATGTTCTAATGTAGTTCGAGCGTTGTTTTCTTAGAGAAGTTTAATGATGACTAAATATTTGGTTTTCGTTGTTTGATTGCATTGGAACACGACATAACGAGCAGTTCATTTATATACATGTCAGTGGTCCTCTGATGCAAAAAAATACATAGATGGGTCAATTGGCTTAATCGAGGAGGAGAGAATCTGTGACTGTCCCATGCGCAATTACCTAATTCTAAATATAAGCAATTCGCTATACTACTTTGATTATAGACTGTAATACAATAGATGCCTCTAGTATCATTTCCGTGTCGTGCAGAGAGCTTTCAAAGGGAGTGGCCAGGAAAAATAATTTAATTTTGACTTTTCCAATTACTATTGTATTTTATTGTAATTTTAATAAATATTTATGACTTCATAATATTCTCTTTTCTGTCATTCTTGCAAAAAAAAATATTTATTATATAGACAAATTTCGTCACAAAACTTCTACAAGTAATTTGTAATTCTACTTTTCGACCAGAATGAATATAAATTATTTTGATGCGGCAACATGAAGAATTTCAAAATGGGTTTTGACTTGTGTCTCAAATAAAAATGCGTAATGAATGACAGTTCAAGTATCCTAAATGGGTTGTGTCTAAACTAAATGCTTTCGCTTTATTGGAAAGCTTTTATTTTAAAAATAAAGAAATTTATACAGGGTGTCCCGGAAGTCGACGTCAAGCCAGAATCGGGTTATACGCCAAATCATAATAGTTACCAGAAAAATAACTATTATGATTTGGGCTATCACCCGATACTGGCTTGACGTCGACTTTCTGGACACCCTGTATATATTTATATTTATTAAATACTTCTATTAATTGTGAAGTTTCTTAAAGACCTAGAGAAATAAATTAAAGGGACATATTTATGATTTTCTCAAAAACAAATTTCTAATCAATAAGCTTCATCAATAAAATCCCAAGAGGTTTTGGCATAGAATAGAAGGTAAAGTTTAATTAGGCATTTTTTGTAATCAAAGACCAAACCAAGCAATATCTGTAGCGTATTTCCAGACTTACATTTAGAATATCGGCATATAACCGATTAGAATAAGCTAATTTATTTGTAAATAAACTCTCAAACTTAAGTAACACAACATAAGGCATGCTTGGCGATGAAATTTATCTGATCGTGCAGAAAATCTTATTTTATTGATTTAATTGGAATGAACAAATTACAAAATTTTGCTCAGGCTAAATTGGTAATGCGGCAACCCCAAACTGAAATTTCCCTGACCTTAATAGCTCATTTTGCGTGGCGCGGACGATTGATCCTGTCATCACCACGAAAAGCGTTTGAGAATTAAAATGAATAAATCATTCACTTTTTATCACGATAGATGTATACAAATTGATTTTTATAGTTTATTTTAAAACTTAACTTACGCGATTTATCTGGTTTTTGGTCTACTGAATAAAATTACTTCAATTTTTATTCTTGTGTTAAAATAAACGTGTAGCAATAAAATTTATTTAAGTTACAGGAGTCTCAATTTTAAAATTAGAAAAGTAGTTTTAAACATAAAACATTTTAAAAAATTTGGAAAAACAGCTCTGGTAGCATTTACAAATATGCTTGGAAAACATATGTTCAAAAATAATTAAAATTGGTGTGCACATGAAAAATTGTTTAGAGGTAGTAGTAGTAGAGTAGTAGAGCACAGTGCTTTTGGGTTTTTGATTTAAAACAAGTAAAAATGCTAAAATTAGTCTAAGACCAATTCTTATGATACCCGAGATGAAGGCGCGTATGAAATTTCGTATGGTCACCCATCTGTGCAATATTGATTTTTGAAATGGTTTTTCGCATATATTTCTAGAACGGTTTGTCGAACAGAAAAATGATTCTAATTAATTTTATATGATTTCGTATTTTAAACAATATTTTAGTACAAGAAAATTGTATAGGACTGATCGTTTTCACAGTATACGTAAAAAACTTAAATTTTTATATAGAAACACCAAGAAGGGGTTGCCTAATTTAGTCCATTTCAAATCCTTTTTCTGCTATTACTATAAAAACACCATGTACCAAATGTCAGCTCTCTATGTTGTCGCGCTCTCAGGCAGTTTCCAATTATATAGTTGAAAACGAAATTTTTGTATGGCAATCCAACGAAGGAGTTGCCCGATTTGTCTCATTTTTGAAGATAGTTTTACTTTTTTTTTTAAAGTCCGTGTACAAAATTTCAGCTTTCTAAGTGAACACGTTCTCGAGCACGCACAGACGGACGGACGGACATACATGGAAAAATCAAAATAACTTTTAATACTATGCTTGGTTGTCCAATCCATTTTGCTCTACCATCATTATTTGGAGGTATTACAAACGGTCTGACAAACTTAGTATAGTATACCCCTGTAGGGTATAAAAATGCAACATCTTTTTCAAAAATCCGGACGCATTTGAACTCAAAAATTTCTATTATTTTCCCGACGGTTTCCGATCAATATCATAAAAACTGTGGAAAATAACAAAAGGGGAACAAAATGCTTACAAATTTATTCAGCTTTAAATAAGGCATTTTACCCGCTAATTATCTGTAAATATCTTAAAATGGAGATGTAGCAAAATCCCTTTCTTATGCCCCACAACAGAAAGCTATCCCCAAATCATTAAAATCCACAACAACAGTAAGCAAGACGAAAACAATTTTGTTCGAGATAATCTCTCTGTATGGATGTATGGTCAGTGCTTATACCTTAACCATAATATAATAATAAAGCGGCTATTTCTTAACCCCCACCCCCCCCTTCGAGAGCCCTATAATTATTAAAATTTTCAAAAATAATTAGTAAATAAAAAATATATATGTAACGTAAATATATGGAGAATATCTCCAAAACTTTAACTGCACATTCCTAAGAACGGGGCATGTAGAAGTTTTAGCTGTAAAAGTTGTAAAATTGGCAATGAATAGTTTGAACAGTTGCCTCGTTAGCATCCAAAAGCTCAACAGTTTAATGGTTTTCAGGAATTCCAGTAAATTTTAAGAAGGGAACACACAGAAACACTCAGCATAATTAAATATGTAAATGATGCAAATGTGGGGAATGTTTAATTGGTAGCATGTTTACAAAACGAGAACTCCATGGAGTTTGTATTATTTCTGAAATGGTGCACGAATGGTACACCGACCGCAATCGGAGTGTGCGATAGAACCCCTGTAAAACCCCTGAAATAGCATGGAATAATAGCATACAACTTTGCTTACTTGTCTTGTTTTGTTTCTCTATGGGTAACCGCACTACAGGTCAAAAGTAGGTTGCCAGACCTTTCATTCTGGAATGGAACAGAAGATGCATTAAAATACCCTTTTTTACCGACAGCTCTGGTACCTTTCTATTCATTTGTTGTGCAAAAAGTTCACAGTGCACAGGTATAATGTGACAAGAGGTGATAGTTGCATATGGGGATGTATGAATCCCCACAGAAACTTTTCTTAAAAGGAGCAGGAAGCCCACTTCATAGAAATGGATGTTTTACGGCCTTGCCAGTCCCATTTCACGCGGTAACGGTGCAGTGTTGTCTGTTTATGTAGAAAATCTCTTGAATTTTTTGTTACTTTTAATGGATTTTGAATGTGTTGAACTTTCAATGGAGTTTCTTAAGTGATTTGTTGGAGCTTTTTAGTTTTTCATTTAGAGTTATTTGTTGATAGTAGACACGGAAAAATGTTATCTGTTAAGCAAAGTCTTATTTATTATGAGTTATGAGGTCACAAATTGAATCAATCATTATGAATATAACAAATATCGATTTTTCACTTACAATTTTATCTCGTTTTAAAACAAGACAACAAAAAATTTCGAAATTATAAAAAACCAGTAGCTTACCAAAATTTCATTGATTCGAATAATTATTGCGAAAAAAAATCAGTTGATCAAATCTGCTAATTTCTGAATTACATGTTTCAAAACATGCAACATGAAAGTATGAACTCAATAAAATATCTAGAAGAGGCGTCTACAGATAACGTATCTTTTTCAATTGAAACATATTTTAAATTGTTAATTTCACTGGTATTATTTATAATTTCATGGTGCTGCAGTGCATCACCCGGGCACGTTTCATTAAGGATATTCCCTCTATTATGAGCAGAAATTTTGTCTCATTAATTCATCGTCTTCATTTACCAATACATTCATGCATACAGCTATCCATGTATCCGAGCTATCCTACGTATCCATATATCACCCATAACCGCCATCCTTGCATTTATCGCATCTAACAAATGCATCCTTCCCATTCATTCCTTTTATCAACACAAAAAATTAACAACTTACACAAGTCGATCAACAATTTTTAAATTTAATTCAATATTTCATCTAGATAAAGAATTCTATTAAAATAATTCACCAATATTATTAAGTAAATATCCGCCCTGCGGCTGCTATATTCAAATTTGATGTTAAGTGGAGCATAAAATTCTGCAATCATATTGAGTGATAATATCGAGGCAGTCGTTAATGACATCCAATAATCTTACTTCAATGTATTGGGAACACAAGGGTTGTCTACAGTAATTTTTAACTTAAAATTGCTTAATTAGTTTAGTAGAATTACGAGTACTTCTAGAAGATATATTGAAATAAATTTAAAAATTGTTAATCGATTTGTGTAAGTTATCAATTTTTTATTGAATATTGTTGAAGTAATTCTGAAATCTGTTGAATAGATATAAAACTAATAGTAGTAATTAAATTTAAAACAGGTAAACACTAAGTTTACACAACGGCTTGCATGACCATGCCAACGGCTAGATGTCGAAATGTTGCCTTAATTGTGGCAATGAATATACGGGGAATAGTATGGCATTAAATAATTCAGCAGTCTTCAGTCAACTAAAATATTTTCTGCTACTTTCTTAAAAGTCCATTCAGTAGAGGTTTTTCCATACAAATGGTGGGGTAGTTGTGATTTCTATATATGTTACTTAGTTCCGGGCCACGATGAGAACTCCAAGTTTTAACCCTTGGGATCTGCCATCTTAGATTAAAGGTACACAAAATTGGTTTTCTCAAAATAATTCCTCAACAGTTGATCCTACGACAAAAATGGCTGACACAAATCTGAAGAAGCCTAAATTCCATACATTTTGTGTGTAAAAACTTTTTTTTGTAAGTTCGATGTGTAACCAATTACAACGGCGGCAACGTGAATATTCTTCCAAAAAAATTGTAACGTCGGGTGTTGGCGTGCGGGCAGTCAGGAGATTGTCCAGGGCTGTGCGGCTATCATCGCACTATGCAATCTGGTAGTACAAGATATAATCATAACTACTTTTTAGAAATGTTGCAATTTGCATGTTTTTTGATTTTATTATTTTGATACTTAAGAAGTCATAATTTAATATTCACCTTGTTTCTCATGTCCTTAGTGCACAAAGTAAAGAGTAATTCAAATTAGATACCGACATTATGGCGATTCTGCAAATTTTGACTTGCAATTGATACATTTTCATAGTTAGATTTTGAGAATTTGGATATTTTTTATAGATTTAGAAACAGTCATTTCTATTATATTTCGAAATGAAATATTCCTGCACTAATTTTTAGGATTCCGTACCCAAAGGGTAACAACAGGAACCCTATTACTAAGACTTCACTGTCCGTCCATCACCAGGTTGTATCCCATGAACCGTAATAGGTAGACAGTTGAAATTTTCACTGAGTGTGTTTCTCTATTGACGATAGAACAACAAAAAATAAAAATAAAATTAAAGGGGGCCCTCATACAAGAAACCTGATTTTTTCGGCGTTTTTTCCTCATTTTATTCTCATTCATTATTATTATCACAAGTAGGCATTTTTTTTTCAAATAATAGCATTATTATTATTATTTCAAATGACGCCTGCTCTCATTTGAAAAAAATAAATAAAAAGTACATACATACCTAGAGTGAAATTTTTTACGATGGTATTATAATATGCAATACCACAATTTTTTTTCAACTTCTACGTTACTTTTGACAGCTACACTCAGAAAATTAGTGGCTAAAATTAAGCAAAAACGAGGGTTAATTTAAGCATAGACGATGATGATTTTCGGTCCCCCACGCCGGTAGTTTATATTAAGATCAAATCGTGCTGAATTTAAAATATTTTAAATATTCTCGAACCGGGTACGTCTACTCTCAATTCAAGCACATATGGTGGTTGAAATTAGTATATGCAAATTTTGAATTTTAGCAACAAATGCTTACTTTAAGCTCGGCTAAATTTGTTAATTTTAGCATATAATTCTTCAAGTAAGAAAATAAATACTTAAATTAAGCAACATATTCGTACCTTGAAACAACCACAAAATGTACTAGAATTTAGTACGTGATTATTTCCTCTTATATATATAATACTATGATAATATTATAGTATTATATATATATATAAGAGGAAATAACCACATAAAATTAGTTTAGGAACGAAATACTGGTATATAAAAGTTTTTTTTTTTAATGAAAGACGTATTGTATTTTAATTACAGTTTATTAATAAGTAAGAAAAAAATATTGTATTCTTAACAGTCAGGTCAAAAATTACAGTGAAACCGAACATTTGTCATTGAAAAATCCAGATGTATCTACATATTATTTATAAATTAAAAATTCAATATAAAGGCAAAATAACATTATTTATTATAGAAATATTTATTTCTAATGAACAACTTGGCATTGGCAAGACATATAAATGAAGTGGAGGGCTTTTATAAGTTTTAATAGATAAAATAGAAAAAACATTTATTTTATTTTGAATTTCATAAGCCTTGAAATGGTTGTCTATATCTTTGATGTCATAAGGTTGTTCAGTTAAATATACTGTGTTATTTACAAATAAACACTCAATTATTATTAGAATATAAAACTAAATAACCTTCCCTCTGTATATCTTCACTTTATAAGTGCATTCTCTGTTGTAATATGAATATTGGTTCATTTTTATGTGAAATGTCATTATTTTGCTTCATTGTGAAAAAATATATTGATATTATATAGTAAAATATTTAAGAATATATAGTTTATAACTTTACAAATACAAAGGAATCGATCAAATGATAAAAAACATTTCCCTTAATGAAATGACGTGTAAGGTATTATGCAGTTTTATAAAGGACAACAGCGAATATAATATGGTGGACGATTAAATATCTAAATTCATGTGTATGTTTCAAAGTTATATAATGCTTTTCAGTATTAGGTGAATAATTTTTTCAAAATTTTCCTGACTCTTAGACAATAATAAGCACATTTTTGGAATAATATCTACGATAACTATTTATACATTTACAAAATTTTAGAATTTAAGCGAGACATCAAGTTAAATATTTGAGGACTATCCTTGTATAGTGTGAATATTATAAAAATAATACTGGATAAAAGTACACACTTGCTCGCATTCTACAGGATATTCTTGTGAAAAAATTTGAAAAACCTTAAAACGTACACCTATACATTGGAAAAAAGTATTAAATTTTAAGTATGCATTATCTAAATAAATATAAAAGTTTTTTATTAAAGCAACTGTTTCACTTTCAACAATCATAAAAGACTGAAGATTCCTTTTAACCATCTCACATGTCTTCCTTTTGTTGGCTACAACTTTTTTCAGGGCATTAATATATGATAGGTGTACAACAAAGCTATGCTGGGAATCCTTAATACGTGATTTCCAACGGGAAGGGCTAAAAGAAGTTTCAGTACTTTTAATTGCAACTCTTAAGTTGGACTTAAGAAGACCATGTAGGGAAGTCATTAAAATATAACTTGTTGTATCTATAGAAAAAGATGCAAAAATATACACATATAAAAAAAATATGCATGTTAGTTATAAGGCAGTAAGAACTTACCATCCGTTGATACATTTTAAGTAGTTTTATTTGTTCTATACACGAAGGATCTTTTAAGTCACTCTGTAATATCGGTTCTAATTTAGCAGCAAAGTTATTCCACTTTGAAAGTAATTTATAAGATTTACCTGGATACAGAACTTCGAAGTCTATATCAATCTGTAAAGGAAGTTACGAATTATTAATCTGTTTTGATTTCATAAAATTTTCTTCATACAAATATATGGGCGGTAGAACTTTTTACATTGGCCATTCTGTGAATATGTCGCATTGGCGAGAGTTTTTATATTCCTGAAGTCTTTTCCCTGCTATTTTTTTATATTTCTCTTGACACTCTTCCCCAGTGTAATTACAAACTGCTTCCCACTTGTTGCGCTACAAATAATAATATAGGTTTATCTTATTTAGCGTTATTTCAGAATTAGGAACTTTAAAACCAATTTCATCGAAATTTTGTTGTTGCTTTGCCGTAATAAACAAAAATGCAAATCTATCTTTTTTAACTACCTCACCCATCTAATTATTCTAATTTTAATTCAGCTACAAGAATTATTAAATAACAAAACTATATAAACTTACTTTCCATATAAGCTGTTGTAATAAAACAAAGTTTAATAGTTGCAACAAATAGCTGCCTCTATATTTATACTGCTTTTCACAATTTCAATTTGGAAGTGGTACGATTATCCGCAAATTGACATCTTTAATACGAAATTGGCATCCAATAACTTGCTTTTAAGTTCTCGTATTAACAAATTTCGCAATAACAAAATCTCGCAATCAGAGAAAAACTTTTGCACTGTTATTGGGCAAAAAAAATGATTAAGTCTAACAATAATCACGAATACAGAGACTCATTCAACTTATTTTGAACAGATTATTGTGCATTAATAATTCAACGTATTACAAATATAACTGAATTATCTAATTGACTGATTCTGTCCATTATTTGAGGTGCATAACAACAAAATGTTTTTCACTTTCTTATTTACAGCAGTTTGTTTCTATGTGTTCAAAAGAATGCAATTATTTGTATTCCATCGCATTACAAATAAAAAGACAATAATATTTTCAATGCAAATTGTATGAACCGCTATAACTATTGGGATTAATAGGTTCTACTATAATCTTAATAATTGAGAATAATGATTTTAAAATTATGGACTTAATATTGATTTTTAATCTCGCATTGAAACAAAATATTTTTTAATTCGTGCGCGCGAATTAAGAAATATTTTATTTCAATGTGAAATTATGCAAGTTTTTAATTTGCGAGATTATAGAACAAGATTTTGAAAATGCTAGACTTATATGTACGAGATTTTAATACGCGAGATTTTAGCTTGAAGTTAATCGTACGCAACCCTTTAATTATTTGCTTATCCGTCTTCACTTTTGAAGATTTATTCAATAAAATTGTAATTATTTTATTTTGCACCACTTGCACCAAAATATTTGAAAACAACTATGTAAGGAAACAATTGGACTTAGTGACTCGCAGAAACAGACTGATTTGTCCCGACAAGAAAGTCACGTCTTCTAAGCCACAGCGTTCTCAAGTTAAGTAAAACCAGCTCAAATTGAGATAATGCTATTCAAAATATAGTGAAACTAAGCGCGGGACATACTTACATCAAAACAATATGTCTTGATTGAAGACTTAAGCATGCTTAATTTTAGCATGTTTAGAACATTATTCTCTCAGTTTGAGCACTGCTTGTTGTTGGCTTAAAATGAGCAAAACATACTTACTTTAAGATTCAAAATACTAGTTTTTACACAAGAAGATGCTACATTCAAGCAAAAGTTTGGAATATGTTGATTAAATTAAGAATTTTGTGACATGCTTAAATTAACCCTACAATACTTATTTTCTTAGGACGGAAAATTTTTCTGAGTGTAGCTAAACTTCCCTATGTTGGAAATTTTATTTTATTTCGTGGACAATTACAATTACAATATGTATAAAAATTAGCTGCAGTTATTCGCGATTTTCAGGCTGAATTCACACCGAATGCTTTAATCATGCTTTAATGATGTTTCAGAGCAACTGATGAAATCATTTTGTTTTGCCGGTGGAGAGAGGAATAGCGTAGAAATTTATGTAGCGCTTTGTTTGAATCAAGACTGAAATGTAATTAAAGCATCCTATGTGAACTCTGCCTGGAATTATAAAATATCATGTGATTAAATGTCAGAAAATGCAATATCATGGAAACTGAATAGATAAGTATTTATTATTTTAATGGTAATATTTATCATTTCTACGTACATGTATAGGTATTTGATATAGTCTTGCATCCGTGTTGCTTGTGTAAGTAATAAAACTTTTATGTAGTACCCAACTGAAATAAGTCGTAAACTCAGGTGCAGTTTTAAAGCACGGAATTTCCACTTGGGCTTGTTCTGAAGAGAAGCAAAACAAACTCGATAGTAGATTTGATTTGGAACTGACAACAATGTTTTTGTTTTTTAGCGAGGACGTTGTCATCGGTTTTCTGTGGTATAATGGTGGTAAAATAGTTTTTTCTAAAATTGAAGTGAATCAGAAGTGGGATAAATATCCACTAGAATGCCTTAAAATGTAAAGCCTTGTTAGCTGAATAAGCGGAAGCAGCTGCAAAAGATAAAGAAGAACTTGCGAATGAAATGGCTGATGCTTTTGTGGATGAAGTAATGCCGGAGGACATGTTTTCTGCACCGAAGGCTGCGCAATGCCAGTATTGAAAATTTCTGCAGCTGCTAACTTCGGTACTATTTCGTCGTAGGTATATCCAAATAATTACAATTGAATTCAAGGGTGCCCAATGGATCCAAATTGATCCAACATGTTCAAATCTCTCTCAGTATGAACACTCACGTACGTAAAGTTAGCACCGCAGCTTCGTCTGATATAGATCGGAGCTACCTCATAATTTGTCGTAAATTTGTCGTTAATTTGTCGTGAAAACCATAAATTTTTCGTGCCCTTTTTTCTAAGGGAAACTCGATGTAGTGCTAAGTTGACGTCATGTTAGCCCCGCAACTCACTGGAACTCGGCCAAAACTTATCGGATTGGAAAATTTCACATCTTGGAATTTGTCGTTAATTTGTCGATAATTTGTCGTAAAAACCACAATTTTATGGTTTTCACGACAAATTAACGACAAATTTCAAGATATGAAATTTTCCAATCAGATAAGTTTTGGCCGAGTTCCAGTGAGTTGCGGTGCTAACTTGACGTCAACTTAGCACCACATCCATTTCCTTTAGAAAAAAGGACACGACAAATTTACGGTTTTCACGACAAATTAACGACAAATTATTAGATAGTTCCGAACTATATCAGACACATTGTTTACCATATCTGTGACTTTTTCAGCCTGTTGCGAAGTTTTAAAAAAATATATAATCTCAGCAATCAGATGAAAAATTACTGTATATTGCATAGAATTACTGTTTTACTGTACGGGACTCGAAATTACCGTCAAAAACAGTAATTACTGTCAAAAACAGTAATTACTGTACGGTTAACCTCCATCTAGATGTAAGTTGTCTCGGGTTCTACCAAGCAGAATGGCATGGAAACTCAAACAAATTGTTATAAGCTTTTTTTTTTGCAGTAATAGTTTTGTTTGTTATTTTGCCCTTTTCCTCTAATACAAGTTTGTGCATGCCGTAAGTTCTCTTTAATCCACTTCAGATTTACATAGGAACCTTTGTATTAAAAATTGATTAGAATGCTAGTTAAAAAATGTTGAGAGAGAAAGTATAGTCATATTATAGAAGCCTGTGACAGTGTTGACAGATGTAGCTGTTTTACGTATGAATATACTGTGCTACTGTCCAGTATCTTTCTAATTCTAAAATTACAGAAACTGATGATATTCCTGGTGCTTTGTCTGGATTTCAAAGTGGATTCCTTACCAGTATTAGTCATATACTAAGAGAACAACTACTGTAAGCTTACAAACAAGGGGATATCGCAATTTATCTTTCTGATGTACAAGAATCTGTATTTTCTGTACGTTATAAAAGACCTGAACTATCAGTTTCACTGATTACACCATCTCCAATGGATTACAGTTACAATCTTTCTTGATTATGAGACCATTGCAACTGGTGATAAATTTGGAAATATATCCGTATCACGTTTACCACATTCTGTAACCGATGATGTAGATTAAGA
Organism: Dioctria linearis; assembly: GCA_963930735.1. Taxonomy (NCBI): domain Eukaryota; kingdom Metazoa; phylum Arthropoda; class Insecta; order Diptera; family Asilidae; genus Dioctria; species Dioctria linearis. The sequence continues at coordinate 300,186,379 of OZ005740.1, read as the reverse complement.
CCTCACTGTAGCGAATTCATTATGGGACAGGGGTTTGTTTTGTCTCTACAAAAGGCCACTTTAATACTAGCAGGCTCTGAATCCTTGTTATATGCATCAATTAGTGAATGAGTAGGTCTACATGTGCCGATCGTAAGCAGAGAACGTCTGGAATTCATTATTTGTAACTAATCGCTCATTTAGGAGACGATGACGACGAACCTGAGTTACGTTCAGCTATGCCGTTGGAGCAAGGATATATGTTCTTTGCACTACGACCTCTTAAAAACCTTGCTATGATTGGTGAAATGCCATATTTGTGTCAATTATTAGCAGTCTATGCAGATTTAGCAAATGAGGATACACCGCAATTGTATTTGCTTTAAGGACGAGGAGCAGGTTCATCAATGCGTGTAATTCGGCATGGCTTAATGGTATCCGAAATGGCTGTGTCGAAGCTTTCTGGCAACCTAAATACTGTTTAGACGGTGAAAAAGAGAATAGACCAAATATCTGAAAATTTTTGGGTTAAAATGCTGAAAATAGTGGCTACTTACGTAGATGAGTTTGATGCGTATATAATTGTTTCGTTCATTAATGCTGCATTGGTTTGGAGCATTGGTGAAAGTGTTAAAGAAGTAACAGACAGTGGATTTTTTGGACCAACTCATACTTAGCTTTTCGTCTTTGGAAAATTGCATGATATTCTGAGAAGTACCAGAGTTATGTGATAATTTCTGATTTCAAGCAAAATGTGGCCAAAGGCTTCATTTATAGCAAGTATTTGACATACGATGCATTATTTACGTCAGGGTTTTCCGGTAACGGTCTCAATGCACGTTGTTAAGAGTTACGTCAGGGTTTTCCGGTAACGATTTTAATGCACGTTGTTGAGAGTTACGTCAGGGTTTTCCGGTAACGGGCTTAATGCATGTTGTTAAGAGTTACGTCAGGGTTTTCCGGTAACGATTTTAATGCACGTTGTTACGAGTTACGTCAGGGTTTTCCGGTAACGATTTTAATGCATGTTGTTAAGAGTTATGTCACGGTTTTCCGGTAATGGTTTTAATGCATGTTGTTGGGAGTTACGTGTGGGTTTCCCGGTAACAATTTTAATGCAAGTTATTAAGAGTTACGGCAGCATTTTCCAGTACCAGTAACGCTAGCGTTAGTATTATATGTGAATCTAATGAGACAATGGTACGAGCCTGGAGGAATATCAGACGCAACGGCCAGCAAAAGTAGTGATGATGTAGTTGTGCTTGCATCAGATGAGGATGTGGACACTGAGCAACTCGAGGCGAGTTGAAGTCGGGGTTGTCGAATTTAAGTAATAAAACTTTTATGTAGTACCATAGATGGCATAAGAACTAGATGTCGCATAGCATACCGTAGAAAAGTATACAGATTTTAAATGGCTGGTACATTCCGGAATAGACCACAACATGTTTCTCAGGCGCCGAGAACAAATGTTGCTTTGACAGCAGTTTTGTATACATTTGGTCGACTGCCTCAACATGGTAGATGCGGGAAAATATGAATCACTCGACGTAACTCTCATCATTTCTCTTTTTATGTCGCTGTACTGATTAAAGTAAAGGAAGGATGCACAGCAGAACAAGCTCGGTGCGGTAGGAGGGACGTAAACGTTACTTCTTTCTTGTCTCGTTTTTGGAAATACTTTTTATTTTGCTGTAGTTATTGGGATTTGATTTGATTTAAAAGAAACAACTTTATGAAATTCATTTGCCCCTGAAAGTAATTTTTTGGAATGGTATTGCATGACGGCTTTGCATCAAGTAAATATTCTCCTATCGAACTTAACAATTTTCCTAGAAATTTACAATTCGCCCTGTCTTTGACAAACTAATAATATACGAAGTCTAATAACGTAGAACAAAAATATGCAACGCTTTTCTAGAATATAAAATTAACGATGCCTCGACTTGGCACTTGATGACGTGCCCAAAGGGTAAGTCGGCAATGCCTCGCTCCATACAAAATCACCATTACCACGACCCTATGAAGGGAAGGCCACAATTTTTTCTTAGAAATTTACTGGAAATATCTTGCTTCGAATTTTCATGCATTGGCCGAGCCGAGAGCTCTAATCAATGATGCCTTCCATCAGGGAAGGCAGCAATATTTTTACCTAGAATTTGTACGCACTTTTGGAGGGCGACAACACTGCTGTGAAAAAATTGCGGCCTTCCCTACATCAGGTCGAGGCATTGTTAATTTTATATTGGAGCGAGGCACTGGTCTGTATGTTATTAGTATGCCTATGGCCCTGTCCTTTGCCGACGGACTGTATACATTTGCACACAATTAAAATGCTTCATTCACATACACAAACTTTGTGGTTCCCTTCGTTTCTCTATTCGTAGATAATGCTCGTCTCCAATCACCACAGCGACCGATGCCAGCATCTATTGAATGAAGATCGTTGTGACTGAGTACGTTTACGCCCCACCCACCGAATATGTTGTGATGTGCATCATACCTTTAATTTGATCAGTACAGCAACATGAAAAGAGAAATGATGATAGATACGTTAATGTTAAAGGAACATTTGTTCTCAGCACCTCTGAAACATGCTGTGGTCTATTCCGGAATGGACCAGCGATTTAAAATCTGTATACTTTTTCTGGTACTCTATGCGTCATCTAGTTCTTATGGCATCTATGGTAGTACCCAACTGCAATAAGTCGTAAGGTCAGGTGCTGTTTTAAAGAACGGAATTTCCACTTGGGCTTGTTCTGAAGAGAAGCAAAACAAACTCGACAGTAGATTTGCTTTGAAACTGACAACAATGTTTTTGTTTTTTAGCGAGGACGTTGTCATCGGTTTTGTGTGATATAAATGTGGTAAAATAGGTTTTTCTAAAATTGAAGTGAATTTATGCCTCTTACACTTGCAAATAATGCCACCCAGCTGAAAATGGAAAGCTGATTTGTGCATTCCGAAAGCATTTTGTGAAAGGTATAGAAGCAGTACGTTCAGATACTTAATTTCTTTTAATGCATTGATGACCTTCGACGGAACGGTACAGATATGAGGTGACTATATATTCACTTGCACACCTTACTTCTGCATGACTATTATGGTCACGGGCTTCATTCATTGTTCTTAGAAAAACAATGAAACTACATATATATATATGACACTTTTTTGACCTTCCTGAAGGCCAAAAATACGATGCATCATGCCTTCATAAACCAGAACATTATAAGGCTGGGCATCTGCTGTAAGGGTGGCTCATGATGCCCACCACCCTCATTTGTTTTTCCTATATAAAAGATTGCTTCATGACAACCGTTATTAGTTTACATTACATAATATTCATAACGTTTACAATGAGTTCTTTTAATTACTCAAAACATCAATTGTTACTTTTCTACATTGAGAACGGAAAAAATGTTTCGGTCTTGTGTACATTTTTACATGAAAATGATAAAATTTCAGTGGATAACATAGAATTTATGATATGTGATTTTGAATGAAATTATTTCCACAGTTCAGTAAACGTTGGGCTCAATCTTCATGCAAGAAAGCTCAATATTTTAGAACTAATAGCAGTTGGCTTGATACAAAATATTCCGTCACTCTGCCTATTCCAATGACAGAAGAAGAATCAACTCTCTAGACGCCCTCAACTTCTTCTGACAAGTGAGGAAGGGCGTTTCTTATGAAGAGTTTTCGGAATCAAGTAAAAGACTCATAGATACTATACTACTCAGAGAATACGAGCACATCTACGATGCATACTTGTAAGCATTACATGTGAAGGAATCGAAGCAAATGTGGTGGAAGCTATAAAGATAGCAGACACAAAAAATTAATCTCAGACTTAATTGGCTTAGATAAAATTAAATTGTTATCTGACCAAGAAGCTTTAAGTGTTTACATTGACTTGGATCTTACGAAAGCACAGTGTTTGTACCTGAGGAATCTAACAAATGAAAGAAACTGTTTTTGCTGCCATCATATTATAAAATACAGAAATGTAAAAAAAACACTGGTACCCACACTTGCTTCAGCTATGGTAATCACCAACACGTATGCACAAATTATTTCTTTACAAGATATGTTGGATCACACTACAGCTAAAATTCTATTGATTAACTTGATGGCTACAACTGGATTAAAAAACTTGATTTTATATAGCAACTGGGAGTGTCACGGCTCATCTGGGTGAATACAAGCAAAAACTTTCAGAGGGGTCTGAACGTATCTCAAATGCAAATTTGTTCATTAGGTATTTCTTTTGTTCCCATAAGGTTAATTGATGAAGTAACTGGCAATATTATTGCGCACAATCCTGTGCTTTCATCTGTAAGGTTTTGTCGCGATTTCCCGAAGTACAGTTGTTGTGGGTAATTCTCAAATCCAAATTGACAATTTATATCCATCATTGATTAATAGCCATGGTTAAGGGGTACAGATCAAACATCCGCTTTTCCTAAGAATGATAGACGGAAAACTGAATCAGGTATTAACTGAAACTCCTTCAGGCTCCACATGATATATATGTGGTGCTACTCCACGTCTAGTAAACAATTTAGTGAAAGTCAAAATAAAAGTGTTTCCAGTGTCAATTATCAACATTACAAACCTATATTAGGCGCATGGAGATAATTTTACATACGTATACCTTTTTCAGATTTAATTCAACTAATTTCATTTTTTTGTCAACAATATTACAAAAAAATATCTACAACTTACACAAATCGATCAACAAGTTCTAAATTAAATTCAACACGTATTTCAAAATTAAATCAATACTTTGCAAATTTAAATTTATCTCCCAGATAGGATATATAGTAAACTGAAAAATATGTAATATAATTTCAGAAATTGGTTTTTTGGCTTAAAATAATTCAAATTATTTATATTGTGATAGAACAAAAAGGTAAGGTACTCTGCCGTGTATAGTACTGTTTAGGATTATACATGTCTAAGCGAAATCAGGGGAGGTGCCGGGTCAAGCAATGACAAGACTGTTTGACTGTATGCAATATTTCAAACTTTATTTGTCATAAAATATTTTCAATTACAATAATAAAAAATAACTAAACAAAAATGATAATTCAAATTAAAATAATAATAGTTAAATTAAAAGTAATCAAAAAATAATAATTCAACCAAAACCAAAAATACCGAACTCAAGAGACAAACTAATAAAAAATTATAAAATAATTCCAACCAATAATCCACAACACAAATGTCACAGCAGATGTTGTTTTTTAATCTGTAAAAATAAAAGTCTTTTAGTTTTCTATCAATAAAAATATACAAATTATAATAATAGGTCTCACTGCTGCCTATGTAAATTTTTCCGGAACTCAAACAACCCTGATGTGTAAAATAAGCTGAAAAAATAAAAATGTTGATTAATATGAACCTCATTGCTGCTGATCCGTCTTTAGGTAATAACTTTTTGAAATTGCAACTTTATATAATGGGTTCGAAACCCCCAGAGATTTCCTCAACTTATTCAGATTCAAATGCTCTGATCGGTCTCGGAAAACTGCTGAAGGCGCAAGTGGTGGCTCCGAAAAAAGTTGCATGGCGTTGCATGTATTATGCTTCAGCTGTGCGTATTACAGCTGAGAACGAATGAGAACTGTGAATATCTGAATATACTGACGTATGTCAGATGTCAGTGGTAGTGATGTAGGTGCTGTGCTATCATCATGCGTATTTAGGTGAGTTCTTTCTATTTGGAGGAATGCTGTGGCGATATGTGGTCGGATTCACTAACTCGGAGAGTTCTTTTGACACTTAACTCTCCACTCGGAACTCTGTAACTCGGGGAATTTGTATTAAGAATTACGAAACTCTCGGCTGTGTTAGTTGTGGAGAATTAAGAAGAATATCTCTCAACTGACAGTACTGTCTGCTTTTGTTCTGTTTTGTGAAGGTATCTAGATAACTAGAATTTTAAAATTAAATCATGGGCTCATCGCATATCCTGGCTATCTTCACAAAAGCAAATTATGGAAATCCGTGCAATACTTACAGAGTAATAAGGATTTTGGTGTCTCAAGGTACTCGCTAAAAACTTTAAATCACGCGAAACTGGTCAATTTGGTCGTCTTCCAGGGCAGAAGAGATACTATAAAAAATTGAGATATGCACGTTAAAGCTTCTATGTAGGATTAAATCGTATCTACATTTTCTCCCCTAATAGTCCAAATAGTTTTGGAGATAACTGCAAAAGAAGTGAATCAGTCCTTCCTTCTTAAGATGAAAACATGGCCGTTTTTTGGTACAAAAATGGACATATTTTCAACTCATCATTATGAAGAACGGATTAGTAAGTCGTGGAAATTCACTTTCCATGAGAAAAATAATCGTAATGTGAAGCAAAGAACGGAATAAATATATGCAAAATGTAGGAACTGGGGTGTATATGACCCAAGCGCGAAAACTCCTTTTTTCGGCGGTAAAAAGTCAGTTATGAAGTCAAAATGATAAAAAGAAAAGTACACCTATCGATTACACGCTTCTCTTTGTTTAATTTGATACCAAACATGACGTATGTTGGAGCGCCCCTAATGAGGGGCGGTGTGACCTCCTCCCCCAAAGTCTATCCCGAAAAATTTGTTATCAATAATTTTGTATACTCGAGACTCTAAATCCGAAGGAAAAACTTCAATTGTCTACGGACCCTCCCACGCAGAGTTAGCCGTCCTTCAATATTGCCACACTTCTCAAGTATGTTAGAGAATCTCGAATGAAGAGTTAGGGAGTTTTATTGGGGGAAAACGAAAATTCTCATCTCCCAAACTCTCCAAGTTACAGAATCCAGCCCCTGAAGGTGGATTCCAGTATTTTAGTTAAGATTTCTCTTCATATTGACGTTATTGTAATTACATTTATTTACTTTTAGTAATTGACTATTTTGATCCTTTTTTAGGTTTTAATGAATGCACTGTGCTGCTGAGGGCAAATTAATAGAATGCGTCATGGGATATTTATAGATATTATACATGGTTTGTTTAGTTGTAAGTTTTTAATTTAGTTTGTAAGTTTTAATAATGTTCCGCGGCAGAACACGTACAAATCTGTGGTAATTAAGCATTGGCAACAGAGCGGTACATTAAAGAAAACCCTTGAACCACACATTTTTCTTAAAACGCCTTATCAACTCTGTCATAAAACTGCCGACTGAGTTTCGGCGTAATACTACACATCTCTTGGCAGAAGAATGAAGAAAAAAAATAACAAAAAAGTCCAACTCTCTTTAAAACTTTTATGAATAAAGATAAAAAATTTGAAAGCGAGATTATATGCAATGAAACTTAATGGAAATGATTTATTTTCGTAAATAAATATATATATAACTTTATACCGGAAAAAAAGTTCCTTCTTTAACAAATATAAGTTTAACCCGGTAAAAGATCCTATAGATATAATCTCTATCTTTAGTTCTTCCTCCTTGGTATAATATAGGACTATTTTTGCCTCATATAATTCACACCCAGAATATATTCTGAGTTTATATGAGAGGAGATCAATTTGATCTGTTCCAGACATCTGCAGCAGGCAGAAAACCAAGCTGCACCGATGAATGTAAAATGCATTACGATCATTTATTCTGTGTGGTTTATAAACGCATCCTTCGATTAGCATTTTCCCAAGTTAAGTATTTCGACAAATAAATATTCAGATCTCAAAAAGTTTTTGTCAGCAATTGAAGTGTTCGCGAATGTATATTGCAACATCTCCTCCAGATGAATAATTACTATCATTCCAAAAACGTTAGTATCCAGATAAATAAACCATATAATCACAAATATGACAAGAAAGACAAGATTTATATATCATTATTAAATCAATTAATAAAATGGCTGATAACGTTAATGTGTGAGATACAGAGGACTTAGCACACATTTCCAATAAAAGTCAGGACTGCACCCCATCCATCCACAGAACCATAAGCACGCATTCTCCATGAGAATGGTACATTACAATACAAAACACTTCTGTAACAATCAAGTATGACAACTAATTGCAGAATGTCCTAAACATAATATGCGAGTTGTGTAAAACAATGAGATTTCGAGCCAATCCTGGCAAAACAGTAATAGTTCCTTTCACGACAAAAGGGAAGCTTTACTTACAAGCTCCGTCTCTTGAGAGAACTGTAGTGCAATTCTCGAACGAGGTGAAGTTTCTAGGCATTATCCTAGATATAAAACTAACCTGGAATTATCTCTTAAAATGAGTATTGGAAAAGGCCACAGTGGCAGCATGGATATAGCGCAGGCTTTTTGGAAGAACTTGAGATCTTAAACCAGAAATGACTCTATGGTCATATACATCTATTATAGGACCCATCATCATATACGCTTCACTCCTCTGGTGACCAAAACCTAAACAAAAGATAGTTCACGATAGTTTACAATAACTACAACGACTTGCAAGTATAGGAATAAGTGGTGCCAGACGGACCTGCGGAATTATAGTATTAAGGACTACCTACTCGTTTTACGTTTCCATATTAGGAAGGAGGACATCCTTAGTGTAATTAAACTGCAGAGGCCAAATCTTCTATGTACAAATAATTTGGTTGGCCACTTAAAAGTCCTCCAAGAATTCATATGTGACCCGATGGCTAACCCAATTCCAGACGTTATGCCGAAACGCCATAACTCCATTCAAGGTGATTTTAGAGAACCGTCACCGGTGGCAGACTGGATACCTACACTTCGAAAAAGGACCTCTTAAATGGTATACGGATGTATCCAAAATAGAAGGTCGAGAAGGAATGGGCATATACGGAGCGATGTGACATCTCGTACAGGCACTGGAGAGCTCACCAACTATTATTCAGGCAGAAATGCACGCCATACAACTCTACGCTTACGAAATAGTTCACAGGAATTTTCGCGGAACAAAAATATACATAATATCAAACAGCTAAGCAGCGCTCAAAGTGTTAAATTCGTTTTCCTTTGAACCTCAACTGACCTAGAACTGTCTTACTATCTTAAAGCAAATAGCCAAAACAAATAAGGTTATGCTGATTTGGGTGCCAGCCAGGACATGAAGGCATGAAGAGCAATGAGATTGCGGACCGCCCTGCACAGGAAGGAGCTAGATTTCTGTTTTCATGGCTTTGCGAGAAAATTATTAATATGGCGCACTTGAAAAATATTACTGGGCTGAGACAAGCGAAGTAGTTCGTAAAGTACTCGCAATACAGGCCAAAAGCATTACTCACGCTCAACAGAAATGAATTATGGCTCATAACAGGCCTCTGTACTGGGCATTGCGCACTTAGATATCATCTTTCGATGATGACACCTGTTGCTTCTGCATGAAAGACAATGAAACCCTTGAGCATGTCCTAGGTGACTGCGAAGAAAATCTAGAAAATTCATTCCCACTCTCAAAAAATGTTGCAAAGGTGGCCCCTAAGATCGTCATAGACTTTGTAAAAAAAGATCTTAAGTTCGAATATTAAAAATTCGTGTTGAAGACATATTTTTTTATAAAAAGAATAGTTAAATAAATACCAAGCTAAAACTCCGCAATTTTCATTTTGTTGAGCATAATTTCAAAATGGAGTGGGGGAGCGCAAAAATTTATAGCTCTTTACAAATGAAAAATCTTTAGAAAAGGAAATTTCTTTGCAAAAGAGGGCGTTTCTTACTATGAAATAAATTCATTCTATAAAAAATGCTAGTCCCGATGGTGCTAAATCTTGCTAGGCATTCAAGTAAATACGTAGTATTTCGCCTCATATAAAATTCACACTCAAAAACTATTTTTAAGTGCATATATGAGGTCAGTTTGGCTATTATCTTTGGCGTATACGGCAGGCAGGAACCAAGCCGTACTGATGAGTAATACGGTTCCTGCTGATTCGAAACGCCTTCTTTTGCAAAAAAATTTTTTTTTAAAGATTTTTCTTTTGTAAAAAAGAGTTTTTTGCTCGTGTTGGATTTCGCTATGAATTTATTTCATAACAAAACTCTCTAAAAAAAATTTATATGGCATTGGAAAGCTACAACGGTTATCCATTTAATAAATTATCATCACGTTCAGAAGTTACAGGGTGATTTATAAAAACATGCCGAAATATCGATAAGTCCTATTATCTCGGTATCCATTAGAACTCCCCCCCCCCTATACAAGTATTTGCTTTTGCAAGCTTGGCCTATCCATAGCTTTCGGTTATGACACCACATATGGGACATTAAAAGGGAAAAAGTTTAAGAAGTCAAAAATTAAACTAGATTTGGGTCGAAAAATCAACAAAAAAATTAAATCAGAATATGAAATTTGGACACCTTTTATGAAATAATAAAATATTGCAAACATCTTATGGCCCATTACGACAAAAATGTTTGTATTTATATTGATCTATCCTGAAAATAATATTTAATTGATCTTATTGAATCCAATCATTTATATGCTTGCCGTACATCGAATACATTTACAATGGACTTTAACTTTATCCAATCCAAACATTAATCATATTATGGTCAAAATATTTGGTTAAAAAACAGCATTATCATAAAATATTCATGCATATATAGGTTTACAATTTTACACTCAAACTTTATCCCCGAAAAAAGTCTCCAAAACTCGAATTAAATATTCATTCTTCGTTCACACTATATTTTGCTCACAGAACCTCATGGCCTTCGAAGCATGTAATAAACTTTTGAATGCTCTACGATTCTACTCTCGCCCAGAGGCGGTTAGACAAACAATTACCACGTAACTATTTCCCTACCATCCATTTTCACTGTCTGCAAGTTCATACCTTTCCTGTTAAAAGTTATTACACTAACTTGAGACTTCTTTCTTGCACCCCAAAAAGGGTAAAGTTGAAAAAGCCATTTTTTTTTTACCTCTTTTCGGGTGCGCTTCTCTCCTTATGCTATGGGCGCGCAAACACGCCATAGCGGGCAAAGAATGGCCGCATTAAAAGTTTATTAAAATGAATATATCTTGGTTTTCAGCACAGTTTTGTTTTCTCCGTGGAAAAGTTTTAAACCACCGTAAATACAGAAGAAAAAAAAACTTCTGCCTATGTTTGCCGAGCTGCATTGTGGTAGGACGAAAATTATTCATCGGTTGACATTCTGTCTACCAAGAAAATGGGATTTTTTTTTTGTAGGTGAATGAGAAAGGAAAAAGTTTCTCCCCGGGTCCTATCCTAATTATATGTTGAAAATATCGTCGTTCAAAATAAATGGTTGTACCATCTGAACTCATACATGACTCCTTTATCTATGCCCATTAATTTGAGTTATGTGAACTTTGCCTTATTTTAAAGTATAATATTTTTGCTTAGGGAGTTTTACCTATTCCATAAATTCCCGACTGTTACATTGGAGATGGTACCCAAGGACAAAGGCAGGTAATAATATTGACAGGGTTTTTGTGTAAAATTTTCCATGCTTTTTCGGGGTAATTTATGGATTTAAGTAAAAATGAATGTAGAAAAATCGCACATGGTTACCACCGTTGTTTACTTAAATGAAATACTATAAAGTTATTTAGGCCTTTGTTTCGTTGCCTGGGAAATTTACGGAAACCATGGAATAAATTTACAGAAAATTGGTAGTTTTTTAATGATTTACCTTTCTTGATAACAGCTACGTATAATACAGATGACTTTTGAAATGAATAAAAACCCTCCTTCTTGGTAAGAGTCATCATTCGTAGTTTTCAATTTTTGCTCACTACATAAGTCTGATGCAGGAAGGAGATATGTAAAATATTAGGGAGCATAAAGAGAGTGACGAAGATGCTGATGTATGTCGCACTTAAACCATCACAGATTGTAAGACGCAGGAAAGATGGTAGACTGTTCCACATTTGCTCTGTTCGGAATAAAATTAGTGCCACGAAATTATATTGTATCTTAAAGCATTTAACGAAACTAAGGGAATTTTATACCATTCTACGTCTGATATAGGACTTATAGAGGAGCCCACAATTTGTCGGGCAGAAATATTTCTTACATCTTTTCAGACGTCCAAGACTTTTCGATGTTCCTTCGAAAACAGAGAAGATATGATCTGTCTAACTTGACTTACTGAAAATATTAATACCATCAATAGGTACTTAGTGATGGTATATCTGAAATCAGTGCTCCATCAAAAGAAATGGTGATGATAAATAATGTTCTTATTTTAAAGAAATGAGACAGCTTTGGATCTTAGATGCATTGAATTTCACGCGATTTGTTTCTCCTCGAGCGAGAAAATCGGGAAGGTAGTTATGCAATGATTTGATTATGCAATCTTGTTTGATAAATGCTATTTTCGTGAAGGATGGCTTTAAATTTAAAATTATTAATAGCTCCAGTGAGGGTGGCATTGAGTTTCTGGCTATTGAGGTATGTTGTGCTATAGAAAAATTCTTTCTTATTATTGTTTATTGGCCGTCAGGTACATTTAATCTTGGTAATTCGCTGTCCCATTTCTTACAGAAATATACCAATATAGTAGTTGGCGGAGATTTCAATATAAACCTCTTACGTAACAATAGCAGTGCTGACGGTTTTCTACGCTTCTTTCAATCGTGCTTTTTACAAAATATCAATAACGGCTTACCTACTTACTACAACTGTAATACTCTCTCACTTTTGAATTATTTCTTTGTATGTGATACCAATAATGTCCTTTTTCATAATCAGATAAAATCGCATAGTATATTTGATCATGATTTTATGTATATGTCTTACAACATTTGCTTCTCACCATTGCCTAATATAATTAAATTCCGTTCTTACGAAAAAATGGATGTACAAAATGTGCTTGATGAAGCTTTCACCCTTCTTTGGGTTTGTATTCGGGACTCTTCATCTGTTGAGGAGCAAATGAAAATGTTTTATGGTTTCATATCATATCTTCACAACAAATTTGCACCTCTGCATATAAAACGGATTACTCCAAATCGTATTCCTTGGTACTCTCGTGAAATTGCTGAAAAAAGAGAACAACTTTTTCGTAGGTACAAAAGATGTAATTCGGAGGAATGTTTTTCCAGGTACAAAGCAATTATAAATAAGACGAATACTGTAATTAAAAGGACAAAGAAGAACTATTTCAACTGCATATTAAATCCATCGCTGACCTCTAAGACACTGTGATCTAATTTGAAGCGGTTCGGCGTATGCGGAAAGGGTTTGCCACCATGTGACTTGAATACTGTTGATCTTAATATCTATTTTACTACAGCCTGTAATATTTCCTTAACACGATCCATTTCCAATATCAGTGCGAATGTGGTATATCACAGTAGTTTCAGTTTTCGATGTGTATCACGTGAAGAGGTTTTCAAAGCATGCATGTCCGTTAGGTCCGTCGCCACATATTCAAACGATAGTGCTCCAGCATTTTCCAAATTGTTGTTGCCTATAATACTTGACAGTTTAGTATATATTTTATACCCTAGATGAAATCTATAGGGTATACTAAGTTTGTCATTCCGTTTGTAACACCTCGAAATAATGATTGTGGAGCAAAATGGATTGGACACCCACGCATAATATTAAAAGTTATTTTGATTTTTGCATGTCCGTCCGTCCGTCCGGGCGCACGATAACTCGAGAACGCGTATACTTAGAGAGCTGAAATGTTGTACACGGACTTTAAAAAAACAAGTAAAATAAAGTTCGAAAATGAGACAAATCGGGCAACTCCTTCGTGGGGTTGCCTTATAAAAATTTTGTTTTCCGCTATATATTTGGACACTGCCTGAGAACGCGTCTACGTAGAGAGCTGAAATTTCGTACATGATGTTTTTTAGTACATTAGCAAATAAAATGTCAAAAATGGACTAAATCCGGCAACTCCTTCTTGGTGTTGCCATATAAAAATTTAGGTTTTTCACGTATTCTTTGAAAACGATCAGTCCAAGACATTTTTATTGTACTAAAAACTTCTGCAGAATATGAAATCCTATAAAATTGATTAGTTGTTATAACATTGGCTAAGAGCTCTGCACCAAAGTCAGTCTCTGATCGGCCAATATGCTTACTTTGTTACCTTAATAAAATTCTAGAGAAATTAAGGAGCTCGCAAATTCTCTAGTATGTGTCGGATAATAAGCTCATTTCGAAATGGCAGTCCGGTTTTCGTTCTGGCCATATACACTACTACTGCCTTGTTGAAAATATCTACTGATATACACAATTCACTTGACACTTTGGTACTCCTCGACTTCACTAAAGCATTTCATTCCGTCAATCACAGTTTACTTTTATCAAAACTGCAAAATGTATAATTTTTCTCATTCATCTTCTAGATTGATTTCAGACATACTTTCAAATCGCTGTCAGCATGTTAAAGTTGGGGATGCTGAATCGAAGTGGATTAAGGTTAAATGTGGTGTTCCGCAAGGCTCAAGTTTAGGGCCGCTGCTCTTTAGCTTACTCATTAATGATCTCTCTGATATTATTGAAGACGTGAACATTCACATGTATGCTGACGATGTGCAGGTATATCTATCTCGTCCAATTGGGTTAATTGAGGACTGCATACACCTAGGTGATCCGTGATTTAATAAATATCTCTGATTGGGCCACCAGCTACCGACTGTTGTTGAGCCCCTGAAGTCTTCTTGTATGGTTTTTTATAGACTTAGAGTTTTCAGATCTTCCCTCTATACATCTTAATGGAGTACTATTGCCATATGCCAGCAAGGTTAAGATTGGTGTTGTGTTCAAGTTAATTCCTACAAAAGATTTATGTTGGCCTTCGATTATTTCGTCTGCCGAGTAGCGTGCTCCAGGTTGAGTTAAAGCTAAAGATTGTTAAGGTGCTGCTAATTCCACATTTCACTTTCTCTAATATAATTCATTCGTGGATTCTTCGCGCACGCTATGTTGTTGAGCAACGTTCTCATTTTTCCGTTATTTCTCATCTATGGATTTCTTTTATGGTCACTGTTAGAAGGCAAGCTCAGACATTAGATTTTAAGAAAGAGCTGAAGCGTATTCTGAATTAATCATAAACTAAACGTGGCGAAGACACAGTTTTTCTGCGTAGTTTAGATAAATATTAAGCCAATTTTTTAGTTTATTATTTTGTTGATTGATTTTTTATTTCTATTTTTGGTTTTTCCTCTGTCTGGTGTTTTTTTTCTCTCTCTTATTTGCAATTATCATATTCGGTCTTAAATTTAATTTTTTTTCTTTCTCTTTCAATATATTTAAATTTCCACTTCAATTGTACTAAAGTACATATCTATGAATAAATTCGGCAAAACTTTGGATTCGATTGGATACTTCTATAGTAAATTTTGGTTTACTTGCAGTTTTTGATTTTATTGGATTTTTAATCTATTAATCTCTTTCATTTTTGCTGGAAGTTTTTCTGCATATATCTAAATCCCGTGCATAATTATCAAACAATACGTTTTGTCTTACATGTGTAGAGGTTTTTAATAAAGTGAGTTAAATTGAAGTGAAAGTACAGCGGGTGGTCAAATTTTTAGAGCCACGAGTAAAAAAAATTATTATTTCAACTTGCATGATAATATTTAGGGAAATCGATTATTTCAAGACCGATTTCGGGTTTTTATGGTGAGAACATAGCTAAGATGGCTAAACACTGTTATAGTTCACCACTACTTTGAGACCTTAATATCCGCACGTGTTTGTAAAATGTTTTCTAGAGTGTTTTGTAATTTTATTGCAAGAAATATTTTTATCGCAACCAGTAGACTATTAAAAAAATTACAGACAAAAGTTTGAGTGATTTCAGTGTCGTAAATTTGTATTTCCTTACGTGGTCTTGTTAGTAGAGAGATTTGAGCATGGAAAAGTCCAAGGACATTTCTCCCGCTAAACTATCAGAAATTAAAACGTTACTTATGCACACGGCGAATTCCCAGAGGAAGATTGCGTCAATTGCTAAAGTTTCGAGAGCAACAGTGGGCCGTATAAAGAAAAAAAAAGAACACTAATTTGGAGTTAACTCCTAAGCGCGCCAAAAAGTGTGGACGGAAAGCATACTATTCCACGTGTTGAAAGGAAAATGAGAGATCTGTGTATCGAAAACCGTAAAGCACCTAGGAGATTAATCGCTCAACAGATTCGTGATGCCGAAATTAACATATCGGATAGGACTCCGGCCAACCAAGAAGCCGCTCCTAACTGCAGCAATGATGCAAAAGCGGCTAAATTGGGCAAAAAACTACCAAAACTGGACAATAGATGACTGGAAAAAGGTGGGTTTTAATTTTTTGGTTGTAATCATAAACCCTTTGATTTAATACTTTTAATAAAATCTATTATTTACTGAAACATTCAACGATATAATATTTTGTTTATCTTTGCTGCAGATTTGCTTTTCCGATGAATCATCAGAACAAATATTGACTGATAAGGCCACATTTATCAAAAGGCGACCTGGAGAAAAATAAATGAAGAATGTATTGCAAAAAGGATGAAGCACACATTAAGCATAATGGTGTCGTCAATCATCAGCCTGGAAGGAACTGGTCGCCTGTACATTGTTGAAAGCACTATGCGGCAGGATCAACACATCAAAGTCCTGAACACAAAAATGTTGCCACAGACCCAAACATGGTATCCAGATGGGGATTTCGTTTGTTGTTATGCATGATTTGGCACCATTCAATAAAGCAAAAAAGGTGACAAAATTTTTCGAGGAACACTAGGTCAGGGTTCTTGAGTGGCCCGGTAATTCACCTGACCCCAATCCCATTGAGAACCTTTGGGAGCTTCTCAAGCGGGAAATATCCAAAGAAATAATAGAAGTGTGGCATCATGATGAAAAAAATTTAAATAAATTTGTTGAAATGTAAAGAGAGTATGCCGAGGCGATTAGAATCTGTGATAGCTGCCAAAGGTCAAGTGACAAAGTACTAAACTGAGTACCTACTAAATCTAATGTACAACCGTGGTATTATAGGATGATTTTATATAATAATTATATGATATCTATATAAATATAATATAATAAAACTTTTAAGTCCATAACTATCCGAAAAATATTGTTTCAATTCAAATTAAACACAAACATCAATTTTTAAGAGTGGCTCTAACAATTTGGCCATCGACTGTAAGAGAAAGCACGTTATTATAAAAGTTAAGAAGAACGACGGAGAGATAACAGAGCGCTGAGGCACATCAGCATTATTTATTGCGTGAGGTCCAGATGTAACGCCTTTAACACAACTTGTGTTAGGTAACCAGATAAAAAAGAAAAGCTCTCGTGAGTAGGGCGCGATTTTGAAGCCCGAAACTAAAAATCGGCGAACATCTACTAAGAAGAAAAATCTCTTGAACTGCTGTTCAATACGCCTCCTTATTCGGCCAGTGTGTAAAATACAACAGTGAACCACTACACCCTTATTCGCCAGTGTGCAAAAAGCAACGTGCTGGGTATTGAAAAATGTAAACATTTCTCCTCCAGAAAAAAAAATATATTTATGTTTGTCACACACATCCTCAATTTTCTTAAATGCTGCATCCAATTATTTCTTTCAAAATTTGCATTCATTTTTTTTTCAAATGGTGCCTACTCTGATGGGTAATCTCTTTTTATTGAACAGCTGTTCAAAAGATTTCTTTTGTTAGTATATGCTCACCGCTAAAAATAAAATATTATTATTATTTTGTCAACCAGAGACTATCACAGTCATATATATTCATATACGTACTTTGAGAAATAATTCTTTTTATTTTTAAATAGTAAAGCCCTGGTCACACCGGGAGCGGCGCGGCGAGGCACGGCACGGCGTGGCACTGCCCGGTGGCACGCGGCAAAATAGAGTGTTCACACCGAGAGCGGTAAATTTTATCCAAATCTACTACAATTCCGAGGAAGAAATTCTATTTTTAGTAGCTCTGCTTGAAGAAAAACAGAGAAAAGTGATGAGGTTCGATTGCAAATATACTTAAGAATGCAAAAAGCCTCATTTAACGAATTGTGCGGACTTATTTCGAATGAAAGGGAATTTTGCCGCCAATTTTGCAAGAACAATCGTGCGGCGGCAACTGAAAAATGCCGAGCCGCTCCCGGTGTGACACCCACTTAAAGAACAACAATCGGTCGAATATGCTAATAGCATGGAGACGCCTCATCAGTACTAAAAATCTAAAAAAGACCGAAAAATTGGCGTGTTATTTATTTAGCAAAAACATATATAGTATATACTTACTTTTCAGAGCTCCTGTATTTGGTTGCTCTCAATCAGAATCGAACTCCACTTACCCACTCCGCTTACCCACATTATCGTCTGGGCTAATCTGCTCCGGCGTATTGGCAATAGGCACCCGTGTAATAACTCCTCAAACTTCTACGACCTCAAGAGTGTTCAGATACGACTGAATCTGGTACGCCTCCAGGCTGTCAAAGGCGCAGTCTTTGTTGAATCCAGCCCATTCACTGTTCTAAATACAGAGACCCAACCTGCAAGAAAATTTCGATATGACCAGATCCGAAAACTCATCGAAGCTGTCATAGAGACAGTATGGACCTGCAGCATTAACTAGCTGACAATCCCAGTCTTACAACAAGTAGACTGGATCTTTCTATAACTTTTAGGTGCAGGTGCTGACCCTACCGAAGACCTACTCTCCGAGTGTCTGATCCCCGGAACTAGGTGGGTCGTGACGTCGATGACGTGCTTCGGTCTATCGAGACCTCAGCTGGCGGTAGTTCTCAGTTTCCCAGGTCCTCACTCAAAGCCGGGAAACGTACAGTCTAGTTGTCGCAACCTTATACTGCTGAAAGATAACGTAGCTGGCATTCAGGAAGGTAGTGGCTACAAGACACCAGCCTCAACTGATACATCTGCTAGCCACAACTGGCTTCTACGTCAAAAAGTCACTCTCCGGATCATTTAAAAAATTATGTGGCTCTGCCTTGAATTCTTGGCTTAATACTCATCCTAGAAAGATTATTTCCATACATTATTTTGCCAGAATTTCCACGAGTCCTTTCTTACGTACACAGACACCAGCAAATATCATATTAGGGTTCGCTGCAGCTGGAACTTTTCCATATAATCCCGTCAAATTTACAAACGTAGAATTCACGTCAGCATACATAGCTAACTGATCATCTTTTGTTAGAACAGGAACAGGCTATTATGAAGCTGGGTGGTCCACTGGTTTCACCTTTTCGATATTTAATTCTATATATATCTCAGAGATAATTACATAGATGCGATTGCAATACCTGCGGCCATTACTATATATAATGAGAGCTTTCTGTTTTTCTTCAGAGCTCACTGCCGGAGCACAGCCCCGAAGAAGCAAACTCTTGTTCTTGCTGTCGGAGGAGTCGTGGCTCATGACTCCGGGAGCTTCATCTGCGTGTTCTTATTTGTTGCTTTATATTCCGGGAATTAGCCCCGAATGCCCTGCTTTTTGTGATTAGACCTACCGGTAAGTTATTATCTGAAATTAATTGTTAAAAAACTTTTTTTTATTTTTTTACCTTAATTTTGTGTGTAAATTAAGCTGACAACTTCCTATTTATGTGGAAATGGCTTTTTATCGTACATAAACAAGTCCAGTATTTTTGTTATATGATTTGTGAAATTTGACATGAATAAGAACATGATACCAAAACCCTTGGAGCCATTGGAGTCCGATGGTTCTGCTGTTAACAAGCTCCAATGTGTTCATAGTCATAATTCATAAGAAAAAAATAAAACATAAAATATAAGAAAATACCTACACACATACACATACATTATTTGTATCCAATCAAATTCTCTATATCAAATCGAAACCCATTATCAAAACGGAAAATTATATCCTCTTCTCAAGTTTAATCAAATTCAACCAATTTTCTATGATTTCCTAAAATAATTCTTTATCCCTGATGTATTTCACTTAAATCAGCATAAATCAGCTGCCAAAGCTTGTGTGCGTGTATATCCCTCGAAAAATAAATCAGGCCGGAGAGGGTGCCTCAAAGAATGTTGCATTCGAGATTTTGGGGCGATTTTGTATTTAGCTTTAACTTGATTTAGCTGGCCCTTTTCTAGCTCCATAAATAACAGTTGGAATACTGGAAAACTGGTACATACTCTGGTATAGTTAAATGTTATGCTAAGGTTGCCTCAAATGTGTGTGACTTATCTCTCGATCTGCTCTTTCGGTCAAAATCAGCCAAGGGAATAACTTTTTTTGTGACAACATATGTCATGAGAATTTATGAAGGTTCAACTTCAGATCAACTTGAGAAAAGCTTATTAATTTAATAAATTGCCTGGAAAAAGGTTTTTTCATCACTTGTCATAAAAATAAAAATATTTTTTTTTCGTTCATTGTTAATTGTTTGTGTCTTTTTGAAAATTGTATTTATAGTTTTCCACTTTATTTGTAACTAGTTTTTTTTTTTGTTCTCCTTCAAAAAGTATCGGAAAAGTCAGAATTGGTTGGTAACTGGCCAATGGGCATTCCTTTTTGGGCAGATTTATTATTATTTATCTTCTAGTAGGTGAATTTATTTTTCACTGAAAAAATTATTTATAGGTAAATTTGGTAAATCAGAAAGTCATAAATTGAAAATATCTTTCATTTCACATTTCAGATCAATATTTTTGTCCGCAGGTGTGTTTGTAGGTAGACAATTTGCAAACGGTTTTGCTTGGTACAGAAAAGAATATAACGAAGTAGAAAAATAGTTTAAAAAAAAGTGAAAAAAGAGTAAATAAAATATAAATTCATGCAGGAGCATAATTTCTCTGGTGTGAAATTGTACAAAATCGATTTTGGTGCTTGAAAAGCATAAATTCAAATGGCTTAAGTATCGGATTGACATCCTAGCAGTTTCTACGTTTTTTATACCGTAGATGAAATCATAGGGGCTCGTGGCATAAAGACGAACGTCGCATAGTAAGGAATGAATATAATATGTATAATATATAATCAGATTTATTCTAAACTTGCGCTATGATACCCAGAATGCACCAAGTAGTGGTGCCAAACCACGGGCAAAATTTTTCCACATTAGTCTATGTTAGAACACGCAAAAATATTAGCTCTGCCAAAGATTGTGTTTGATGAAATATTTTTGGGCGTCTTGATTTGAATTCAGCGTAAGTCCTATAAATATAGCTGTAAAGTTTGTCGGGATAATGATAGATTTCATATTAGTTTTCAATAAATTTTGATTAACTTGTCTGATAAATGTAATGTTTGGTGGGGCATAATGGCGCGTTTTTGGCCAGCATAATAACTAACTTTTTATGGGCCATAATGATGAGCTTTTTAAGCGGCATATTATTTAGATTTTCCACTTCTGGTAGGCTCAACGAAGAGCGCATTCAGAAGACATAATTACTACACATTAGAAGAAAATTCTTAGTCAAGGAAAATGACTTCAACAATTAGTGTGCTTAGAATTTCGAAACCTGTAAATTTTTTGGCTTTCCGGACGTTAGTTGCTCAAAAACTGAGAAATCAACATTTTGTAAAAATAATATTTTTCGAGTTCTTTGAATAGAAACGAAATTTTGAAATGTCAACTTATTTATCTTATAACTTCCGAAATCCAGGATTTGTTTTAAAAGTAAAATATCAGATATTTTCAGTTGGAATTTTTCGAATTCGAAAATCGAGATGTCATTTTCGAATGTATAATTTTATTGTAAAAACCATATTCGTGCAAAGCTCATTAATAATAATTTGTATTAAATATATTTCGTTATTATGACCCATATGAGGGGCATAGTGACGAACGGGTCTTCACTCCACTTCCGAAACTGAAAATAGTGGCCAAAAATCACCTTGACGATCAAACTTACAAATGGGACCATACGAAATTACATACGGGTATTCATCTAGGGTATCGCAAGAAACGATCTTAGATCATTTCTAGTATTTTTACTTCTTTTTAAGTAAGTAGCTACATACTGGGCGTGTTGAGCAGCAAATCTGCCAATCTTCAGGTGCATCATATATGCAAAGGAACTGATCTGAAAAAAATATATATAAAGTAGTTGAAAATGAACAACAATTGGTAAACTAAAAAGGACAATATTTGTCAATCTACATCTTGTTTAATAGTTCCTGATTAAGTAAAATATAGAAAATGTTTCAAGTAATATAACTCCTTATAAAAGTAAATATGGAAATCCTTTTATTTTAATAATTTTTTGAATAATATAAATATAGAAAAAAGAATATACTAACTTTCTCAGTACTAATAGCGCCTACATAATATCATACTTCTTCCTCAAGAGTAAGTTGAAATTATAGACAACATCGATGTTGAAGATTCTGATATTTTCGAGGATGATACCAATGTAACAGAACACATGAATGAGGCCGAAATGAGAGCTGAGATCGCTAAAAGAGAACATTTAACGTAATATTATTCTGGTATTTGTTAATAATTAAATAAAACAAAATATTATAAAACATTTCTGATATTTCTGATTTATCGATTTATATGTTAACACTTGATGGAATATGTTCTTAGACATCTTTGTTTGAGAAAAAAAACCCTTGCTCCGATTCCACAATTATTTTATTTAAAAAATGAGTAACAACCTACGGGTTTCATCTACTTAAGACATATTCAGGGTTTGTTTTTCTCAAAAAATTTCTGATATTTTTATTAAAATTAAATAAGGCACTTCTTATGTTGATAAATAAAATAAATTATAAACACACTATAGTTCAAGGAGACTATAGGTCTGTTCGCGTACTTTTTCAAGTAAAAACATGAAAAACGCTAAAATGTATGATTAACTCATCTCTTGACTTCACAAGGGACAGAGTGGCACTTCATACCACTGCACGCTCCGAACTTCGGAGGCTTATGGGATGCAGGTGGTAAATCAGTAAAGCCCCACTTGAAAAGGTTTATTGGAAATTCAACTTTAACTTTTGAAGAACTTTCCACACTTCTGACCCAAATAGAAGCGTGTGTAAATTCTCGTCCTCTATACCAACTGTCTTGTGATGCGAATGATGTTGAAATTTTAATGCCAGGACATTTCTTGATCAGTTTGCAAAACTGACTGTTCCAGAACCATCTCTGGAGTCCACATGCTCAAATCGGTTATCCAGATGGAAGGAAGCCTTTACACCAAATGTATGAACAATTTTGGAAAAGCTGGTCTGCAGACTATTTGAACAATTTACAAGAAAGGACCAAATGGATGAAGAAGCAACCGAACGTGACACCAGGACTTCTCGTTCTTACCCGTGATGACCATACACCACCTTCGACATGGGTACTTGGACGAAACCTTTCATTTCATCCAGGCTCTGATGGACTGGTACGCGTCGTTAAACTTCAAAGCAATGGTCGCACCATGACACGTCATATTAATAAAATTTGCGCTCTTCCAATTGCATATAATGACGACGCCTCGTCTAACCAGGATCTGGCAGGGTGGGCGGTGCCCCCATCTGATGTTCACGTCAATTAAGGCAGCCAAGTTGACAGCCCTGAAAAATAATTCTTAGTACCAGCTGACACCCGTAAGAAATTTTTTGAATAATCTTTCGTCGCAAGGACGAGATGGGCGGTTATGTTCCAACGACTTACATCATTAAAACCAAACCAACTTTTCCATCTGTTTGGATAGCGCTTTGTTTTCAAGTTAGCAAGATTAGTTATCAGTTAGATTTTGCTTCTCCACTCGATCAGATCGCGTTGTTGACAATATATTATAACGTTGTACAATAAGCCTAAATTTAAATAAAGAATTGCATTACTATATGAAACCAGAGTTTTAGTTTAATTGCGTGTATCGTTAATCAAAAATTGTAACTCTGATAATCCGGTTACGCGGATAGAACAGTCACTTAAATACTCATAAGTACTTTCTAAAGAGAATCTTTGCACCTTTATAACAATATCCAAGATGTTAAAAATAGATTTTACTTTTTGGTGCAATTTTTTTTTATAAAAGATATTTTATTATATTTTATTAGTAGGTACTATCGTCTAGATGTTTAATTTAATTTGAAAAAAGTTTCAATTAATTCGAAAACGAAATCGATACAATGTAGGAGGTGGTTTTGTAATGTATCTCACAAAGAATTAAGGATGTTTAGGGACTAAAAATAACTGAATTGAATGTTTCCTTAAATAAAGGACATTTGCAATACGACAGGAACTAAGTTTATACGTATCACGGAACAGGATTTTATATTGTATTAAATAAAGGAAACATTCAACTCAGCTATTTTTAGTCCATAAACATCCTTAATTCTTTGTGAGATACATTACAAAACCACCTCCTACATTGTATCGATTTCGTTTTCGTTCAATTTTGATTTTTGTCGATTTTTATGATGCCAGTAGTCGACATCTCACTTACACTGAAGAGCTTATTTACTTCGGTGAGGAATTTCTTATATATACCCCTATATCCCTTCCAGCAATTCCGATGAAGTTGAAGATATTTTTTCTTGTTTTTGCCTCGTTAGTCAGAAGTAAAGCCGGCGGTACATATCCTAACATGTGCTCCAGAGCTTATGTATCACAAATACACTATTGTCGATGATAACAATTCCGATTCAAGCAAAATATCTAAAAAATGATCTTTTAATACTTACTATAATAATAAGTATAATAATAAAAGAGAAAAAATTAAAACGAAATTTCCAACTCATTTCACGGCAAATTTAAATTCTAACAAAAAATTTTCATAAATCTCCTAAATTAAATTGTGTTACAATAATATTCAAAATCAAATATCTGAGCCTACGTAAACATGACTGTATCGGTACAAATTTAATGAGGAAAATTTCAGATCAAAAAAGTTACCAAAAACCCATAACTTTAGAGTAAAGGAAAATGCTCATTAAAAATTCTTTCAAGTCTCAAAGTAAAATTAAGAAAGTGTTCATTATAAAAGCAAGAAGGAAACTGGTGTCCTAGTCCTAAAACTGGCGAACAGAAAATAACAAGAGGGCTGAAGTTTTTATTGCGCACTAAATTATTATCCGACCCAACTTGTCCTTGCCTTCTCACCCTAGTATATAACTAAGCCTTGGACAGAAATAATTACATTAATTTTTGGTCGAGTAATTAATTCTCTCTCCCGGCGCTTTTACCTAAAATTCATGATGCTCTTAAATTTCATTGAAAGAAAATTCCTTAAAGTGACGTCGTCGTCGTCGGCAGCAGTGTTAGTGGTTGGTTTAATAAAAACAGGTATAACTTTTGAAAAGTGTCCTCGCGAAAAGGAAGTTTAGGTAGGAAATTGTCTTGAATTTCGTATTATATGACGCGTTTAATTATGGAAAGGGATTATGTTCATGGTTAAGCTTTTCTATAACTATACGTCATAAGCACTGATTACGATGACCTAGTACTAGATTTTGAACTTGTTTGCACAATTAAATAGTTTTTATTTCACATTGACGAATATTATGACGGCTTACATAGAGCCATATGCAGCATTCAAGTTTTAACCTCTAGTTTAAGTTTTAACTTAGTTAACATATAACTCATCACGTCATAAGAACTTATAACCTAATAAAGACTTTTTGACATTTTCAAGCTGTCATTGACGGAATATTGAGGTTATGTTTACATTTTGGTATATGTAGGCTTTCTTTTCGACATGTTGCTTCTCGTAAATAAATTTAATAAAAAAGCAACGAGTTTTATTTTCTTTCAAGTGCTCAGATAAAATAAATAAAGCAATATTTACTTAAAGGCCTTGTAAGCACACTGACTATAACTACAGAGGTTGTCGGTTCGATTCCGGCCATGTCATGGTCGTGCGCTTATCCTTCTACCTAACTTCCTTCCATTTTGCACTCTCTATCATTCGCTAATAAATGACATATCGAGAAAGCATTAAATTGATGGTTTACATAATTTTAAGTTAAACTTTTCGTTATTGTTTTTTTTAAAGTATTTTTTATTTAAGCTATCAGTAATAATTCGGGCAAGAGCTAATCGGGCTCGCGCAATTAGGGTTTCGTTCGTACCCGAAGTTCATGAACAGTCAATACACGGAATTTAAATAAATATATTTAAATATAATCCAAATTTCCCTGTAATAACATAAGTAAATATGTTATCAATGTGAGACTGCTGATAAAGCGGAAGTTTTCCTGTTAACTATAAACCATAGATGGCACAAGAACTACATGCCGTATGGCATACTAGAGCAGAATATACAAATTGTGAAATGGGTAGTGCATTCTGGAATGGACCATAGCATGTTTCAAAGCAAGCGTGCCGAAAGCAAATGTTTTTATAACAGCAGTTTTGTATACATTTGATCGACTTCCTCAACACTTCAGATACGAAAAAATATGAATCACTCGACGTATACATCATTTTAAATGTTGTGGTGAATTCCGGAACCACCCAGCCATATATAAATCTTGTAAGCTTTGTTGGTACTGCATGCGACATCTAGTCCTTGTGTCATCTATGCTATGACTCAATACCTACTAACCCGGTAATATCACAATTTTAGCTTTAGCTAGAAGATCAGGTAGGGGGCGGTGTTTTTCATACATTTTGGGATATAACTTAATAACCAGGTTATCAAAAATTTTTAAATCCTTTAAAGCAGCTCTTTCAAATGATATCCCACACGATACAAAAAAAAATTGTTTGAGTGGCCCAACTCAATCAAAAATAAATCATAATTTTTTACTTTCGAGTCACTGTGCGATTCACAAAAATCTAACATTCTACCAAATTTCAAATTCCTGATTCACGTCGTTTTCAAGAAAACGTCTGTGACAGACAGGCAGACAGACAGACGTCAGAGTGATGTTATAATAGTTCGGTTTTTCAACAAAAAATTATATTTTTGATTTTTTTCTTAATAAAACAATTATTTTCCATTTATGTATTCAATTAGCTAAAAACTTATTTACTTAGTTGAAAGGTATAGAAATACATATAAAAAAATTTCTTTTAAATCTACCACCCAATCGGGAAATACATAACCCACTTAACATTAAATCTACCACTTTAATTTCATTCAGTGCTGGCACCCATGTTGAGACACGACACACTGGGGATCATTATCAACGGATCCTCATTACAATCTGGAAATGTAAGTAGTGTAAGGTGTCCCTTCAGAGTTCAGGACCCGATGTGTATTAGGCGGAAAAGATTACAAATGTTGTATTGCCATCCATTTCTATTCTATATATTTATTTGGATGACTACTGAACTGAAACTGGACTATGGTGGACTTTGTATAGAACGGATTATTTTAAGTTCAGAGCGGAATAAAGCAGGCGCGTGGAATTATTTTTGCTCGTGGTGCGTGGTAGTGACGGAGTTTTCTTTTTCGACTCACCCAATACAATTAACAAAAGGCTGAGGCGAGCTGGCGTATCGCCACGTCAGGTAGCTACACGGAATTACGGTACACTGTAAAAAATGATTACAATTGTTGCCACAAAGCATAGATATTTTTGCCTAAAATGTAAGGAATATTCCCTAAAATGTAGTGAATATGCCCTATATATAAACATATATATTTTAGGGAAAAATAACTAAGCCTTGTGGCAACAATTGTTCACATTTTTTACAGTGCACAGAGAATGCAAGGTGTTCTCATTACAAAGTACATTCCACCATTAGTGGACAAAATGACGTGCAATGTATAGGAAGGCACGGTACAGAGAACACAATCTTCTCTCTCCTCATTTTTTACAGTGTACAGAGAATGCAAGGTGTTCTCATTACGAACTACATTCCACCATTAGTGGACAAAATGACGTGCAATGTATAGGAAAGCACGGTGCAGAGAAGACAATATTCTCTCTCCTCTCTCTGTCTTTTCTACATGAATGTATATTCATATTAACGGACAAAATTACGTCACAGCACATATGGCAAAATTTAATGAGAATACCTTGTATTCTCTGTACCGTGCAAGGAGTGAGCCATCATTCACTCACATAAGCAACCATAACAAAGGATGTAATTTTACAGACCCACAAAGTAAAACATCATTCAATCATTCCAGAATTCCAATGACTTTTAAGAAATAGTCCGATTGTTGACTATGTTTGCTTTGGTTGGCGTTAGTATATCGTTTAAGAGAAAGCCTGTAAATTCACTTATTTCTTGTCTTTAATTTTTATCACTCAAATTACATTATAATAAATTCGCCACGATAAAATAAAAATTAAAAGCCGACATTCTAATATTAATATCACACCCAGACATACTTTCACATTGATATACAAAAAAATTACAAATGCGCTTAAACAGCAGTTTCAACTAAACTTAAACATTACAGCAGAAAGGGTTTCATTCTTCACTTGATGAAAGGAAATTTATTCATAAAGATCTCTGTAAAACTTCGGCAACAGTCAGAGGGCAAACAAGATGTTGAATTATGTAATAAAACCACTTTATATCCCTCGCCCTTGCCTCATTTACATTACTCAGAAGATTGCCGGAATATAGTTACCCAACTCTTCTGGATACAAATAAAAATATTAACTTTGAGTAGTTTAGTCACAAAATAAAAATGCAAAAATATTAACATTCATGTATTCCGTCATAGAGCAAATTCTCTCCCTCATGAATTAAAGATAGAGCGGTGCCCGTTTTGCTGTCGAAAAGCTCTTCAACACGGCGGATAGGTTCATTTGAAATTCCTTATTTTGCTTGTCTCTTTTTAAAAATTGCCATCAACTCGTATACATAGTTTCCTATCCATAACTGCACTCGGATAACCATTATATTGAAACTGAACTTTTCCGTTACTATATGTAGGTCTAGGTAGGTATATAACAGGTGAAGAATTCATACATATCTAATCACAATCTTCCATTTATGCCTTCACTTCGCTGTGTATGTATATAGATGGCTCAGACGTTTTCGAAACACCACGGTGCAGTGCACTCTGTAGTGCCGCAATATTTATGTATAGCTGATGCATTGAAAGCATTTGCAGAAGTTCGACTTTGTAATTAAGGAAAATACAGAAATCTAGTATTTTGGATTTAGATCAGATTTCAAAGCCAACTTTCTATACAACTTTAAGCCCGCCATGAATAGACATGAGAGATGTCTTAAACGATGTATTATAATACTCTGAACATATTTTGTTAACAATGTTTATTTCTTTCTAGCGGGGAAAGGCTTTGACGATCGGATGCAGCTTGAGCGACTTTCTTGGGTGCAAAGTGGACTCTACTACTTCTTTTGATTGTGCGTCGTGGAGAATGACTTCCTTTTTAGAAAAATGTTCACAACATAGCACTAATAGCCATGGAAGAAAGAACTGCAAAAATATATTCAAAATGTACTAGCTGGGGTGTATGTGACCCAAATGCATGAAAATGGAATTTCCGGTGGCAAAAATGTCCCAAGAAAGTTTTCTGAATCGGGCAAAATATACGCCACCCGATAGTACTCGGCGAGATCTTTAATTCGATATACAACATGTGGTATTGAAACCACCCCGCCCCCGTCGAGGGTACCTAACCCCTACCCTAAAAGAATGCAGAGAAAATTTTGTTCTGCGAATTCTAGCTAGAAATGAGCTGAGGCGAACATTGAAACTTGTTTCCCGGTTGAACATAACCCTACCGCGTTTGGGCCGATCTAAGGTGCGAAAAATCGAGTACCTCAGTTCGAATAACAAAGTGAGTATTGTATTGGGATGGCAATAAATAGCTATTTAAGCCTACGAGCATAGAAGTGTGGGTACTCAAACTTCTTGTCTGGACCTAAGAAACTCGGTTCTGTACTAGATTTTCCAAAATATATTAGATCAAAATTTGACTCCCGCCCCGCTTTCCCCCGCTAGATAGAAAAAAATATTGTTAATAAAAAATGTTCAGAATATCATAATGCATCGTTTAAGGCATATTTCATGTCTGGAGGAGTCGGGACTAAAATGGATGCAAATTGCATTTATGCTAGGGTGGTGCTACTCTAAAAGCACCGGAATATTATGCGTTCTTAGAAAGCACTAATAGAGACAGCTTCGCTGTATCAGGCCCACATTACAATTACAACTTCTCAGTCGACTTTGACTTTGCACAAATGGTAAATGCATGTGGCAAGATTAAATTGCAGCTGCGATTTCGACTGTGACTTCGACTGAAACTGAACTTTGCTCAATGTGCAGAGTTGGTGTCGTCTGCGGCCAACTTCAGAAATATCCACGTTAAGGAAAAATTGTGGAAGCAATTCGGCAAATTCTAAGTCGAAATTTATTTACAAACTTCACCTCACCGTCGACTTCGACCGAAAATTAAGTCTAAGTCGACTAAGGAGTCTTAATTGTAATTCGGTAACGGTTTTCCATCTTTCGGATGAGAGCCCAACTTTCGAAAGGAAACCGTCGATTTTGTGAACATTCCTGAGGATATGTTAGTCATACAAAATCGTAAGCAGCTATCGGGATCCACAAGAAAACATTATAGATATTGTCGTAATTGTCGTTTTAGAACCAATGTAGCAAACCCAATGTTCCAAACAGACTCTATCAGATGACTCGACACTTCAAACTTAATCAATAACGAATTAACCGCAACCGACCACAACAGTCAGCTTCTAAAAGGTGGCAGCAAAGCCGCTTTTTAGTCACGTTCAAAACGTGTTTACCTATACCTTCCTAAAAGTCAACAGCTCTCCAAAGAAAATAATTTGGCAATGATACATATCCAAAATGCAGGACTGTTAGCAAAGAAATGGAAAATTTTCAGGAGAGCACAAGAAGGATCCTTATTAAACAAATCAATTGATTATCACTCAGCAGAAAAGATGCGAAAGATCAATTACAGATTCAATTATAGCTTATATCCAACTGGGGTCGAGAAGTGGCATTCAAAAGGCGTGAATCCAAAATTACTATAAATCAAAATACCATCTGAAACAGACTGCCGAAAATCAGTTATTTTTGTGGTACTATCAAATGATTTTCACCACATTTCAGGGTATATCACATTTATTTCTGTCGGATATTATTCAGATATTATACTATCTGTGTGGAAGGATGAGTCTTACTCATTGGCGGATCCAGCTATTTGGCGCGGGGGGCGCGCGGGGCTCGCGCCCCTCACTGGATCTTCTGAAGTTTTTTTTAACAAAATCTATTCTACTGCACTTTTTGTAAAATATATAACAATTTTTGGAAGCGTTCAATTTGATACGTTTAAGATCGCAGTCTTGGCATTCGCTCAACTTCAGGTCGAGGCTGTCGAAGCCTATAGAAAAAACAGGAAATGCTGATACCTGTAAAAATCCTGTACACGAACGTGGCTTTTCTCAGGGTGTTTGAAACAAGATAGAGCCTATTCGGGTAAAGGTGATAGAAGGTTTGTTTTAATTGAAAATATATGCAAGAGGGTCTTCCACGAATCTACAATGTAAAGACAGCTTGTTAGAATATAATCGGTGGGTCAAAAAAGCATTTCAACAAACAATTATAGCTCGTAATTGAAGAAATTTAGCGAAACTACACAACGGTAAAAAGTCATTGTATATGGGTGTAGTGAATTATTACATTTAAAGCATTATATTAGATTTTTTTTAATTATTTCGTAAAATTCAATAGTTTTACTAAAATACTTAGCTCAAACATTAAGTAAAAACAAAATATGAATACGTATTTGGAGACTCTCAATCAGTATCTTACAGAAATTTATTGGTCGGTCTATTTTGATTTTAGGGATGTTGATGAATGTACATTAGAATTACTTACTTGGCATGCATGAATACATTTCTTATTCCTACAGCAAGTCTCAACAATAGCAAAATCGCTCTTGATTTAACGATAATTCAATTAAGTAATAAGAACGAGAGAGTCTGCTTTTCACACCTATCATAAATGCAATATTTTTATCCATTTATATTGAAAGAAATTTACAAGACTGCAGGCAAGTCGATTATCCGGAGAGAAAAATTCCTTTTTGTCCAGAATGTTAGATCAAAAGTCTTGGCAAGCCTCAAGGATAGCAAAGGCTTCTGACACCTGCTCAAAACCATCAGGAACAACTTCACCAATTACTGTATAGTCTATACTTTCACTACTTAACAATGGAGACGTGATTGTGGACTCACTGGATAAAGCTAATATTTTCGCTACTAAATTCGCTTCAAATTCTCGTTTTACGTTCACTTCACACAAACCTATTTGGCATCTCTCGTGTGGATGTATACAAGAGCCAATACACATCACATGTTCAAGGTCCTTTAGAAGATCAGCGCTTCTCCCCTGTTAATTAAAAGCTGTGCCTCATCCTTGGCTATACCTTGGCGCAAACTATTGTACTTGTCTTATTCGACAGGAAAATTTCCCAACCAACTGCAGTCCCTTCGATTCTTTGAAAGGTTTTTGAATCTATTATTAACTCCAAATAAATGAAGTATCTAGAAACCAAATACCTCATCAATGATCGCCATTATGGCTTCTGGACTGGACGCTCATCTGGTAACTTGCTGACTTTGCATTGCTCTATATATTTCAAAGGTCTTTGATATAGTCTGTCATCCAGCACTTTTAGTTTTTATCTGATCGCCTAATACCGGTTGTACTAGGTGGCGTTTGACCAGAACCTCACCCTATAAATACCGATGATCCCAGGACTCTCTCCATCCCTCTGTTTAATTTTCTTTAATCATCTGCTTCCCTTACTTTTAATCCTATACATAGTTCTGTCTATTACAGTACCCTTCATTTCGCATACTGCTTTGACACTCTTAGGGAATGTCACATCTGTCAATCGAGTTTGCATGATTAAATGAGTGATTCACGACCGTGAATATCTCCTCGCTTGAGGTTAAGCGAAACGCGTCGAATTCAAGGTATCTAAATCTCATAGCTCTCTCATCTCTATAGAATACGATCATAACTCTTCTAGCTTCATTTCTTTTGATGGAGCACTGATTTACAGAACACCGGTATTATGTATTCTTGACATTTCTATTGCCAAAAAAGCATCGAAATGTCTTGGATTTCTAGTAAAGTGTAAGAAATATTTCAGCCTATCCTACATGCATCAGACCTAGAATGCAATACAATTCCCTTATCTGGGCCGGAACTGGTCGCACAGCTTGAGATGTTAGAGCCTTCAAGCTCATTGTCGATTTGACAATAACGTGTCATATCGACTCACTCGATCGCCGCCTCAATGGTCGATGCCTTTCGCTCATTTCCCTATGTCCTTCCTACCATGCTGTGCTTTGCGTCATAGGGTATCTTTTGAGCTTTACTTTTCTATGAAATTATATATTTACAAGGTCTGCATTGCATCTGCACTGTGACTGCTTTTTTAAATAGACGTAAAGTAAGTAGCGCTTTAATCCCTATATTTTGCAAAGTTACAATTTATGATAAATTCGTGATTTTGAACAAAATGTATTTTGCTATTTTTACTAACCGAAATGGATAATTCGGAAGAGTTACACTCCAACCATTTGCAATCCAAAACAAAATAAATAATTCAGCACCTCGTTTGACGTTCGCAGATGGCAAAAGAATAACATTGAGTAAATTTCTTCGTTGAGAGTGATAGCTTATCTGTTCGACCCGGATCTTCTATCTAAATGATATATATTTTTTTCCATTTGATATTTGCGAGTGGTGGCGAGTGTCATCGAACTTTTAATCTGTTTCCAGCTTATACCGTTTTTAAACCATAGTTGCGCCCCCTCCTCACAAGAATCCTGGATCTACCCCTGGTCCTACTGGAGGGCAATTAAAGTCACCAAACTTTAAAATTACCTGACCAAGAAAATGTTGTCATGAAAGCTGCATAATACATAGTGACCTTTTTCGCCTTAAGGGGGTATTCTAGTCTAGAGACCCGAATTTTAGGTGATTTTTGAAGTGCCGTAAAAAAAAGGCAATCATTATTTTTCTATCCATTTTTTTATGAGTTATTTATTAACATTGCAAGAATACAGAAAAAAATTAAAAAATTAAAAAAGTTAAAAATTCAAAAAATTAGCAGCTGATGAAATGGGGGGCCTCAAAAAATTGGCGCGTGATCATGCCCACGATTCCAACCCGCCTAGCAATCCGAAAAAAAAATAAAAAAGATTATTAGTCTAGAGTAATGTCGCTATGTCCGGAACTAGGGAAAAGTTGAAAAAAAAATTTTCACAAAATGGCCGCTGCCTCAAAAAAAACGCAATTTTTGTACCACATTTTTGACTTTTTCGAATTTTTTAAAAATAGTAAAAATTGAGATTTTGGGATGCGGCTAGTTCCGGACATAGACAAGTCTATAGAGAAGACTCTTAAAAAAATGTCAAGTAAATCGGTCTAGTAGAACTTGAGAAATCGTGGGCATGGTCTTGAAAAAGGCAGTTTCGAGAAAAACGCGTTTAAGGTGTAACACTACTGTAAATTTTTTGAAAAATCGTTTTTTTTTATTGGCTTAAACCCTATAGAATAAGAAAAAAATGGTCCCGTGCAAGAAACTATTTTTTTTTTTTTCTTTGAAAATGGGGCGACCTCCAGCGCGTCAAACTTGCTCCAAAACATGTCCCGGAAAGATGGATGTGGAGCCGCCATTTTGTTTTTTTTTCGCTGTCAAAAATTTATCAATAAAGTTCAATGTATGCCCTTGTAATACCCTTAAAAGGTTTTTTTCAAACACCTTTAATTTTGCGAGAAAAAAAATCGTGAAAAAACCTTTTTTTTAGCCGTTACAGAGGCGTTACCGCTTAAAGTCCATACGACCACGTGGTTTGGAAGTTAGAATTCAACTGTTAGCAGCTGGATGCAACTGAACACTAAATATAAAGATACAAATTTGAAAAATCCTCTTGTAGGCATATTTTTGAAAGGTTAAACTTTGAAAATATGAAAACAAAAAAAAATCGATTTTTTCGAATTTCTAGACTAGAATACCCCCTTAAACAACATATTTTGTTATGTTCAAATAACTTTGAAGTCAACAAAGTCGTTATTATTGCCCATTATGGTTGCATTTAATTTCCAAAAAAGCAGTACTCGCCTGTTCGCTTTTCTCTTTACCATATACGTATAGCGTTCTGCCTTTTACTGTTAATAGTTGAGGATATAAACTGAAATAACTGTGTGCTATAGTGAAGTATCTGGTCAGTTTCCAATCGTTGACAACCTTTTCCTTCTGTTGCCAACTGGAATAATTATTTTACCGCCCGTTTCCTTCTACTTATATATGATATACATACATTATACTAGGAGGTGTGCGAAAAAATTACCGATTCAAAGGTAGTCTCCATGCTCAATCATACTATGATGGTGCCATTACTATTTCTACGGCAAAAGTCTTGCACAATGTTTTGGAATTAATTTATTTTTCCCGCGGACGGGAATCGAACCTACACTTGTTAGAATCGATCAATGATGGAGAAAGAAGAATTTTAAGAACTTTTATTTTTAATGATTCTAAATCAAATTTATAAATACAAGAAGAAAAAACAACCGCGTCGTCCGGGATTTGAAACCCGGTTTCAAGCTGAAAGCAAACGTGGCTTAGTAGGCTAGTTACAAATTTGATAAATGGAAGAAGGAAAATCATCTGTCTCGTTAGCTCAGTGGTAAGAGCAGTCGCCCGGCAAGCGGAAGGTACCGGTTTCAAATCCCGGGCGAGGCGGTTGTTTTTTCTTCTTGCATTTATACATTTGATTTAGAATCATTAAAAATAAAAGTTCTTAAGATTCTTCTTTCTCCATTTTGGAATTAATACTGTATCCATGTTTCAGAGCATCTTTCATATTTATTGGATTATCAAAATATGCCCCTTTAATATTTTGGAATAATTGTTACTTTGCTAGATGTGCAAACTTCACTTTAAACTTCTTCTAGTTTTCGTTCGCAGTAATCACGACAGAATCATTTGACAGCTAATGACTGTCAGAAAATTTTAACAAGTATCGTACGCCAAACAAAACTGTGTAAAAAAATTCAGCATTCTAGTTCAACGCGTTGTCATGTAATTTAATAATCTCTTTGGAGGGCAACAAAGGGAGTATCCCATTTGACCTAATTCTGTTTCCCAAACAGACATTTACCCTACAGACGATTGACAAATTGACATTTCCCAATAAGATGATTGCCAAATAAAGATTTTTACCAAAAGCTCATTACCAAATGAACATTTCCCAAAACATTGAAAAATTTAATAATTACATATTACCATAGATGAGACAAGAACTAGATGTCGCATGAATTACCAAAAAAGTATGCAAAATTTATATGGCTGGGTGATGTGAAATGATGTATACGTCAAATGCTTTATATTTTTTCGAATCTGAAGTGTTGAGGAAGTCGAACAAATGTATACAAAACTGATATTTTAAGAACATTTGCTTTCGACACGCTCTAAAACATGTTATGGGCCTTTCCAGAATGCACTACCCAATTCACAATCAGTATATTCTGCCTTAGTATGCCATGCGACATCTAGTTCTTATGCCATCTATGATATAACTTACTGAATAAAGTAATTAATTGCTTTCTATGAAAATTTTTATTTGCTTTAGCTAATAATTTATACTCAAAATAAGATATGAATAACAAAAATATAATTATGATTTACATGACTTCGACAAACGATTCTATTTAAATTTCAAGATGCCTAATTCCATATAGAAATTTTAACTTGTACAAATGCAAATATGTTTTAGACAAATGTCTACAAATGGAAAATATCTCGCATGAAATGAGGCGCGCGCGAGTAATATTTGTTTTGGCATTTTATAAGAAAAAAATCGAAAACACAATCAATTGAGTTTTAATCAAAATTTATTTCTACTTGACGACACGAGTTTAAAACAAGAACTGAACTTTTTCTCTTTTCGAAATAATTATTGCAGGTTTCGTTGAGCTTTACCTGGTAGGTGCATTACCTAAGCATTTCTAGGTTTCACAAGGAGTACAATTATATTTTATGAACTCTGTGAACTTGCAATTTTGCTTTTTAATGCTCTTTACAGTGCTGATTAATTTACTTTTGACAAATGGAATATACTTGTTAACAGCTATAAAGGAAAATAATTTAGATTAACAAAATGAACTGATAGATTTGTATACATGTATGTATGTAGATATGACGTTCTAGGTAAGTGCGTAATTATGCTGGGCTTCCCAGGAAATATGTCAGGCGCTTCTCAGGGGAAGCGCTTCCACAACATAGCCAGATAACATCTTTGTCGAAGCGCTATTTTACCATAGCCAAAGGAATCTTTGAGGAAGCAGATCTCTTCCCTGAGTTTGAGCTGACTCATAAGTTATCTGTTTTTTGTTGTGAAAAGATGACTCATATGCATCTGAAAACCCAACAGAATTGTCATTCTTTAGTAGTCAGTTGAAGTGTGCGGTTAACGGAGAGCATTCAGAAAAAAAAAACTGAAATTTTTAAGAAACCCCTTATCTTGACTCCCTCTGTATTCCCAATTACCGCTCCAAGAGTGCTACCCTACAAGCGCCCCAAGAGTGCTACCCTACAAATGCTCCTAGAGCGCCTCCCAAGAATCTGTATATAAGCACTAGGACATGCTCACGTTAAAACGATATGAAAAAAGGATACGATGGGGAAGCGCTGCGAGCTTCCAAAGAAGCTCTGTGTTGTAAATCGCACACCTCATTTTGTGCAACATATTTGCCATTTATAGACTAATATTTTCCAAAGGT
This sequence comes from Dioctria linearis, assembly GCA_963930735.1. NCBI lineage: Eukaryota > Metazoa > Arthropoda > Insecta > Diptera > Asilidae > Dioctria > Dioctria linearis. Next base: position 300,148,840 of record OZ005740.1, on the reverse strand, counting down.
CGTTTTGGCAAAGAACTTTTTGGCAAACGAATTTATGACTTTTTTGTCTTTCGTCTCAGTTGGGAATGTCCTTTTGTGGAATGAACTTTTTCTAATACGTCTCTAGGACAAACTTCCTTTTTGCTAACATCTTTAGGGGAAATGTCAACACTAAATGCAGGGAGTTTCAAATCAAGGTGATTTCCGGTATACCTCGAGATTCCTCGAGATGAGCTGATAAAAAAAGCGTTCCACATAGTGATCTTCGTAGGAACCACAACTGCTCTGCAGTATAGTAATAATGATTTATCAAAGATGAATTGCTCTGACAGCATCAGTCAAAATCTATCCAAAATTTATAGTTGATTTTGTCGTTCATGGCTCCCAACCGGAATTTCGCCGACCGAACTCCGCATTAAAACTAAGCTTTACTAGTTATATTTTTAATTCCCTAAATTTCTGTTGCTTTCGCAAATTAAGTACGACATATACATACATATATACGTATACCTAAACACATCTCTTTTTGGAATTCTACTAGACTTCTAAAAGCATTACTACTACATTTTCTTTGAACATGCTTACCTTATTTTACCTATCAAACTCTGGAATTGCCTACTTTCATGTCTATAAAGTTAGCCCAGCCTTTTTTGAAATTTTCAAAAATAATGCTTGTGCGTTCTGCCGCAAAGAAAAGTTTTTTTTCACAAATTAAACTTTTTATGAGGAAAATAAAATTTTCAAAAAAAGTTAGCCCAGCCATTTTCGAAATTTTGAAAAATGAAGGGTGTGCTGGATTGTGCTCAACTTGCGCTACGTTATGCCGTAAAGAAAAATATTTTGTTTTAAAAAATTACGCTTTTTACGAGTCATTTTTGAAAAAAAAAGATAGTCGATCGATTTTTTTATTGCGAAAATCAAGATTGTACCGAGTTAAACAAAAACTTCAGAAAAGCGCAGCTTCTTAACAAAAGCCATTATCACAACTTCTCAGAACTGAAAAAAAAACATCATACAAATTTCTTAGAATTATACCTTGTCTTAAAACTACGTTTTGAAAGTATGGTACCTCCATTGCTAGCATTTTCCTTCTAATTACATCCACTCTGCATTCGTCAAATTAAAGTGCGCATTTCACTACACAAAATATTCCGAGAATTGATTTTATTTAATTCAGGGATTGTTTGCATGATTTGTCATTTGGTGTTACTGGGTTCCCGGAATTATTTTCCTTGGGTAAATGCGATTGCATCCATCGAGTGGTGCCATTTGAAAGCGTAAGAACGTCGGGTTTTTATTTTACACAACAAATTGTGTTAAAGGGCTTTTATAGTAAAAAAAAACAATGTTACGTTATTGAGCGGCTCATTTACTTCAATAATTTGATGGGTAAAATTTGCTAAAATCAGTAGCAGTCGCTCACAGCTTAAATGATGTGAGTAGTGAATACGATGAAAATGCTTAAGAACTTCTAGGATATGAAAAGTCCATTTATAAGCATAAAAAATATTTCAGTCCATGGTCTTATTTATCAGTTCCAATAAAAAACACAACACAAAATTACTTCATTTAACAAGAAAAAAATCGTATTCATTTTAAACTCAGAAAATCACCTCACAGCTTAAATGATGTTCTCTTGTTTAAGTCCTTAATACTAGTTATAATGATTTTTAATTTTTTCAAAACTTATTTCTAATACTTTGTGGGATAGCCTAATTGTTTTAAAACAGCCTTGAGACGCTCTGGCATTGAATGTACCAACTTTTTTTTGTAGTCATACGAAATGTCGTCCCATTCCTGTTGTAGTGGCCTTTTATGGTCGTCCTTGCTGCTTATGCGATGTTTTCCGAATCCCTCTTCCAGTTTGTACCATAAATGTTCAATTACGTTTAGATCCGGCGACTGAGCAGGCGTTTTAATTTGGTGCGGGCAGTTCCAAATCAACCATGTACGCACTAATTGAGAGGTATGTTTGGCATCATTGTCCTCGCAAACACGGAAATTGTCCTTTATGTTCAATTTTTCCGCACTCTGCAGTAAATTAGCCTTCAGGATGTTGAAATACTGAAATTTGTCCAGGTTGCACTCAAGAAACACCAAGTTTCCTACTCCTGAAGACGACATGCTTCCCCAAACCATCACATGTCCACCAGCCTGTGTTTGTTCGCGTCATTCAATTTCGCTATTTGGGACCTGTAGATGAGTCAAACCCAAGACGTGAAATTTGGCACCCTAAATGGGTTGTGTAATGGAAAACAAAAAAATTATTTGTCGCTTTTGCTGTTCTGCCGGAGAATCCAAAAATAACCTTGTTGAAGAAGTATAAAGTTTACCCAGTAATAAATCATAGTAATATTATTTACAATGTTTCACTCCACATTTCTGCAGTTGATATCCAAACGAAACGCTTCTCTTTCACAACTGGCAAGTTATGCTTAAACGTGATTACACTTTATGATATCTTCAAAGTTATCATAAATAAAGAAATAAAATGAATTTTGAAAATATTCAAAGAATAAAAAAACAAAAAACTTCCTAAATTCTGCAAACATAAACGAGCGAGAACCATTTCAATCCTGTTACCAAAATTACATACATGAACACTTTAATTTCAACTACACATATACATTTATACCCGCATGAACTGTAAAAGTATTCAACATGAAAATGCAATGAAAGATCTAAAATGATTCAGGTGAGCTTTTATTTCGACGATTTTTCGCTTGGTTACGTCTTCCCGTAGTCGTAAAATTTCTCTACCAGTTCGGTTAGCCATTTTTACTTTTCTGAATATTTCATTTTTGTTGGCCCTTTAAAGAGGCAGCCCACCGCCAAAGTGAAAACAACTGCTGCACTTTTACAACAGCGTTTTACGTGAACGAGGTGGTTTTTGTTTTAGTTTCATGAAATATTCAGAAAACTGCTGATGAATGGGTAAATTTAATTTGAGAGTATTTTCATTGAATGCAGCCCTTTAAGCGGAACGTTCCACATGTGATAGCAATATTAATTAAATTATGTAATTATTTCCATTAAAGGGAACTGAACTCGGTGTAAGTAGGTATTATAAAACTAGCAACCTTTTTGATGGTTATATTTGTTTGGTGGTACTTTTGTTTCTGCACTCTTTCATTTAGTAGTTTACTTATTCATGGTACAATAATTTTATAAAGTAGTTTGAATGATAATAAGTATAGCAGCATTGAAAAAACGGAATGAAAAGGTCTTTCAATAAGAAGAGAAAAAGATTAAATGAGACTCATCATAACCAGTTTAATTCCCTTTAATGGATTTTAATTACACTTACCGCATTGACTATGGTTTGATAAACAAATTTCAAAAATTCACCTTTGGTTTTTCTTGTGTATATCTTGTAAATTCAAATCCATCGTATTTAACAAATTTACTGATCTCTACAAAGTGCCCAAAGGCTCCAGAATTTTCTCGCAGATTCCACTCCAAAAACATCAATTCTTCGAACCTAAGCTTATTTAGTACTCGCACCTTCCGACTCATTTAACGCGACTTTTCCATTTCCAATAGATGTCACTTGTCCCTTTCTATTGCAGGTACCACTATATTTAAAAAAAAACCATTCAAATTTTAAATTGGTATTTTAATTTAGTATGTATGTATATATCCAGTGCCATCTTTAGACATAAGCTGGACCCGGGCACAGGTCCCCGCTATATATGAGGCCCCCAGCTCCTACGACAGTAGACACACCGGTTATCAACTCTTCAGCCAGTAAGACTACCTATTATAAGTTAGTTTGACTGTTAGATTTGGCTACTGAAAGTAGACCGTGGAGATTTATTCGAACTTCTTTACATGGCAACAAATTTTCATATAAAAGTTTTTAAATTTTCGGAATTTTTCATGGTATACTTTCAGTAGCCAAACTCAATGTAGTTGATAATTTACGAAAATTTTTATACTGTTGGTTCATGTTAGGCTTAACGCCCACTGGAAACTTTATGTCACGCAACTTTTTGGTCACTATTACTTTTTCGTGCTGCCGCATTCTCGGAAGCTGCAATGTGTAAACATCTAAATAGTAGGTTGCAGGCGCAGTATAAAAACATGTGTTTGGTTGGAACTTTTACTGCGGTTGCGCAGGCAGCTTCTGAAGATGTTGCTTAAAATTGTGGGGTAAGTAACTAAATTTTAATTTCAAATTCCTCAAAATCAATAGTTGTTGGGTTTATTATTATTTTAAGTAATGGACAAAGTAAATCGGAAAACCTGGAAAATAATTCTATAAATATTTATTTAATATAAATTTATCTTTTGCTAAAATCTCTAAGTTGCAGCTGTCATCTTTTCTCTTTATAAGAATTAAAAACCGTCAGGTGATAAGCGCAAGAAATTTTTATAAAAAATGTCATCCCGTGTATGTAAGTTATTTCATTAATTTATTTATGGGTACAGTACACTCATTACTAGCTGTCTTTTTTTCACCCAACACCACTTCCATTTCAGCTTCTTATTGTAATTTTTTCTAGCAAAATTGGAAGCAAACATGACATCGAAATACGTGAATTTTGTCCACCAAACGCCCCATAGTTTAATTGAAGGCTATTGAAATGCGCGGCATCAAAACATATTTGCAATTTTTCTCGATAGGTTGCAGCCTCTGAGCTGCGCGCAACTAAAACAGTAGGCAACGCGCAAATTTACTCCACTACATGTAAACACAGCTGGCACTTTAGTAGTGGAGCCATAAAGGTTGCACAGCAAAAGTTGCAATGTATAACCATACCTTAAGACCTCGCATTTGGTAGTGGTGTAGATACTGGCTGCAATATCTAAAAAACTGGTGCTGCCACCTCTTGGAAAAATTGGTCATGATTGCTTTTTTGGAGTCACTCAGATTTCGCAGATCTCTCACCAGATTCGGGATCCTACCAATTCAGAGCATTTCGCATTAGAAGTATTATTTTTGATTGGCTGTTTAAATCGACTCAGCAGCCGCCCGAGCTGTCAAGACTTCTTTGTTGCTCGCCTTGCCTCGTCAGCTTTCACGACAGCTACGTAATTTTGGCATAGCTTTTGCCTCAAATTAATATTTAACAAGTAAAAAAGTTAGAATTGTTCTATGACCAATTATTATGATACCTTAAATGAATGCCCGTATAAAATTTCGTAGCGTCACACTACTGTGCTAGTTTGTTTTTTCAAGATCGCTAGAACGGTTCGTAGATGTTTTAGATAGATGATTATAATCAATTTAATAGGATTTTATATCCTGAAGAACTTTTCAATACAATAAAAACATCTAGGACTGATCGTTTTCACAGCATACGTAAAAAAATTTAAACTTCTATAATGCAACACCAAGAAGGTGCTGCCCGAATTAGCCCATGTTTGAAATTATATTTACTATATTTACGAAAACGCCGTGTACAAAATTTCAGCTCTCTACGTGGACGCTTTCTTAGGCAGTGTCCAAATATATAGTGAAAACGAACGGAGTTACGCAATTTGTTCCATTTTGGAAACTAAGTTTACTTTATTTTTAAAAAGCCCGTATGCTAAATTTCCGCTCTCTAAGTCCATAAGTTCTTTAGTTACCGTGAGGACAGACAGACGGACGTACAGAAGAACATTCAAAAACCAAAATAATTTTTAAATTCTGCCTGGGTGTTCAATCCATTTTGCTTTGCCAGCATTATTTCTATGCATTACAAACGGAATGACAAGCTTAGTAAACGCTATGATTTCATCATCTTAAGGTATAAAGAAAACCAAATATTACATAGTATTCCATGCAGCGGCGACTCCAGAGGAATGGAGGATTACGGAGTATTGACCACGCCCCCCCCCCCCCCCGTTCAATTAAAGTAAAAACATATTTAATTAATTGAGTTATTTGAAAAAACATATTTTTTATTTCATTTTTTTTTTTTATATAATTCAACTTCAAAAAATTATAGAAAATATTTTTATTCCAAACCTTTAAAAAATCCAAATTTATTTCAATGAATATTATTGTATGCATGTGATGTATGTGTATAGGTTTTTCTCAGAATTACAGTTTGACACCCCAACTTTGGTTGATCCAAAACCCTCGAGAAATACTTCCCAAGCCACGAAACAAACTCCCTCACTACCACATCAGAACCCCAACTTTGTCTTAACTCCTAGCATTCTAAAATATTTGCAGCGTTCTTATGTAAAACCACTGACATGTAAAATATGGACTGACTACGGCCATAGAAATGCACTGCAGAAAGTAGGCACACTTCTATAAAGTACCAACTGAGAGAGAACTGTGAACAACAAATAACTAAGTGGGTTCGTCGAAATAAATGTTTTAAATTAATTATTTGGGTTAATTAGCGAAAAAAATTTTTTTCCAAAGGCAATAATTCATAGATACTCAACACAAATTCGAAAGGTTTCATTAAAATCACTTTTCAACTTCCCGGCAATGGTTTTTTCAATGCTGGCAGTGACGTAAGAACTATTTTTGACAGAAAAAATTGTACCCGCATGAAATAGCATATCGAGCAGTTTATATATGCCAGTATGTAAAACTGAGAAAAGTTTGGTTTGAATGACTCCTGTAGTTTGCACCCTAAACTACTATTCTATTAAAAAATTACTTTTTGTAAAAAATGACACATCATATATTATATTAAAAAATGACACATCATCCATGCCGTTTAATTCGGCAACCTTCATACTACCTCACTACAGTACTGCTGTGGTTACACAGAGCTATTTTCGGCGCTAATGTTGTTTTTTTCTCAATTTCATTTTTAAGATGCCCCCCCCCTAATCGCAAACCTAGATCCGCCACTGACTCCCTGCTTCCGTTCCTTGAAAAAAGACCACTGAGATTATTCACTGAGAGAAATAAAATAGTATCAGTTATTATGCGCCATAGTTATTCTCAGAATAGTTAAATTAACCCGCTCTATGTCTCTAATTATTATAAAATAATTTAATCAACTATATATTTTAATTTTAACCATGACATAGTTAAATACATTCTGAAAAGAATTGTCAAATTTACTACGTCGGCATGTTTAAACATGACATACTTCTTGTTATACGCTTGGTGCAAACAACAATTTTTCTTAATGATTTCACATTGAAATAGATGAAACAAAAATTTTCATGTTTAATCTTACTACGTATTTCTGATGAAAAATTTCGATTCTTAATATGATTGCTTGATTTTACCACGGTCATTGTAAATTTCGTTATGGACATTTTTGAATTTGTCAGTTCATGCTTGCAGTGACTGATTTATACTTTGAATTTTTCAACTCAGAACTTTTCATTGCCAGTAGTATTTGGAATGCTTATATGTTAAGAGTTGCTTCCGCCATATCGAAAATAGGTTCCCTAAAATTTTTAAAATGTGTGATCAGAGTTTTTTATCTAGTGATAATATAAGTTACACTGTTTTACAGAGCTGGTATTACTTTAGATATATTTATATTGCTTTTATTTTCTCAAAACCTTATTCCTCCTTTAAATGAGGATGTTGCAAACTTATTGGATGAATGGAACTTGACTGTACTTTCTGGTATTTTTCAAAGTGAGAAAATTCGCGATTTTAGTGTTTTTATAACAAGTGATATGTGTGTGTTTTGTTTTAATTTTTAGAATATCGTACAGATTTAACCTGTCTGGAATATATGAGTGATGTTGATATAGATGCTATAATTCCTATAGATTACTTTCCAGAAAAATGCATGTTTAAAAAAAAGCTTAAGGAGTGGCGTGTGCAAATGGTATGTTTATACCTGTGTCTCATTTTATTTAAAAAAATACAACTAGTATTTTAAAGGGACATACTGGATCCTCTACTGTTCAAGAAAAGGAGGACGTTAATACAAGTTTAATCGAGAAATGGTTGACTTCACAAACAAAATCTCCCTCAACCAGGAGTGAATTAATAAATGATTCGGTATTATTTTATGAAGGAATTTTATAAAATTGTAGTTACTGTTTTCCAATTTTTAACAATATCTGAAAATTATTTCAACCTTTATAATATAATTTACAAACTGGCGTTTCATCGAGCACAAAGTTTTTGAATTGATAAAATAAATAGGATTATATGAGAATTTACTGTCTGTCTTCGTATATTTCAACTTATTAGGTATTCTCGTTGCGATATAACTTAGTTCAGAAAGTGCACTTTTACATTGATTACTTTCGATATTAAAAGGTTATTCTATTAATCTGTAGTAGTATCAAAATCAGTATTTGATATATTTTATTGTTTTTGATGCGGAATGGAAAAGATACCACAAGTCAGAAAAAAATATTTAAATTTTTTAATTTCATACTATTACGCATATAACTTTGAGTATTTGACAAAAACAAGTCACATTGATCCCACGAAAATTTAATCAGTTATGATTTTTTTCTAAAATTGAATAATTCAAATCGTATTTTTGGAAAAACAACATATTAAGCCCGCATTTGTTAATTTTAACGTATTTATAAGCAACCAGGGAACAGATTTTATAGGTAGATGTAACGCTTGGTTATAACTTTTAAATTCAATGAAAAATAATAGTACCATCGGCTGGTATTAAAATCTAGAGTCAGTCGTTTAGACCTTGATTGTGTTTCTTCTAAAACTTACTTTTCGATTTATCGTATACCTCTTTCTGTACCGCATAGGATTTACTGATTTATTACTAGCTTATGTACAAAGAAAAGTAATTAAATCTTTTAGGATTTGGAATTATTGGTTGAATCCTCTCATAAAGGAAGATCTTAGAAAGAATATTATAAAGAACATAATTCACTTTCGGAAAATCAAAGAAGTCTTTTAATTGACTTAATTGTCGAAGATTTAATATCACGTAAAGCAAATTTAAGGCCAAATAATTGGATCCAAATTTCTCAGCAAATAAAAACAATTTTTCCAAGTGAAAACACAGTGAGTTTATTATTCTCACCATACACAACAATATTCTATAAATTATTTTCTAGAATACTTACTACACACCTCGCGATAGGGGCATTGAACCACGAGGAAAACTATATTCAAAATATAATAACAATAAAAAGAAATTGAAGAAAATTTTCCAACCCGGTATTTCGAGCTCTTCAACTACGTTATCGGAAACTCAATCTATTCCTGAAGACTTTAATCATTCAGAAGGTACAATATTTTTAATCGTAATTTAATATGTATTTTTAATATAAGCTATGATCATACTTAGAAACAGAGTCCTGTGTTAAGTGGCTCAAATTTTGCGGTACTGAACCGTGGTCAAAAGTGGAAGACTATTGGCGCAAGACTTGTCACGTACGAAAGACGTCTAATTACGTGTTGAAAGATTGGAAGCAATATACCTTTTCCTTGGGATATATTCTTGTAATATAATGACTCTGTTAAATTTTCTTTTTATTAATATTTCTTTTCTAGGTTGATATTGATTTTGAATACCTGTTTGAAGGCAAATGTTTTAAGCTTCTTGAAAACTGAAATTTTTCCAAACCTGCGGGATAGAATCAAGGATAGACAAACCTTAATACTTGTAAATGAAAACAATCTGGAACCTTACGATGGTAATCAGGACATTTTAATAAATGAACTTCAATAATTTCTCCATTTATTACAGAAAATTCTCGAAGTTTTGTAGTAGCATTAGCACTGCACGCAGTTCTTCCACCGTCAACCAGAATTGTTACAAGGAAAAGTGAAGTAGGAGTAGAGAAGCAATATTGGAAGCCAAGCATAAAGGATTCACAGGATTCCTTCATATTTTTTACCTCAAAGGACTCAGACGTTCATCTAATTTTAGAGCAAAAACGAACTAAGTATCATAAGTTCGGTTTGACTCTTCAACCTTTCATAATAGTAATAGGTAAGTCCTTCAAAAATGTTGAAAAAATCTTAGTTGTATTTGATGATATTATGTATACATTCCAAAATTTGCCAAAAGCTATAGATATATGTTTTAAGATTTTTCAACTATTTAAATTAGAATATCCGAAAGAATCGAGGGCAATTTGGCTTTTCTTACAAAAGTATTTTTATAATATAGACACATTTTATGATGTAAATATACCAGCGTTATCTAGCGTATTATCTGATATAAACCATGATAAGCTGCTTTAAATGTAAAGACTCTCTATTGAATGCCGACCAAATAGGAGCACATTTATTATATTTTCATAATATACCTCCTTATGACACTTTTTATTGTATTTTTATGTATTTTTATTGTTTATTGTCCTCAGACATTTTCTTCAATATATGCTTATAAAAAACACATTAAAACTAAGCACAACAGTGAGAACAAAATTTTGTCAAATGTTAATGAAAGGATAAAATCTGATCAAACTAACACAAATATACTTCGCGAAGATTTCGAAAGATTTTATAGTGAAAGCCCTGCTAAAATATTTGAATACCCAAATATTCGGGATAGCATTCTTATTATCATCACAAAACTTTATAGTAAAGATAATTTGCGTAGAAAGCAAGTGCAAGAAATTTTAGAAGATATTAAAGAATATTTGACAAAACCTTTAGCTGAAACTATTAAAATCTGTTGAATCTTACGAATCAAATACTACTCTTCAACAAATAACTGCCACCCTGTTATCACCTTTTAAAGATGTTGACACAGAGTATAAATTATTGAAACATTCAGAAACAAAGGATCTTTACTCTTCACCACAAAGTTTTATTATAAATAGTAAAATAGGCGCAAAAACACCATAAAGGTGAAATAAAACTTGAAAATATAGACAGAACAGGAATTCTAATGCCGATAGAATTTCAAATAAAACATTTTTTGGAAAACCAGGCGTTTTTAAAGATATAATGAATTTTAATAGTGAAATGCAGAACTCTAGTCATTTTGTTAATGGTAAACTATGGAAAAAGAAGCTAGAGAATTTTCAAAGGAAGTTAGTGTTACCGATATTTCTGTATCACGATGATTTCGAAATAGACAATGCACTAGGATCTCATGCAGGATCCCACTCCATTTCTGCATTTTATTATACCATTGGAAACCTTCCTAGTCATCATTTATCTAAACTAGATAACATATTTGTAGCAATGCTGCACTTATCACAAAATAAAAAAATTGGTTTCGATAGTTTGCATTTACAATTTGATAGAAGTGTTAATTAGATTAGAAGAACATGGTTTACAAATTAATATAGAAACAGAAACTTTACAAATTTATTTTTGCCTCGGCCTCGTTTTAGGAGATAATTTGGCACTCAATACAATTTTAAATTTCTCCTGGTTCATTTTCTGCAAATAATTTTTGTAGATTTTGTAAAATCCACAAAACAGCCGCACAATCAGAAGTTTGTGAAATAAAACATTTGTTAAGGGATCGAAACAATTACGTATCAGATGTAGCTGAAAATGATTTTATGACTACAGGAGTTAAAGGTTATTCCGTTTTCAATGAAATCAAATCCTTTCATGTTACAGAAAATTTTTGCGTAGTATATCATGCACGATCTCTTTATAAACGTTTAATTACATATAAAGGCAGAAATAAAAAATACTGAAAATGTGGACCAAATTAAGTATATACCTACATATAAAAACCAATAAAACAAATATTTTGAAAAAAAAAAATGTGGATATCCAGCTTTGCATACTATTAATCTTACTTACTTATACTTTGTTTATTCTTTCTGATAGGAAAAATCTTAAACTGTTTGTTCATTTAAACATTGAATTGAATTTTGCAATAATTACCCTCATAATTGATTTGATTATGAAGGTTGTTATTATTTACAATTCGAATTAACACAGTGACGATTTTCATATTTAAAAATTAAACATGAAATATTCAAATCACTTACTAACATTTTCAAATTAACAATTTTTTGAAACATTATTCGTGTTAATTTAAATATCTTACAACGTTATTTCAAAGATTTGCCATGATTGTTTTAAAGGTGATAATTTTAAAAACAACTATTTTTGATATTTTGACTATGGCCTAATAGTAACATTTACCAATTCCTGTTTGGATGAAAATCATTGGGTAAAATTGTTAAATTAAACCCAAAAAAAGCTGTAATTGACAATTTTTTTTCTCTGAGTGTGGCATAGACAAACTATATTGTATCAGTGTTGTCGTTTTACTCCGATTGTAGTATTTGTACTCTATTTCAGGGGAGAAATCATGTAATTCGACGCTCGATAATCGTACGCTCGATGAATGAAAACGATATCGTCAGCTCGACAGTACATTTTTGCTTCATGTAAAACGATTCATCGAATGTCGTTTGGTCTATCGAGCAACCGCTGCATATACAATGCTAATTCTTCTGACGGCCTGTCATTTTAAAATTTATGCATAATTATTGTTATTAGTATACTCTTCTTATTTTTAGCCAATTTTCTTTTTAAGTTGTATTTATAATCAGTACATACCTGAAAGCCATATTAAAAAAAAAAATACAAATATACAACATACTTTCTGCCAAGCTTTTATTGTTTTTATAGGTGGTCCACTACTATTTAATATGTTTGCAAGTTTTATCCATAACGTTTTCTTTTTTTCTTTTCCATTGCCGGTATTTTGCAAACTGTTTGTTGCCACAAGCGAATGTTTTTCCATGAATTTTATCAGCATGTTCTGTTGTACCTGCGTATTTTGTTGAGACCTTAAAAACTATTATAGTAATCGCTGGCACAACAATCAAAATTATAAATTTAAACTTACATATTCGTACTTCCCGGGTAATTTGTGCAAAATCTGCGGCCAAAACTAACAGCTCGTCAACTAAAAACAATAATTCGATATCAAAAGTCATATCGAACTGTCTTTATCGAGCATTCGACATAAGTTAGTCGACATATAGTTATATAGTTACATAATCTAAAAACTAGTGACGGACGATAGTTTTCACTCGATATCGAGTTACATGATTTGGCCCCAGGATTATGTACTCCTGTGTGCCTCCATTACTATTTCTTTTTAACATTCATAATATTATGTTTCAAATTTATTTATTCTATTAAAACACAATATTTTAAAATTCAAAACATTTGAAATATAATTGTAGAACTTAAAATTATATTTGTAAAAATGTTCTTTGTGGATATGGTCATATATATATTCAGTTTCTGCAATTGTTTCAATTCAGCTTCATGTAGAGAGGCACGCTTTGAACTGCAAAAACAAAATGTTTTTACCGCACCTTATGAAGAGTATACGTTTTCAGACTGACGCAATTCTACTATCATAAAAAAAGAAGATTTAGAAATCCAAACTGAAGTTTTTGACTGATTCTTTAAAAGATTATCGGAACAGAATATTTAATTTCGCCTTGGTGAGAAAATGTTTCCAACACTGGAACAATTTTGTGGATCCATTTGTCCTTTGTCTTATAGCACTTCTACTACGGAAATAATATTTTCAATAGTTAATTTAATTTAAGACCAAACCAAAACTTGTGAAGCATAAAAACATTATATATATGTATAGGCGGGGACCGTAAATAACTCTTATTTTTGTCAATCAGCTAAAAAAGTTCCATCAAGACTGAATGGTATACTTGAGACCTAATGCTAAAAAACTTTTAAGTCTCACAATAAGAGTTTCAATGAGATTTTTTCTTTTAAAGTTAATTAGAACTTTTACCCAAGACTTTTATTTATTTGAGTCTCATGATAAGAGTGCGCAAAGACTTTCTTTTTTTAAGTCTCATAATAACAGTCTTAAAAGACTTTTATACTGTTAGTTTAGTGCTTAAAGTTATCACAGACTTTTATTAATAAAAGTCTCTTCATAAAACTTCCATAACACTTTAAATTTTTTAGTCTTAAAATAACTGTTACCAAAGACTTTTATCGGAACTGATCGGAACTTTTATATTTTAAAGTCAGTTATAATAGTTATAGAAGACTTTTATTTATTTAAGTCTCATAGTGGATCTATCATAGACCTTTTATTGTTACAGATCTTGGTATGACTGTTATGACTGTCCAAAAACAATACAAAGAAATTTATAACAGTTACATAGGAATAAAAAAAATGTCAAATTTTAACTATTATTTCAAGATTTTTCAAAAAGTCCCATAACAGTTACGGTCCCTGTGTATATGTATATTTTTGCTCCAAACGGCCTGATGACAGACAGTCGCTAATATTTAGTTAACGTGAACCATAGGACTAGGCCTAAGGACTCATTTTCTTTTTTAGACCACGTTTTGTCCTTTTCTTTTTTCACTTTACCTCTCTCTTATTTGGAAAATTATTTAAACTTATACATAATTTAAAATATGCGAATCTTATATGTATAATTGAATGCATAACAATAAATATTAACACTAAAAGTATAATATATCAATACGTAATTCATGCATGTTAATGCACCCTCCGTTTTAGTTCTGAGTACTCCTATTCAGGCTTTGCTAGAATAATAAAAATTTCAAGCATATGTTTCCTATCCTGCTAAACAAAACTAAATTTACTAACTTTTCCTTTCTCCCATTAATTTTAAACAAAAAGTTTAAAAATATTTTTTTTGAAATCTTCCTTGAATTTTAATATTTCAGATTTTCTCGGAATTTCTATCCGTTTAAAAAAATAACTCTTCTATTGTGATTTCCTTAAAGCCATCGGATTTTCTATGCATTTAAAGAAAACTTTTCTATGTTATTTCCATAATGCCATGATGAAAAATAAATCATTATGACTGAAATACATTGGCATTTGTCAATAGCAACCGTTTCTATCGCTTACGTGAACATTTACATTACCAACAGAAAAAGCAAAAGCAACGCTGGCCCCATTTCTAAATTTTCTGTTGCTGTGATATTACTTTATAATATGATATCGAGAAGTTGATAGCTTGTACGAAGTCGCTAGGCAAAATCATTTTTATGGTTCAAAAATAGTAGTTTTAACTTTACAAATTAAAATTCTAATTAGACTAAACATATGTTTCAAAATTCTTGATTATTTTATCGCAATTTTATTACCAACTTGTAAAATGTCCGGTACCGAAATACGTTCGAATATAAAATAGACAATGACCCGACTGATGAGTAACCAAACGGTAAGTCAGCAATTCCTCGCTCCAATATAATATCAAATATGTCTCGACCTATTGTAGAGATTTTGTTCAAGAAAGAATTTTTGGGATTCTCCGGTATATAGCAAAAGCTAAAAAATGATCTAATTTGTTATTTCATCACACAACTCATTAATTTTTGGTGACAAGTTTCAAGTCTTGTTTTGACTCATCAACAGGTCCCAAATAGCGAAATTGGGTGATTTGAAAAACAAATGAAAAATGAAAAAAAGAAGAAAGAAATGAAAAGTTTGAGAAAAATAGAAAAAACATTTTTTTTATTTATTAAAAAAAAATGTAAAAAAATTTTAAAGAAGCAGATTCATTTGAAGCGAATCGAACCTGTATGCGCCACGTAGTGGGCTGAAAAATAAAGAAGAAAAGGAAGTAGAAAAAGCGTTTCGTGTCAGCAGAAAACCTTCCACTCATCGGTGCAGCTTGGTTTTCTGCCTGCTGCAGACGCTTGGAAATAGATCAAACTGATCTCTTCTCATATAAACTCAGAATAAATTCTGGGTGTGAATTATATGAGGAAAAAACACTCCTATACAAGCCCAGGAGGAAAAATAAATAAAAAGATTTTTCTTGTTTTTCTATTTTTCTCAAACTTTTCATTTCTTTCTTCTTTTTTTTCATTTTTTTCATTTGTTTTTCAAATCACCCATTTCGCTATTTGGGACCTGTTGATGAGTCAAACCAAGACTTGAAACTTGTCACCAAAAATTAATGAGTTGTGTGATGAAATAACAAATTAAATCATTTTTTAGCTTTTGCTATATACCGGAGAATCCCAAAAAATTCTTTCTTGAACAAAATTAAGTTTAACCCGTAAAAAATCCAAAAGAGAAATCTTTTTATCTATTGTAGAGAAGCTCTCAATTTGTTCCAGGCAATTTTTTTCTTAGAATTTTTATCCGACAATAGGTGCTTGGACCGCTAACAATTTTTATAAGCATAGAGTAGAAGCGTAGATAACCAATAATGCCGCATTCACAATGTAAAGTGGAGTAGAGTAGCGTAGTAGCACGCAGTAGTGTATATGGCTATCTCCGTTTGGCTCAGAGTAGCTCAGAGTGGAACTACATGAAACAAACTGAAATTTCGAACTACTTGCATGTAGATGGCGCGGAAAAAGCTCCATACTTCTTTTTATCATAACTAACATGTTTTACTGTTATTTTCTGATTTAATATTTTTTATGAATGGTAATAAAAACAAAATGTATTTTTACAATCTTCATGATTTAAAAACTAAAAAATTAAGCAATTTAATGACAGTATGACCTATGTTTGGGGGGAGAAATGACAAGAGGGCCTAGTGCCTATTTTGCGTCAGTTCAACATTTCTGACATTTCATAATTTTGAAAAGAAGTTCTCGGATTTGAATTCGCGATATTGTGAAAAATAAATAATTAAACGTGATTTTTACGTAATAGTGGTGTGAAATACGTGCGAAATAATCTTTTGTGAACGATATTTTATGTAATAGAGACTCCGGAGTCTTAAATAATCGTAATGAAATGCGCTGTGCTGTGCTGCAGGAACGAACGGAGTTATTGTCGTGGGAAAGCATTCTTCAAGTAACTTTAATAGCTTTACTAATTAATTATATTGTTTCTAGCAAAATAAAAGTGAAATGTTTATAAAAATAAACAGCCATGGCAAAGAATTTAGCATTTTACCAATGCCGGTTTGTTTGTTTACAATTGAATTGTCATTGGTGCCTAAATTATTCCAGTCATACAAAGACAACGCCAAGAAATATTATCTGAAAATAAGGGGGCGCTAAAAATTTGTTTGTTTTACATAGGAATTTCGATTATAAAAAATGTGCGCCTTCAAATTGTTATGATTTCATTACTGCCATGACGAAATGAATACAAACACAGCACACTAATAAATTTCGCCGAGTGGCTTAGGTTTTAACCCGATATGCCGTTTCCTTATTAGTTATTTTTTCAATGGGTGAAACAGGTGCCGCCTTTTTCAAATTTATTATTTTGACAACGCCAACCATGTTTATTTGGCGTTGCTATTGCATTTTGTTATATTAATTCGTAGATTATATAGCAAAAAGGATAAGTTATGGGGAAGAAAAACTTAAGCATTTTTCTCCATGCAGTAGAATCGTATCGATGCGTTTTTTTAGCCATGAAAATAGTAAACTAGGATATTTTCTGAGCAGGCACATAATTTAGTGGTTGAAACTTTATCAAGTATTGAACAAGTTTTATAGCTTCCTGTCACCGTGATTCGAATCATTTTTCAGTTTATAATTTTATATTTTTTCTATAACTTTTTACATTTTTAAGAATTTGCCTAGTGCCCCATTTATTTTGCGATAATATTTTTTGGCTTTTCCTTTGTATGGCAAACAAACCGGCATTGGAAAATGTTAAATTTTCTTACCACAGCTGTTTATTTTTCTAGCTATTTCGCTTATATTTTATGTAAAACATTATAAGTTTTTATTGAAACTATTAAACTCGCCTGAAAAACGATTTCCTACGACAAAAACTCTGGTAATTTCTGCAGCACAGCACAACTCAATTCATCACCATAATTCTAGACTCCGGAGTCTCGATTATATTAAATCTCTTGCACAATTATAAAAGTACAAATCATTTTTACTCACGTTTTCACTCACAAAATCACTGAAACAACACCTGAGTTGTTTTCGTAAATTCAAATAAATTCAGAAATGTCGAACTGACAAAAACTAAACACCCAGCCCTCTTATCATTTCCCTCCCGTGTCTGCAAAGGAAAATGCTTAGTACACGTACACAAAAATTTTTGCACAGCATAGCCTATCGTTTTTGGTATATAATCCAAGTATTAATATTAAAGTTCGTTGTTGATTTGGCGTTATTATGGCGATTTGCTACATTTAATTTCAGAGTTTCGAGTTCCACTCTGGACTGTATTGTGAACAGCTTAGCTCTGGACTCAAAGTTCACTCTGCTCCACTCAGCATTGTGAATGAGGCATAAGCATTCATTTGTTTTAGAAATTTATTAACATTGGTGGCCAACTGGAGTTATTTTCAGATGCAATACAATGACAATACTTTCATGTGTGCTCTTTTCAACCTCCAAAAATGAATAAAAATTTGCAGGATATTTCTAAGAAAACTTGAGGGCTTCTCTATATCAGGTCGACGCATCGTTGATTTTGTATTGGAGCAAGACAGCTGGCTTACCCTTCAGTTACGTCATCAAGTCAGAGCATCGTCTATTATATATTCGAACGAGGCATTGTTGGCTTACTCTTTGATAACATCATCAAGTCGAGAGATTATCGAGGCATCATCGATTTTATACTCGGGCGAGGCGTTACTGTTTTTTTTTCTACAGATGAAGTCTGTGTATGTTTCTTCAGATCTTCATCAAGAATCTTCTGTGCACCGACAAACGTTGTTGCGTTGTCGCTGTATATATGTGTGCACCGCCCTCTTTTGGCGAGACATATGAAGACTGCTATCTAACCTTTGTGCGATGTATTTGCTCGTATTCTAGATGCTTTAGTCTTTATAAGTCCGGCGTAATCAACTCCAGTATGACTAAATGGTTTCGATGGTGTTAACCTAGGTGAAGGGAGGTTTCCCATTTGCTGCATTGGAATTTATGCTTTATAACGAATGCAGCGAATGTACTTGTTTATTACACTCCTAACCGCACTTCTCATTTTATGATCCAGAACTTTCGTCGTTTAAACACCAATGTTACTTGGGTGGATCCATGGAGGGTATTTTCGTAAGCTTCACGTACAATTAGTTCTGTTATATGGTAATTATGTGGCAATACGATTGAATTCTTCTTATCGTAAGATATATCTGCGTTACCAATGCGTCCTCCTAGTATTAGGATACCTTCAGGGTCTACAAAAGGATTGAGCGCTGCGATACTGCTTTGGTTGTCTACTGTTCAACTTTCTGTATTCTCTTAATTTCCAACGAGAATTCTTTTCTTTGAATCATGCATATAATGCTGTTCAAAGTCTGTGGGGTTTCAGTTATTGTTACTTGCGTTTTGGATGTACGTTCCTTGCAACAGACATTGATGAATCCCAGGCAATATGCCCAGGCTCGTAGTAACTTTGAGTACCGTGTTATTATCGCTTCACAAAGACTATTGTTCTGAACGGCGGCTCCACATATGGTTTCATTACGTTTTATTTCCTCTGCCGTGAGTACTTCCCCTTGTAAGATAGGCCAATTCTCCTTCTTCTCTTTAAGCCAGTGTGGTCCTGTCCACCACAATTTTGAGTCGCGTACTTTTAAGACATTAATACCTCTAGATGCCACATCAGCTGGATTGTCTTCTGATCTGACATAACACCACATGTTGGGTGTAGTTAGGTCTTGTATTTCGGATACTTTATTTGAAACGGACCTCGCCAGTTTTCTGCACCACCCCTTATGCAAGCTATCACAATAGTGGAATCTGTCCACGCGTATGTTGTTACATCAGGGAACTTCAATGCAACTTTTACCTGATGCAGTGGCTTCGCTAATAATGCTGCACCACACAGGTTTGTGTATCCATCTTGGTATTATTATTTCTTCGATCTGTCGAAGCTCCGTTTTGAAATTGTGCCATTTTTTTGCTAGGTCTTCTCGACTCCAAATTTTGATTCTGTTGATTGAATAATAGATACAGTTGTGCAAATAACAGTGCTCGTTTGTTGTTGTATCTATCGTTAATCAGATCCCATGCAGCTATGTGATTGGCGTCTAAAATCTCTATGTGTTTGATAAGCCTCAGGTGCCCAATGCCCCGAATCACAACCATAATACCGATACATCAATATATCGTCCAATACGATATATTGATGTATACCATTAATTGACCCTGAAAATGAAAAATTATTTCATTTTTGTATCTCATTCAACATTTAAAATGCATTTAGAAATGCATTCCCATATTATAACAAAATGCAATTTAGCATAAATTGCATTTTGTTATCAGACACACATTCCACTCACACGGTATGCACACTTACCTACATACAGTGCTTCTTACTTTTTTCTGTATGTACTATGTACGTACGTACATTACCTACTTAATCCAATATAATTGTATGTACATACATACATACAATTATCAAAATTATTCCCGCCCTCTTAAAATTAATATTTCAAGACGTGCTCACAAGTGCATATCGGATTACAGTTTTCATTGATGCATATAGCTCGCATCAGAACTTTTTGCATTTTCTCACGTACGTTTTTTCGACGTCGTGAGAAAACAATACAAAGAACAAAAGAGCTTTTGAAGCGATAGTGGGTACCTGGGGCCATCAAGCCAAACCAAATCCAAACCGACAAAAATTGTAAAGAAATATAAAATTAAAATAATAAATTTTAAAAACAGAGAGAGTTTACTTTGTGACTTAAAACCCGAATTTATTAACATTAACAAGATTGAGTGCTCTCCTCTCCGAGCACGGCACTCAATCACAACAGCCTCTGAGGTTTGTTTTTAGATATTGTAACTTTTCTGCGTTACATAGGCGATTATTGAAATGAATGACTTTGGTGAATATGTCTCGAAAGCCCGTCCATTCATTATAGTTCCCTTCCAATGTTGGTATTGTTTGCCTAGGTAATGGTGTCCAGGCATTCCCTACTGGCTGTTGGATACCTGAGTTCTGTATTTCATGTAGCCACACCATTATGTCTTGAATTTTTGTTTCAAGTTGTCCAAATTCATCTTGACGAAAATAAGTATCGATGAATTCTTGTTCATGCATAATGATTTCTTCGTGTAATGCGGCTACACTGTTAAAGTGGTCGTTTAAAGTCCATCTTTTGTACTCATAGTTCATCATTGGATGCGATTGGTCTTTATGTCTTATTATGTCTTTCATGAGCCTAGTAAGCATGCTCATTTCAGCGATTTGTCTCTTCAATCTTAACTTCTGTTCATCAGTTATTTCCTTACATTTGTATAAATGAGATAAGTGTAACTGATTCAAATTTTTTTTTTCTTTAAATTGATGGAGTTGAAAACTTAAAATAAAAAACTTCAGTAGTTAAAAATTATTTTTTTTTTTTTTAAAGTGAACTAGATTGGTCGTCGACGACATGACCACACGCCATAAACAAGGCGAAAGTAATCATGTATGCAACTGGATTGCAGGTGAAAAATTACCGTACGTTCATTGTTTGCGACATTTTGTACAATTTTTCATGAATATTTGGCACTGCGCTGGTATAAGGTATCCCAAAAGCATTAAAGCAAAAGTGCATATCAGTTCAGTGGATGAAATATAGAGCTGGTCGGCATAGCATGGACCATAAATTGTCCAACTTTTATATAGTAACTTTACTATTCATACATATACGCATAGAACACAGATGCCCAGTGTTTTTCATATAGAGTTCATAAGTACACTTTGCTGTAGGGGGTGGGTGACCGTTATATGTTCGCATTTTTGTTTTTTTTTATCTTATATCTTCCATCTAACGAGTTTTAGTGTTTTTAGGCTAAAAATAAAATTCACTAGAACAAGGAACAAGGATTGATGTTTTTGGAACTCTATCCATTATAAAATACCCGGCTGGAAACAAGGACAGAAAACAGCAATAATGTCACCACCAGCGGTGACAGCTTCGTGAACATGGCGAATGAATTGCCTGTCTGAATGTTTTGACACAAATAGTGGTTACTCTGTGAATCACGGTTGGGTACTCTAACTCTATGGCTGCGTACTATACCACTCTATGTACCTACATATATATTCCCATTTACCCTGTAGGCTCATGCGGATTTTTGGTACAGAGAAAACGAATTATAAGAAATACCTACATCAACATTCCATGGAAAATAAAGGGGGTAGGTCGATTGGGTTGAATGAAATATGCGCAGATAAATGATACACGGGGATAGATTCAGTTAAGGTGGGAAAAATCACTCGTCCTCAAATACCGTTCGTTTGCTGGCTTTATCAATTTACATTGAGCCCGCTATCAAGTACACGTATATTTTCAGTACATGGCCTGAAATATTCTGGATTACGATTGTGTATATGGCTCAGGTATGTATGCATATGTAGGCGTATATATTGAAGCCATATGACCATAGAGGACACGTACCCTATATTATGATAACAACCGAACCTCCAACAGCAGGTACATCATTCAAGGAAAGATTTATTGATTTTGATGCTCTCCAATCCCCATATATTCATACGGTGTTATGTTTACTGCGGAAGTGAATTGTATACATAATGGCGTCGTCATATCAATGGATTGATTGTTGTTGGATTGGTTGGGCTAACCACGTATGTCTGTTTGTATGTAGAGTTAGATAAAAAAAAAACCTTCGAAAATATACCAATGTTTAAAAAAAAAACAACATAGTCGTCATAATATACTAAATCCAGAAAGTATTTTCTTCTTCTGACAGTAGTGGTGGCTCCTTCAGACATTTATTATCCTGTAGACGTTTTAATGTGGTTTCTTTATGTGTTGAAAAAAGAGGAATATCACCTTCGAAAAAGTCGTTTTTCCCAAATTTCCTGTCATTTCGTTTACGGAAATTGCAATTTCTAAGTACTTGAGTAGGCCGTAAATATAAAGGAATCATAAATCTTTAGATATGAGTCGATTTACAAATGAAATCCTAATGGCGGTTGAATGATTATAGAATTTATATATAGATATATAGATATTGCTTCGGTGGTGATTTTATGAAAAATGTTGGGGGGAAAGTTATCCTTGGAGTGATGTTCCCTAAAATTTAATTTTAATAAAACATTTTGATCCAAAACTTCTCATAGTTTAACATGCTCTATGATTATCGCGTCAATAACCAGCCTCAGAAAATAGCATCACAGATTTGATAGATGTAATAAAGTATTCATGATCACATGGAGATGGTGCTGTTAATACTCGCCACAAGGACTTGAACCCATATTAATAAAAATGAAAAATTTCGCTCTAAACAGAAAATTCGAGTGAAAAATGTTTTTTGGTCATAAAAAATTTATTATTAAATATTTGTTGATTATAAAATTGAATACAACGAACACAGGCATCAAGATCGCCGAAATGGACTGGCAGACTGAGGATTCATCGACAAAAATGAAATCTAATTAAAAAGAGTTGCTAAATAATCTCTAGTGCCGCGCGAACAGGCGTGTTCAATTATTATTGTACATTTATAGGTCACTCATTGTTTTTACTCGTTATATTCAACATATGTTTACTTAGATAAAATAAAAGACCTATGCCTATATTATTAATATTATTATATGCACCCAAGTCCCGTCCCCCCTTTCTAGATGATACTCCTAAATACGCCACTGCGCAGATCTCAAGGTAAAACTTTTGGTAAAACACGGTGGTGGTAATATCATGGTCTGGAGTTGTTTCTTCGCTTAGGGAATGGCTCCTCTTTTTGAAATCAATAGATTAATGAATAGATATAAGTATAGAAATATATTAGAGTCGGTTATGTTACCTTACTCCGACTAGTAAAAGTCATTTTGATGGGTGTTTCAACAGGATAATGTTCCGAAACACACATAGAAATTAGTAAAAAATAGTCATCACAGTCGCAGGATTTGAACCCTATTGGGGGCATTATTAACCCCAAAATCGGAAGTTTGATAACAAACGAGCACTTTTGGAGCCCATAAAAATAGAATGGGAGAAAATGTGTCCATGCACAATTGACTAAATAATAAGGCCTATGCCAGAGAGGTACGCACAGGCAATAAGAAATAAGTGTTATTGCACGAAATATTAAAATAACGGGTGTTCAATATGAGAATGAATATAGATTAATATTATTTTTTATTGTTTTTATTATATTTTTTTTATATTTATATGATAAAGAATTTGCTTTACTTTTTCTAAGAACATGTTATACAGGAAAATTTTTAACTAGTTGCGAACTATAACTCACGTTCAGCCTATTCCCAAGAACGGATGAGAGGGTAGCGATCCCTTAAATTATCCATCAATTGCAATCACTTCGATTCTTTCAAAGGTTTTTAAACTTATCATTAGCTCCGAATTGACCAAGTATGTAGAAACGAATAAACTCATCATCGATCGCCAATATGGCTTTTGTACTAGACGCTCATCTGGAGACTTTTCTTACGGAAGGTTGGAACCGTAGTCTTCACAATTTTGATGAGTCCAAAATCATTGCGCTAAATATTTCAAGGGCCTTTTGCGGAGCTGGCATCCAGCTCTTTTGCCAAACTTAAAGCACTTGGTCTTTGCCGTCCTGTTCTATTATGGATTGGAAGTTTTTGATCTAGTCACCTAATACAGCAAATGAAATTTCATCAAAACGTCACCCTATAAATACCGGTGTGCCTCAGGGCTGTTATATATTTCCATATCTCTTCTTAGTTTTCATTAATGATCTACTTTCCTTTACTTTTAATACCATCCATAGTTTTGCCGATGAAAGTACCCTTGATTGAGGTTACTCCTTTGACACTTTTGCGGACACCAGAGGGAATTTCACTTCTGTCTTGCAAGATTACATCATTGAATAATGACCTTGATAATATCCCTGCTTGGGGCAAAGCGAATTGCGTCGAATTTAATGTATCTAAATCCAAAAGCTCTCTCATCTCTTTAAAACAATCTCAAACTTTTTCCACGCCCATTTCTTTTGATGGAGCACTCATTTATGAATCGCCAACTTTATACATTCTTGGCATTAATATTTCCAATATGTTTAGCTGTACAGGTCACATCTCCTCTGTTGCCAAATAAGCATCAAAATATCTTGACCTAGAATAGAATATAATTCCCATATATGGGCCGGGGCTGGTTGCACAGCCTAAGCTTCATTAGATATTGTCGAAAAGAGAGTCTTCAAGCTCAATGGCGATGTGGCAGTAACTTGTCATATCAATGTTGATGTTTTTCGCTTCTTTATCGCTACATGCATGATCAACATTCTGATTAGTCTGATCCCATGCAAAGCGCGCATATCCTTTTTCCCTTCAAACAAATTTCGGCCGTACAGTAAAATTCAGTGATTATTTTTAATACTGAACTGTTCGTATATGAAACAGTATACTATCATCTATCTTTCTTCCGGCATACAATCTGAGAAGAGTAGTTACGCTATGACAGTTCTGGACCACTTTTTCCATACAAAAAGTGTCCGGAAAATTCAAACTCATTTGCATCTTCTTCTTCCTCTGGAGGTACGGTGAGCAATTTTGAGGTGGTTCTGAAGCCGCTTTTGTACTGAAAATTTGGCATCTTGTGAAGGGGCGGGAAGCTTTATTAGTGGAGGTTGCGGGTTAAGTTTGATCTGGTCTTGGAGGCTACAATTTGACCTTGAGGTGCCCCCTCCTGTGGCTGGGTACTGGAGGCTGAGAGCTTTAGTGGCAATATCTGATACTATGACTAGGACTGTCTGGGGTGTGTTGGACTGGGCTACGTTACCTGTACCAATGCTTGGGTAGAATGTGTGCGGCTTAAGTAATGATGTGAAATACCCTAAGCGAATTTATATCGGGGACTGTATACTTGTCAGCTTGAGTTTGGTTTCAGTTGTTTTCTTTAGTATGAGTGCCTATGGTATGTTGGGCTGGGCTACTTGGTGGCTGAGGAAACGTTACCTAGGGGTGTGTGGATGTGTGCAGCTGGTGGATAAGAAATGTTGTGAAATTAGTGTAATTAGTATTAGTAATAATTCAAGTTAACCCTACAATATGCCAATAGATTCTAGAAGGTGTCAGTGGGGGTCTTAGTTCTAGAGGTGGACAAAATTTTCATCAGAAATCCTCCACGGGCTATGGTTCTCGAGATATTAGCGATCTTATCTTTGCTGGTATAATTAATAGTAGTAATAATTCAAGTTAGCCCTAGGATATTTTTTGTTCATACCAATAGTATTAGTACTAGGGGGGATAAAATTTTCATCAGAAATCCTCTATGGTTCGAGATATTAGCGATCTTACCTTCTCAGGTGATATATCTAAAAATAGATCAGGTGAAGCTGGTTTGGGGATGAATGTAGGTAGATATGTTGACTTAGATATGTAATGGAAATTAGTAAATGCCTAATTTTGCTCTTCAGGTGTAACACTTCTAATTTTATTCTTTTCATAAACAAATTATCACAGTTCAGTAAAGTAAACAGATTCGCAGTCGAATAATGTAAACAAATTCGCACAGCAGCCGAGTAAAGTAAACAAATTGGGCGATTTATGAAAGATTCCTAATTTCTTTAGCTGAAAACAACAACAACCGATATTAATCTGTAGGATATGATGTCTTAGCTGAGTAGTGGAAGTTATAATTGAAAATTTCTTTTGCTGAAAAAAAACAACAACAACAACTATAACGTAAGTTGAGGATTAAAAATTTTTTATAAACAAGACGGATCATGCTATGATACTCGATATCCAACACACCCCAGACAGTCCTAGTCATAGTATCAGATATTGCCACTAAAGCTCTCAGCCTCCAGTACCCAGCCACAGGAGGGGGCACCTCAAGGTCAAATTGTAGCCTCCAAGACCAGATCAAACTTAACCCGCAACCTCCACTAATAAAGCTTCCCGCCCCTTCACAAGATGCCAAATTTTCAGTACAAAAGCGGCTTCAGAACCACCTCATAATTGCTCACCGTACCTCCAGAGGAAGAAGAAGATGCAAATGAGTTTGAATTTTCCGGACACTTTTTGTATGGAAAAAGTGGTCCAGAACTGTCATAGCGAAACTACTGAGAAGGTTTAAGGGTGACATACATGACAACCTTCTGTCTTCTTCGTGCCATGCTATGCTTTGCATCATAGGGTATCCTCTGAGCTTCGCTTAATAATATTAAAAAAAAGTCAAACTTTCTTAACTTTTCCGTGAAGTTATATGATATGTATTGCATCTGTTCTGTGACTGCTATTTGAAATGTATTTCCCTTTTTATCACTAACTAAAACTAAACTTCCCCCATTTACAAACCAAGACAAAAGAAATAATTTAAACATCGATTGACTTTGCGAGTGGGAAAAATTGAACGCAGATCAACTTTCTTCGTTGTGATTGGTAGTGACTCGCTTATCTGTTCGACAGGTATCTTTTAGAGGATAAATTTTCTATATTTGATATTTGCGAGTAGTGGCGAGTATCTTCGAACTATAACTATTAATCTGTTTCGAGCTTATCGTGTGATGGCCCAATATACGGAAGATTCTTCCAGCAGCCAAGGGCGCATTTTAGTGAAATAATTAGCAATTGCTAAACAGTAACGTCGCATTGTACTGTTCTGCAACTGTCGGTTATTTTGCTGATTAGCTCAACAGCTGGCTGCGATGAGCGCTTAGTGGAGCAATCGACGATTACAATAATAATTAACCTTCGCATGGTAATTATTATGTAAAGCGATTGTTTACTACTGAGCGACTCAGGTGCTGCAACCGGTAGAACAAACGGCAACGTTGTTGTTGTTTGTTTACATCCGCGTTGTTAAGTAAAGTCTACTTCCGAATATTGGTGCATAAAAGACCAATACTGGACTGGCGAGTGCCTGTAGTATTTTTTAGCCGCTCCGTTATCACTCATCGCGATATCAAGTTACAGTTCGGTTCAGATTGGTTTTGCTTTTAAAAGGTATTAAGATAGGTCAGTTTGGTTTATGGTTTAATAAAGAAACTGTGTTAAAAGAAATTCGAGTATCGCTTTTAATTATTGGATTCGTTAATTCGATTGCTCAACGGGCACGACAATTTGGCGCAGCCGGTAAAAGTTTAAGTGTTGCTGTAATACAGGTATTGTGTTTGTTGTGTTTTTACTTTTGGGAGTTATGCTTTTTTAGCTGCTCCATTTTTTGTTATTTTTGGGAGTTATGCTTTTTTAGCTGCTCCATTTTTTGTTATTTTTGGGAGTTATGCTTTTTTAGCTGCTCCATTTTTTATTATTTTTGGGAGTTATGCTTTTTTTTTAGCTGCTCCATTTTTGTTAATTGTGGGAGTTCTGCTTCTTTTAGCTGCTCCATTTACTTTTCAGGTTAATTAAGAAGTGTTAAATTAAGTTTATTAAGTTGGATCTTTCAGCCTAAAGATACTATTGTAATGCTGAGTGTGAGTTTTGGTGTTAAGCGTTAATAGTTATGGGCGTTTGAAAGTTTTCTCGTGTGCTAGGTGAGCAATTTAAAATATAAGTAGTTATTTCATCGGGGTTTTTCTGTTAAATTATTTGATGTGAAGATAAAGCAAAAAGTGTGTGAGTCAGTGAGTGGCGTATAATTGTGAAATATCATGTGCGATTTTATATTATAAGAAACTAAGTATTGAATGTTTCTTATAAAAAATAAACCAAACTTAATTCGCTAAATCCATGGATGTAGGTAAACAAAGTGCACTCTCCTTCCTGTTATCAAAAAACACAATTCAATAAAGGAAAAAATAAATATATATATATATATAAATATATAAATATATATATATATTTATGGTAATAAATTTAGATAAAGGGCTTTTCTCGTTTCCACTTCATTTTGATAGGTTTGGTTCCTCTTTCTTGGTGTGCTAAGTAGTGTTGCAAGAGAATGCTGCTAGTCTTACCATATTTCAGCTAAAAAAAAAAAATTACACTTACACATGTTGCTACAATCCCTGAGACAGAGTATATATCATTATTAATTTTCTACAACATTAAGGCAAGTGGTTCAAAATCTTTTGAACCATTTAGAGGTTCTTTTTGTGTATTGTATGGTAATAATAAGTATTTCTGTTTCGTGCCGGTTTTGCGAGGTATCGTTGGGGTTTGTTGAATTCCTATAGCTCTAACGTGATTCCACTAAGTGGATCTAAAAAATTTTCTTTTAAAGTTGTCGGTAAAGTACGGCCACCGTGCCAAAATGCAGTTAGTTACACTCTGTTTTAAAATTTTATGCGCTTTTACTTAAATTGGGAATACATTTAATAAGTATTCGAGTACTCGCGAAGAATCTTTCTGGATTAAAAGTCTTTGTCAGATTTATGTTGGAGCATATGTACGTACGTTTTAGGTAATTCAGTAAGATACAAAAGCGCTGATAGGTATGATCAATGAGAGGCGGTAAGAAGTATATTTCGCGTACCTGTTAATATCGGTGTTAAGAGTGCTAAGTGATAAGTGACAAGTGTAGTGTTTATAATGGAAATATGTGCGTGAGGTATAACAGTCTCACAGTCCTAAATGTCAACAGGAAGAAGCAATATTTTAACTAAGGAGGAATTGGCACGCTTTCAGGCCCAGGAAAGGGAGTTAGAGATAAAAGCACAGGAACTGAAGGAAGGCCAAGCAATATTGCGGAATTACGAGCAGGACTGGGAATATATTGGGGAACATATAACGGCAGAGTTACAGAAACGGTGGACAAGAGAGGAAGAGAAGGAATTGTTAAAGAAACTGAATGAGAGTGCTAAAAGCAGTACAAAGGGCGAAGCTTTAGACCTATTGGTAACAGCAGCATTCGAAATTATCCAGAGCCGTGAAGTAGAAGCAGAGCAAGTATTGGAAGAAATCCAAAAAGAGAAGAAAGGGCTGATAAAGAAAATAGATTCACTAAAGGCACAGTTAAGAGAGGCTGAGGAAACTACAGCGGGGTTAGAGGAAGAGTTGGGGCTCGAGCGATCTTCACAGAGAAAACCGATTCAAGAGGGTAATAAGGTGAGTACGAGTAAAGGGTTCAGGCCGAGGAAATTGTTATTTTGGGAACAGCATAAAGAACCAGAAGAAAATTTAGAAAGAGAGCTAATCAGGAGAAATAAGCAGGAAGTAGCGCCGAGTGGAAAAGTAAGAACAGAGCAGAACCAGATAAGGCCAGAGGAAAGAAACATCACAGGGCAAGACAACATGGCAGACGTGCATGAAAAAGTGATGGATCTAGTATCCAAGTATGTACCTATACTATCTGGCGAAAGGTCGTCCAAACTGGCGAAGGAAGTGTATCGCTTTCTGAGCTGCAGTAAGGATCTACACGATAGACTGACAGAGGAGGAGCAGAAGATTTTTATCAGGTGCATAAAGTATCGCCTAACGGACGATGCGTACTACTTGGTAAGCTCACAGCAACCAAAAGATTTTGATGCTTTACAGCAAGTAATCAATTCGGCCTACATACCAAAAAAACCGTTTAGCGAATTGCGAACGGAAATGCTGGCATGCAGGCAGAGGCCTGGTGAGGATATCAGGGAGTTCGCAGACCGGATGAAGGAATTGCTCGACCAAATAAAAGCGGCGGTCTCAGCGAAATACCCAGTAGGTGATACAGGATTGATAGCAGAATTAGAGGCAGATGCAGTAGCGACATTTAAAGCTGGCGTTAGGAGTAAACCTACTCAAGTATACCTCACTGGACGGAAATTCGATTCGCTAGAAGGAGTACAAGAGGAAGCTACATACTATGAAAAAGATGCACAAAGGCTCCAAGTAAGAGACCCAGAAGTGGTACAGGCAGGTTGGAGGTTTAACTCATTAGGTACGCAAAACAGTTGGGGAGCAGGCGAGGCCGGCCCCAATCGAGTTCAGCGACCGCAAAGACCAATTTATTCCACTGCTAGGCCAGTATCACCCATAAGATACCAAGGGCCGGCAGCCAGGGTAACCCCACCGAGAACCATTCATTGCTTTAAATGTGGACAACGGGGTCACATTGCGAAAGAATGTAGGACACAGCCCCCTTACTGCACCAAGTGCAACAGCTATGGTCATGAGGTAGCGGGCTGTAGGAAACAGCAGGTACGTTTCGCAAATACTGCGGTAGGTAGCCCAGGTGAATGTATTCAGCCCGTATCGGGAGTTCTCTATTGTCAATTCTGTAGGACATGTGATCACTATACAGAAAACTGCCTCAGAAAGTACCTAGCAGAACGCGCTGACCAACTGGAGGGAAACGGGGAGCGGCAGCTGGGGAATTCGTCCACAGCTGCCTTCCATTAACAAACTCCAGAGACACATCGCCGAGGGGGGATGATATTTCAGTAGACTTAAGTTTATTGAATAATTGTAGCATCACAGTTGAAGCAGACATAGGGTTAACAGGTAAGTTAAATCTTTTGGTTGATACCGGGTCCACATGTAATTTAATAAAATTTAATAAGATAAAAAAAAACACATTTATTCAGCCTCAACGAACTATTACTATTGGGGGTTTATTTGGGGCTCAAGGAAAGTCCGTAGGGGTTTGTCAATCCAAGTTATGTATAGATACTGAAGAGCATGCTTGCGAGTTCAATGTAATTTATGACACAGACTCAATACCAGCTGACGGAATACTGGGTATCGAATTTCTTAAGGATAGAGCTATCATCGACTGCATCAACCAAAAACTATCAATACGGAATGTAAAAAGGAACAAGGAGGAGAAGCCTCTTTTTGCGAATGTAACAGGAAAAGAAAGTATTAACGTAGTGACATTGGCCAAAGCTTGTCAAAGAAGCGTTAGTCAATCTAGTAACAAAAATCCTCGAGAAATCTCAACAGAAACAGTGAAACAGAGCATTAAAGAGAGAATTACAGAGCTAAAGGACATTATTGGTAAAGCGATGGCAGCCTCAGACAGCATAGACCGGTATCTAACACAGATAAACAAGAGAAACGAGAGAGTGAAAAAGATGACGGAAGGCCTTGCCCAGAAACAATCCCAGCAGAAAAACGAGATGAAGGTCACCCGGGATGCAAAGGCGCTGAAACATGAACACAGGCGGGGAAATACTTTGACCGCAACCCTTCATACGGAGGCTGGTCAACTAGATGATCGCCTGGTAAGGGATGAGTTCATAACATGGCCTACAGGCATGTGCGGTGAAGAGCAGGTGAGAGTAGCTGTTGAACGGGAAAACGAGCTAGGGCATCCTCGCACGGAAGTCCAGCTCAATAATCCCCGGATGAAAGCTTCTGCACTTGTTCTTGAACGCGAGAGCACGAATGGACCAATAATACGCTTGAAACCCAGAACAGAGCAACTGGTGAGAATCCCAGTTGAGAGTGAGGCTGAAATGCTATGTATGGCCGAAGAAATATGTCCTGGAGTGTATTGCGGAAATACAATAATCAGGCCTAAGAATGGACAAGCCTTTGTGGGAATCATAAATGCTAGGACTGAGGCCGTGGAGGTAAAAGATTTCAAACCAAAGTTAGAAGGACTGAACCGGTATTCAGTAGTACCACTAGCGGATAGTGAAGGGAAGTGTAATAAAAGGCAACAGCGACTAAAATTAATGAAACAATCACTGTTGTTGGGAGAAGATCTCAATCCAGAGGAGAGGGAATCCGTGACTCAGCTCTGTTACGAATACAGTGACATTTTTCATTTGCCAGGAGACAAACTGACCTATACTCCAACAAAAACCTTTCAATTACCTCTAATGGCCAACACAGGACCCATACATAGAAAGCAGTACCGAATACCGGAAGCTCACAGAGAAGAGTGTAAAAAGCAACTCGAAAAATTGTTAGAGGATGACATAATAGAGCATAGTGATAGTCCATTTAATTTTCCAGTACTCCTGATACCCAAAAAGGGTACTGATGAAGCTGGGAATCGCAAGTATAGGTTGTGCGTAGACTTCCGTGAACTCAACAAGGTCTGTATCCCTTGTTCATATCCACTTCCGCGAATTGAGGATATTTTGGATCGACTAGGTCATTCTAGGTACTTTTCAACGTTAGATTTAGCTAACGGATATCATCAAGTACTAATCGATCCAGCAGATAGAGAGAAAACGGCTTTTAGTACCAATTTCAATCATTTTCATTATAAAAGATTGCCATTTGGGCTAAAGACAGCGCCTCCATTTTTTCAATCGCTCTTAAACAGCATATTAACAGGGTTACAGGGAGTAAAGTGTTTCGTGTATCTCGATGATGTTGTGATATTTGCAAAAAACTTAGACGAACACAACGATAAGTTAAGGCAAGTATTCCAACGTTTTCGGGATCATAACTTGAAACTACAACCTGCTAAATGTCAGTTTCTAAAAAAAGAAGTGGTGTATCTGGGTCATGTATGCTCGGAACAGGGAGTAAAGCCAGATCAACGTTTAGTGGAAGTCGTAAAGACATTTCCAAGGCCAAAGACAGTGCGACAGGTACAGTCTTTCCTGGGGCTAGCTAATTACTATCGGAAATTCGTCCCTAACTTCTCACTAATCATGGCTCCAATTAATAATTTATTACGGAAAAAGGTAAGGTTTGATTGGGGACCCAAATGTGATAAATCATTCACCCTGATAAAAGAGGCTCTCACTACGCCTCCATTATTAGCTTATCCGGATTTCACGAAGGAATTCACGTTGCTGACGGATGCTAGTGGTGAATCCCTAGGGGCAGTTTTGGAACAGGCAGGAAGGCCCATCAGTTACGCCAGTCCAGTATTGGTCTTTTATGCACCAATATTCGGAAGTAGACTTTACTTAACAACGCGGATGTAAACAAACAACAACAACGTTGCCGTTTGTTCTACCGGTTGCAGCACCTGAGTCGCTCAGTAGTAAACAATCGCTTTACATAATAATTACCATGCGAAGGTTAATTATTATTGTAATCGTCGATTGCTCCACTAAGCGCTCATCGCAGCCAGCTGTTGAGCTAATCAGCAAAATAACCGACAGTTGCAGAACAGTACAATGCGACGTTACTGTTTAGCAATTGCTAATTATTTCACTAAAATGCGCCCTTGGCTGCTGGAAGAATCTTCCGTATATTGGGCCATCACAATCGCTTTTAAACCTTAGTTGCCCCCCACCCCCCTCCGTCACGAGAATTCTGGACCCGCCCTGGTATTTACATGCAATAACTCATAGATTTATGTCGCTTTGAGGGACGTTTTGCATTTCAGGAACAAGAGAGCTTATTTTCAAGTTGATTAAAGCACAGGGTGAGAAATACAAGCCTGCTGAAAAACATCACAAACTCTAAACGTCTAAAACGTCAAATTTCAACTTAAGCATTCGAATAATAATTTCTGAACTTATTGTGTGACATTACTGGTTACTATAATAAGACGTAGTCAGAGACGAGGACTTGAATTCCGACAGGACCTAAATGCTCGTACTTCTCTTCAAATTGACCGGGATTAAACCACATCATCAAAACAACATGGATTTTTGAGTATTCTTCTCACTCTTGTATTTCAAAATTTATGCTTGCAAAAATGTTTCTTCTCTTTCATTCATTCGATGACATGAGCACGAGCTTATGTTTAGTAATTAAGAGGAGTCAGTGCAAATATTTGCGAGTTTCATACATTTTTCAATGTGAATTTCTGGCAAACTGTTTGTAGCGAAATAATTATTTATATCTTTAATTAAAGGTAGCGAAGACGTCTAGCTCAGAAACTTGTAAAAAATGGTAAAAATTCAAGTTTTTTAAATCAAATCCCTGTTAATAGGTATTCTCATTTCTTTAGATTGTGACTATTTTAGTAAGATGAAGCCTAGATCTAGCAAATAACGTCGAGTTTTTTTAATTTTAGTGACGCTTTCTTTTATTATTTGACTCTAATAGTACTTGTTTTTTCTCCCCATATCTCACCGACGATACATTGCAATATTTCTTTGAAAGTTGTTGAACTATAAAGCAAAATAGTTTATTTAACAAATGTGTGCAAAAAAAGTTTAAGACAGTTAATTCTAGTTAAAAATTCTCAATTTATTTGAAATGCAACTATTGATTTTTCGTCTTAAATTGTATAGTTTTGTCGCATTTTGGGTTTCTGTCTTTTACGCTAGATGTTTCTAATGGGGTCTATGGTCTAGGCTAGGTCTAGGCTAATTTTATATGAATTTTCCCACTTTCCAGATACAAACCAACGTATAGTAAATTTTATTGTCTAAAGGCTTGCTTTGCTGGTATCTAAATTGAAACTTTTGCTGAGTACTGACTCCTCTTAATCAGGGAAAATGATACAGCATCACCTCAGGTGTATTCAGCATAATTTGGAACCATATAGGGGAATTTAGAACAAAACAGCTGCAAACTGGAAGTTGTACTTTCGGTCTTGAAGGCAATATTCGGCTTGTCCCAAACGATTACTTAGTTTACTATACTAGAGTATAAATTATTAAGACCAAATTCTTCGTTTGATGTGTCCCAAACGATTACTTAGTTTACTATACTAGAGTATAAATTATTAAGACCAAATTCTTCGTTTGATGTGATTATGCAATGAAATCGAGAAAGCAATTACATTTATAATAATTGACAGGTAAACAGCTGTTTAATTTGGCAGCTAACCACTTCCTACATATTTCGTGTATTTATGTGTATTCTTCCTCAAACTACGTGGTTTTACTATGTATTGTAGATTAGGTATAAAAACCGATTATTGAATCGCTTTCGTTAATAACTAGTAAAATGTTGAAAAGTTGATTGCCCATCATTTTTTCGATGTAGATACGAATAGCTTTAGAAATGTACAAAATTCGAAATATTTCAATTGAAACATAACTTTTATACACGTAGTAGGTACTGGTACTGAATATAAGTAAAGTGTATAACAGTTAACTTTCCTGCAACAAAAATCTTTCCTAAATATAGATGACATGAAATGCAAGATATATATAAGTATTAGGTAAAAACATGTATTTCAACCTTCTTTTCTTTTTCACAAAAAAAACTTGCTGATTTCTTTGTCTGTAAAATAACCAGACGGACTTTCTCTCTATATACATACATATAACTCCTTGTGAATGATCACCTTCCAAATACAAAGGTAGACAGAAAATATATTTTTACACATTTAAACTACTCTAACGAAACCAAATCTCAGAATAAAAGAACTCTGCTCCAGTTCCTTTTCCAAATAATTGCCCCGATAAGTTTGATTTTCCTTTTGTACATATCTCAACCAGAGACTCTTAGTTCCTTCTTTTTTTCGTTTTTTGGAAACAAAAAGGAAATTCTCCTTTTTGTTCTACGTAATCGTTAGTATTACAAAACGGAATCCTGTCAGTTTTTCTTGTACGTCTATATTTTTGTTCTCCTTGTAAGGATTATCATTCAGGCGGAAATTTTCCAAAGAATAAAACACTTCCCTTGCAATATTCCGGGATTATCAATGAAGAGTGACACAAAAAAAATCTATCGAATCGAAAACTGCTCGCTGAACAGAGCCAAGCAAAAACAAGGAGAAAATATTATGAAGGACAGACAAAAGGAAAACGGTCCATGACAGAGATAAAGCGGTGTCAATGTGTGTTATCGCAACATAAAACTGCCATACGTGGCATCGTGAAGAGAAATTCACTTCATCAAAATCGTTTGTGGGGTGAATCCATCAACACATTTTTTTTTTCTTGGGATTATAAGTCCCTGAATCTTTCAGCCCCAAACTTTGGTAAGATTGGAGATACATAGTGCAATTTTATTTGATTGGTTGTGTCTATATCCTACAGCATCGGTTTTTGTTAAACTTTTGTTATCGTTTGGACTTAGGGGTAAATATTTCCGTTAGGATTGGTCAAATTTTATATAAGTTAATCATATCTAAGGCGGACATATAAGCTTTTACTTAGCTATATATGTGAGTATGTAGTTAAATAGCTCATTGGTTTCTATGTTTCTTTTTTTCTTTCCTATCTTTAGGATTTTTAAACGGAACAATGAAAGTTACCCAGTATGACAGGAATATATTGGGAAGGGATAGGAGAAGGATGGGGTAGTGTAATTATCTGTCATCTCGGTTAGATCCTTTGATGAATATGTTGAAGGTAGTGGGAAAAAGCAACATCCAAAAGTAAACTTATCCAAAAATATCGTAGCGACTCTAAACAACCCATTGGTATGAAAAACCAGCGCTTCTTGAAGAAGGACAAGCGCTTCCCTAGCCATCATTTAGCAGCTCTTTAGAAGAATACTCACTGATCTATCCTGAAAATAAGCAAAGGTGCAAGTAAGTAATGTAAAAGCTTCCACAACCATCACTTGGAAGCTCTATAGAAGATTATTTGATGAACTCCAGTCGGAGTGCAACAATAGCTGATTTCATCTCATTTTCCACGAATCTGTGGAGTTTGCACTATTTTGCGAAGTAACAGATTTCTCATTTTAAATGAAAAGTTCAGAGTGGTTAGATGTAATCTGAAGTTTTGGTTAACAAAAGTAAGAATAAAATGGAG
Source organism: Dioctria linearis (assembly GCA_963930735.1). Lineage (NCBI taxonomy): Eukaryota > Metazoa > Arthropoda > Insecta > Diptera > Asilidae > Dioctria > Dioctria linearis. Next base: position 300,111,732 of record OZ005740.1, on the reverse strand, counting down.
AGTATCGACTTATTTCATCAACTTCTTAAAGTGATTAATTGTATACACTGTTGGCACTTGGTGGAAATATTTTGTGTTTACCATTTTACTGAAGAAAGTAAGTATTCCACGTAACGTTTAATTAATTTAAACAAATTTTTAACGAACTTTTTACAGAGGCCGACGCATTTCGTCTGACTAGGACATTATCCAACGCTACACAGATCGTAGTGGCTTACAAACACACAAACAATACTAAAATAATTAATTTATAAAGAGAAATCAAATGATCAAACAGAGAGGCTACATATAAATTGAGGGTTAAGCAGGAGACTTCTAACAGTGAAATCTAATTGTGCTCAGTTCTTCATGGATTGTCTTGAAAATATTCTTTTTTAATTCTAGAAACCCTCTACTGAAGCTTACCATTACCTGGATTAGGTATGTTGACGATGTCTTCTGTATTTGGTTGGGAACTGACAGACAATTCCAAAATTTCTTGTCTCATGTTTTAAAAAAAATAAGATGACAGTATAAAGTTTACTATAGAATTAGGCAATAAGAAACTACATTTCCTAGACATGAAAATTTCAATAGAGAATAATAGACTTCATTTTAATATATTTAGAAAAAATACATTATGTGCTAATATAATTCCTTTCGACTCAGCACGTCCTTGGAACACGAAGATGGGAGCATTCCACTCTATACTTAATAGATTGTTGAATGTCCCAATGGAAAAGCAAAATTCAAAACTGAATTATAAACCATTAAAAAAATCGCCATCAATAATGGATATAAGTCAAAATTAGTCCATCATTTACTAAGGGTTAAACTAAGAAAAGATGCTGTAAAATCTGTCTTTCCTGTTAATAGAAATGCAACTAACATTGATAATAAGTGGTGGAAAATCCCATACATTAACAAATCGGTTGAACTCCTGAGAAAACCCATGGCAAGATGTAATATATCCCCAGTTTTCTTTAATAAAAATATTAGAAAAAATGTAAGTTTTAATATTAAAATAAGACCAAAATTAGACAAATTTGAAAGCAGTCGGATATACAAAATAAATTGTAGTGATTGTGATGTAATCTACGTAGGTAAGACTACAAGATCTTTTAATACCCGATTTAGCGATCATCTAAGTCTGCTAACCCTGCTTTGGGCCTCTCAAAACATGTAAAAGAAACAGGATACAGTTGTTCTATAAATGAACTAGAAATTTTACATAGGTTAAATTCTGGTCCGACGCTGGACAAATATGAAATCATAGAAAACAGAAAAAAGAAGGACCGTGGGTTATTTTTTAGTTAATGACCAATTAGATTTCACTGATAGAAGCCCCCTTCTTAGCCCCCTCTGTTTGATCATTTGTTTTCTATCTATAAATTAATTATTTTAGAATTATTTGTATGTGTGCAAGCCACTACGATCAGCCTTGGATATTGTCCTAGTCAGACGAAACACGTCGGCCTCTGTAAAAAGTTTGTTAAAAATTTGTTTAAATTAATTAAACGTTACATGGAATATGAAACAATTGTTTTTCTTTCATTAGTAAAATAGTATACTTCTTAAAATTTAATATCACAAATAATCACAGGCAAGCGCAAACGCCTTACTACTGTTCTCAGGAAACAGTCTTGAAGGCCTCTAATATGAGGTTAAGGAAGAACCACTGCGATTAGTACTCAAAACATTTCTGCGCCCATCATTTGGCATGCCTCCTGGAGCGTTCCTTGAAGCGCTAATTAACTTTTTCCTTTAGGATTGATAACACAGTGTATAGATTTCGAAAAATAAAACACAATTTCCACTGTAGACTTTAACTATATTGAAGCTTTCCTTATTAGTTTCGAATAAATTCATGTCGGTATTAAGACTGAAGTTTTGTCTTCTTAATTCTGAATATCAAAACTGCTTACTTAATCATCGTTCCCACGTTAAATTCAGAAAGCTTTTTCTTATTTTGCTTCTTTATACCCTAGATGAAATCTATAGGGTATACAAAGTTTGTCATTCCGTTTGAAACACCTCGAAATAATGATGGTAGAGCAAAATGGATTGGACATCCATCCATAATATTAAGGGGGTGTTTCGGCAGTTATACGAAACACTTGCTCAGGTGGTTAGCTATTGTGTCAACGTTTGTGGTCGTCACTAACCTCCCGAATCAGTTTATAGGGCTGATTCAAATGAATTTAAAAAATGTTTAATAATTAAGAAATGCCGATGCTTTTAATGTTCAACTTTATTTTATTATTATTCAATTATTCTTCTTCCACCAACAATTCAAAAATGGAAATACATTCAACTTTAATTGATTGAATAAACTATGAATGTTGATGCTCCGTTAATTAGTCAACTAGACTCTGAATACCTTTATTAAACAAAGGTAATAAACAAACAAAAACTTTATTGGGTGTTACAATAGATGATTTCTGTCCATAAATTCGTGAAGATGCTTCTTCTTGCTGATGCTGATATCAAAGTTGATATTTATTCACAGCCTCTTCACTGGCACTCAATAAAATAAGCTAAACTAACAACCTCTGGTAAATCCCATTGGCCAAGCTAAACCTATGAGGATGGTAAATCCCAACCTCCAGTTACACTCTGAATATTTCCACTTCTGGCGATCCACTAGTTCCAGATATCCAAGAAAAAAAAAATCTATAGAAAAAAGGGAGAAAAGAAAAGATATAATTAGTTGTTTCTTTTTACCTAATTATTTTCTGTGGAAAATTCCACTTTGTTCTGATCTGTTGATACAAATGTGGCAAACTCCACGTCGGACGGCTTATACCAGTCTGACCAAAAACAAGCTCCGGTAGCTTGCTTTATAGCGGTTCCCCACCACTAAATCAATTCGAAATCAAAGTCAATGGCAACTTGACTTGCGGGCGTTTACGGCATTGTGATGTTCACGCCGTCTGTGAGTCAACTAGATTTTTATTGTTAGTTAAGTTCGGCACCAAGTTTTATTAATGCTGTTGAGCATTCCCTTATTTAGCTAGTTTCTTAATTTAGTCTGCAGCTAAAGGCTGCAACAGGGGGTTGCCACTGAAATCTTAAAAAACACGAAAAGTTAATACAACTTTTCATTAAATTTGTGTGTATTATCATGATCAAAATTGGACATAGTTTGAGAAAAAGCATAAACTTAGGTAATGACGTGTCAAAAATAAAGATTTTAGGGCTTTATATGTATGTAATTAGCTTTAGAAAACTCTCAAGTTCATGAAATTTGCAAAGTTTGGTACAAAACATCGTAATAATGGTACATCAAGTAGATAAATTTGTGCTTGCAGATGGAATATCTTCAAGTGGAAGAGGAAGTGACGGAAAGAAAACTAGTAAAAAAGTTTTGGTTGCTAATGTATATTCATTTGAAATTTGCTATTTTCAGAGAGGAATAACTACCACAATTATGCTATGATTGCAAAGAAAGTTCAATTTCTGACAGATATCGAACCTTTTTCTGTTCATTTTGGAAAACTAAAATTGTGTATTGCAATGATAAAAGAAATAAAGTCAATAATGTTAACCATGGTAGCGGCAAAAATTTCTGATTTTTATATATTTTGCAAACAATTTGGCGTTTTTAATTCATTTCATCACCGTCAGATGGAATGATGTGCTTTCGGAAAGCATTCATTTATTTTGAGAGCTCTGCGGGCTGTAGTCTGCATGCTCGTAAAGTGTATGTCGCCATTTTCTGCATTAGGTGTACATGTATAGATTTTTAAGTTTTATCATTGCTTATTTCTTATTTTTGCTTGAGAGGCGAGGCTTTTTTTGCAGTTCTATTTATAATCAATTTGTGTATAATTGTGAGCAACTATTATTTAATCATGGGACGTGTTAGTAAAATTCGGCCCAATAATATTAAGAACTAAAGGGGTGAAAGCTGAATTTGCTAGGTATCCAAATTTGTGTATATGAAAAGTAAATAATCTTATAAGGCCGTTAAACAGAAAATCGATCAATTTTGTGTAAATTTGTGAATGGACTATATTTCATTTTAATGGAATCTTACAGGAAGTTTGACAATATTGAAAATAGTAATATTTTGTCGCGATCCATTCATGACCTACGGTCTATTGAAATTTAAAGAATATGGAAAATTTTTCTTAGTAGATGTAACTTTAAAAATTCATATCTTCTGAAATAAACGGTACTTATTTTGGGAAGCTTTGAGGTTTACGAGCAAAATTAATCAAGGTAATTTTTCTGAAAATTTGGATATTTCGGTTATCCATGAATATCTCAAAATGTGCAATACCAATAGCCTTCCAACTCCATATAAGACTTATAAATGAAGCGAGCAGTACAAATCGACAGAACTATTTGTTCTCTTCAATATAGTAGAGTTCTAAAAGCAAGTACACAAAAGAGCACAGCTATTAACTCTGACTATGCTAATCTTGTTAAATTATATCCTTGAGAATGAAAAATTTTATGCGAACAAAATTGAGAAATTAGATAGAGATAAAATTTTATATAGTCTTACACTAAAATTGAGTTGGAAATTCTACCAGACATAGCTCAACCTGGAATTTATGTTGGTCAATTCAAATTTATCTCTCGAATGTAGTTCTTTGGTTATCTAGTTAGTAAAATGGTAAAACTGACAAAGTCTGAACATTGCCAATATTATATGGTTGTATTTCATGACCGACTTCACTAAAATAAAATTTGCCCAAGCAATAAATGGCGCCAGATAAATTACAAGGAAAAGTGTCTGACCAACAGCACAGAGCCCATACATTTCGTTCGCCACTTGGCTGCTCCTCACGCAGAAATATTTATAAGTTCCAAAAAATTCGATGAAAACTTTTACAGACAAATCTAAAATCTCGCCATGCCTATGCGATCCTACAGCTGTGCGGATGCCCGAAATGCTTTGGAATACAATGCAGACGAATACTACAGCTTCATATAGCTTTGCATGTACATATATAGTTATTTGTTTCAATTTTCAAATTGCATTCTTCAATGCGTTTATGTCTGCTGTGCTTTTGAGAACAGAAATCGTGAGCTTTTTTTGGTGGTAACCCCCCTTAAAAGTTATTTTGATTTTTGCATGTCCGTCCGTCCGTCTGTGCGCACGATAACTCGAGAATGCGTATACTTAGGGAGCTGAAATTTTGTACATAGACTTTAAAAAAAAAAGTAAAATTAAATTCGAAAATGAGACAAATCGGGCACTTCGCTTTCCACTATATATTTGGACACTGCCTGAGAACGTCGACGTAGACAGCTAAAATTTGGTACATGGTGTTTTCATTATACTAGCAAATAAAAATTCAATAATGGACAAAATCGGGTAACTCCTTCTTGGTGTTGCGATATAAAATTTTTGGTTTTTTACGTATGCTGTGAAAACTGTCAGTCCAAGACATTTTATAAAATTGGTTACAATCCGACAAACCGTTCTACAAATATATGCGAAAAACCACTTCAAAAACCAATCTTGCACAGAGGGGAGTGACCGCACGAAATTACATCCGGGCATTCATCTAGGGTATCATAAGAATTGGTCTTAGACCAAATCTAGCTTTTTTACTTGTTCCTATTTATTTTACAGGCAAGTGTGGAAATGTGGGAAAATGTGAAATTAGATTTGATGGATGGATCAGGTATGTATTTGGATTTTACTCATGTCTAGGCTTGTAATTGAATCTCTATTTCCTGTACTAACTCGTTTTCCTCTGCAGACATGCCCATGTAAAAAAGTAATGAACTGTGATAAGAAAAAGAAGCGCTGCGAGCTTCCAGTCAAGCTATTCAAGAGGTTTCTTATAGCGCTCTTTTTCCCAGTGGGAATGTGGAGGTGCAACCCTCAGAAAAAAAATACCACAATAATTTGTATGTTGTCTCAATGGTTTAAGCAAAAGGCCCATCGGACTTTGTAGCAGATTCAATTGATTTTTCCTGTGCCTAAAAATTCGTTCATACCTCCAGATAGGGTTTCCTTACAGTTAAAAAAAAGAATCAGAGTAAATTATTCTGCCAGAAGAATATTTACAATCTTTAGAAAAAGCACATATCGGAAGCAGAGATTGTTCACTTTCAGATTGCATGAGTGAAGCTGCACAAACTTCTAAAGTCAACAGATTCTCGGCAGCAGAGATTGTTCACTTTCAGATTGCATGAGTGAAGCTGCACAAACTTCTAAAGTCAACAGATTCTCGGCACTTCCAATTCAAAAAATCAAAACAATTTATATTATCACTACCCGAAGATGAAGAACTTTCAAGTCTGTGGCAAAGAAAGTTTTAGATCAGATTTTGGTAAAGCAATGTCTGCCTGTTAGAAAGCTTTAGATAATAGAATTGCTACTTTCATGGTATTATGGTCATGAGGGATATACATACATTCTTTACTTAACTACATTACTTACACTATGAAACTAACTGAGAATATTTTGAGGAAGTTTCGGTCAACGATGTTTTTGCAGATGAAGAATTACGCGTTTAATAATTTTACGTTTAGTTCCACTTACAAATGCTGTGAATATATGATTTGATATAATATTGGTTTATAAACAAACTAAATAAAAGAGGTAAAAGAGGACCCAGAATCGATTCTTGTGGAGCTCCAAATTTAACAGGTAATTTGCTTGAACTAATATTGTTAATCTTTACATGGTGTGAGCGATTAATTAGAAAACTTGATATAAATTGAACTACAGTACCTCCCGTTAAAATGGTTGGTAAAAGTAATCCTATTACATAGTTCCTCTATAATACAACTCAAGTAATTTCAGCAGCATGTAGTATGAATTTGCTTTTCCCTTTTTACGGTTTGAAATTAATGGAAAATTTACCGATTTTTTCGTGCAACTTCATCACTATTTTAATTTTAGTTATTGTGGATAAATTCAGAAAAGCAGCATTTCTGTGTTTATCTGCTGTGGCAGTTCGACGATATTATTGGCTGTACCGTGATCATGTGTCTTTCTGAACCGAACCGCAGCTGTCGTTTGTTTTGCCTATGAAATAATATTTAAGCATAAAGATAATTCATTTGACGATTTGTTTTAAATGGCTTCAGAGGTTTGTACATACTGAGATTTGTTTCTAATACTTTTTCCTCGTCTAAGTTTAATTATCGTATTTCAACAACATTACATAATATGTATTTAAGGTAATATTCTTTATTTTATGTAATAGAAAAAAAATAAGATTAATCTGGAAATAATTTTTAACCCTAAATTTGCAAAATTCTGACAAACATGGCAAAAACAGTTAGAAAGAACGGATATTTCCATTGGCATAACTAGGTAACAGAGTGTCACCACCACCCCCAGGAAATTATGAAAATTCCAAAAAAACATTCGTTAATCGTATAATCCGTTCGGATCAGAAACGAAAAAGCTTTACTTCATGAAATCTTATTAAAATCTTCTTCGTTTCGGTGGCAGGGTTGTTTAAGAGTTTTAGTACTTCTTCTACTTCACACCCTGTAGCTTTCTTAATAAACACAAGGTAGGATTCATCTCAGATTGTAGCAAACTGTGTCACTTTTCCAATGAATGCCCAATCAGCATTCCTGTTACATTTCATCGGAAGTTGTAGGACATCAAAGTCAAAAAATTGGGGAGAAAAACCGAATTTTTTCAAACTTATAACGATTTTCTCTCCAAAATGCATAATAACTATGCAGTGTTTTTACAAGATTTAGAAACCCCTGAAAGTTACCTTTAATTTTACTATCCACAAGTACCTACCTAAATGCAACCGATTTTGAGATATTCCCGTTTCTATGATTCATAATTTCATTCATTCATTCAGTTATCAAACTCTTGAGTTATGGGCACCAAATATGAAACAATATGCCTGGCTTTTTTTTGCTTAAGATACAAAATGGATAAGCAACCAGAACTTAACTAATAGATACTAAAATTGCATGTGATAATTATACATATTACAGGAAATTCCGAGATACACTTGCACCAGGAGTGTACTTCGTCGAATGGTTGCTGGTACGGTGTATCCAACATAGTAGGAAGAACAAATGTAAAGGAGAAGTTAATTTACAATTTTATTGACTGGTTTTTTCAATATATTTGACTGCTTTTAAGTTTATTTTTCAGTTTTAATATTTCATAATTATTTATATCTATTTTAACATGTCTACTTTTTATTTGAAGAGGGGATAAATAATACGTATATATCATGAATGCAGAAATCCATACACTCGGTAGGAAAGAACTCAAGAGTTGATTAACTTCTTCGTTGGCTAAGAACTGAGGAGTTCTTAGTTGGTCGAATCTTGTCGATTATATTTGGTTTACATCTTATATTTGTATGGCGGTTATGTTTTCCCATCACTTTTCAAAGGTGTTACCGCTTCTCCCAATGTTTCATATGACATGCAAAAGTTACCATTATCAATGGAAACGTCACCAGGACTCGGTTTATATGAGCATCAGTTTATTGCTTTACTGAAAATTAGATGTAAACAAATCAGTTGAAGTAACGGGATAAGCATTGTATGTTTATTGAACGTAATTAGCTGACTGGTTTCTTAAATTTAAATTTATAACTTCAATACAACTATCGCACATAGGCACATATTGACGCCTAACTTAACTTACAACTAAATAATAAAATAAATTAGTTCCCCTAGAACAATCGTAATACATAGCATATGTGGCAAAACCCATTGCTACCTTTTATTACTCATTTCTTGCAATACTTATTCTAAATACAGAATAAAATTGGTTTATTCTAAACATTTTGTAATTTTCGTTCATTATTATTTTTTCTTATTTAATTTTAATTTTATTATTAAATAAGTTCAGATAAACCAATTTATCTTCTTCTGAATTTAAGGTCTTATACTCTGGCCAAAATTCTCTAATTTATCTTATGAGGTCAACAGATGACATATCGAATAGATTATGGGATTCATTCATTCAGTCTGTTACTCTACCATATTAAGGGATGTTTTTATTTCATCTGCATTCGGGTTTATAATAAAACTTGCTGATCTATTCACCTGATTTGTTCGAAACGGAGAATTTTCTTTTAATTTATTTTTCTGAAATTCGGTTTCCTTTTTATATTTATTCAACTCTGGCCTTTGTAACTAGCCATATAATTAGCACATTTAGGTAGAGATCTTTTGCCCTTCCTTTTCTTTGGTGAAACATTTCTTGAATTCGTGATTTTCTCCGCAGATCATATATCTTAGGCGGTATCCGCACTAATCTTCACTGTGTCCAAATCTTTTTTATCTGAAACACCTGATTACGTTCTTAAATCTCTTCTTTTGAAATCGCAGTGGATATTTCGAAGGCTTTCGATAGCGTCTGGCATCGTACGAACTCTCGTAGCAAAATTTCAGACATTTGAGCCCTCTTCTCTTAAAATGGAATAAAAGTTTTCTCTCTCGCCGTTCAATCCAAATTATATTGAACGCAGTTATATCTGACTGCTTTTTGATCTGTTCTCTTTACGACTCCCTTTATGCCACCTCCCCCCCCCCTCTCCCCGCCCCATAACACGATTATTTATAATCACTGAAATTCACAACCATCCTAGGAACTATTAACACTGTCATTAGAAATTTTCTTTCTACACAAGACGTTTAACAATTTTCAGAAATTTTTATAATTTTTTTCTCGCAATTTCTGTTAACAAAATTTTAGAAATAACAACACAAAGCAAAAATTAATGCAATAATTGACAGCTTTAATGACATGTGTCAAAATTATTTTACAAGAATATAACTATCTCTTTTTCTCGGTGATAAAATATGAGTAAAATACCCCAGAGGTAATTCGTGTTAACTAGAGTGGTAATTGAAAAATTTAGGTTAGAATTTTTTCGATTTATATCCCTATATATATATATATATGTACGTACACATATGTATATCTAATATGTGCAATAGGTATATGAATAATGTAAGCGACAAATGCATAAAAAAGGTGAGAGCTTCACACATTCATCTATCACATTCATGCGAATATCTTCTATGCGAAAACTTTTGCAATCTGTGGGAAAACTTTAGTTTGGTTGGGGCACTTTCTACGAAACTTGTAGATTTGTTCTGAATTTTAATAAGAAGTTGTTGTCCTTTGCTGCTCTCTTTACAGAAATGTACAAGGATACCTACAAGATATATTTAAATAATATGTGCGACAGAAACAAGTTTTCGATGTTGAGCATGTACGATTAAGGCTATCAGGTATGCCGTTTACGGTACGTTTCAATATATTAACATCCTTACAAAGAGCCCAATAAAAAAATTGAGACAAATTTAATCGCAATCTGAATTGATGATAAAAAATTTTTATGGAAATCTGCTTGAGCGCTGCCTGCACTATTGATCTATTATCATGATGGCATCATGATCAAGCTCCTATAGAGAAATATACGAAAATCTAAAATCAAGTGCGATTTGTTTACACGATAAACGTCAAAAAGTTTGTCTAGTCTCGTCATAAGTTTTGAGGTTAGCGGATCAGAAAAATATAGAAAGAAGAAGAAGACGGTGATATATTTTGTCAATAAATTCAATTTTATTGTTCACTGTAAGTAACAAACATCAATTTGAAAAAAAACACGATTAAGTAATAAAAAATATACAATATAGTAAAATAAAAATAAAAAGAATAATCCAACGAAAAATCCAATATTCCAAAGATAAAAAATCCAACGTAATCCACTGATTAATTGATGTTTTTAATCTGTAAGTAATAAATAAACGTTAATTTTGACAGTTCAGTATTTCAAATTTCAACACGCATCAATACTCTCTATGGAAAAGTAAGAGAAATCAATGCTTCCCAGAAGGATTAAATGCGGAAATAAATCAAATGAATTAACAATATCAAAGGCCAAGTTCGGGTTCAGAACAACTAAGCAAGTAAGAGATTTTAGTAGAGTTAATATTCTACATAAATTTTGTTGAGAAATTTTAACTTTAAGATATTGATGGCCGGTTTTACAGTCCAGGCTTATGCCAGAGCTTAGCTAGGCCATGAGCGTGGCTTAAGCCCAGAACTTAAGCCTACTAGGTTTCACAGTACTGAGTAAGCAGAGTCTTAGTTAAACCGCAGATAAAAAATTTTAAGTTGTCAGCACTGCGGTAATTATGAATTTTTAAAGGAAAATTGCTATTGTGAATTCCGATGAAGAAGAAGATATCACAATAAAATATTATTATCACTAGTTTCTTTAAACTGTGCGCAGTTTTTCCAATTATTCGAGCTTTTTATCTGCAGGTGTTTCAACTCCAAAATCATCATAGCCGAATGTTTCGACAGTTTCTCGAAATGTTGCGGGCGCCTTCTTATAATTTTTTCACGGGTCACACTTTGCGATTTTATATTACACATTTCTTCGTCGCTTATATCCTTTGCATCAGATAAATAACTCATTTTTATACCCTAGATGAAATCTATAGGGTATACTAAGTTTGTCATTCCGGTTGTAACATGGATTGGACACCAACGCATAATATTAAAAGTTATTTTGATTTTTGCATGTCCCTCCGTCTGTCTGTCCGTATCACTGTCCGTCCGTCTGTGCGCACGATAACTCGATAACGCGCAGTGGGTGATCCAGCTAGGGGGCGCGGGGGTCGCGCGCCCCTCCCTGAATACCACAAAAAAATTGCAGTAGATTTTCTGAATTCTTCTACTGCACTTTTTCCAACAGACATAAAAATGTCTGGAAACGTTAAATTTGAAGCAGAATTTATACGGGTAAAAGCGATGGGAGATTTGTTTTAATTGAAAACACAACGGCAAACAAATCATTGTATATTGATGTAGTAAGTTATTACATTTAAAGCAAGGCATTTATTTTGGAAAAACAGTTTTATTATTTCGTAAAATTCAATAGTAGAACATTTAGCTAAAACCTTAAAAAAAAAAATTAAATGCTGATTGGGAAATTCTAAATCAGAACCTTAAGGAAGTCTTGGCATGTGTGAATACATTCCGTATTCTTACAGCAGATCTCAACAAGAGTAAAATCGCTCTTGGTTTAACGATAAGTTCAACCAAGTAATGTAATAAAAGCGAAACAGTCTGCTCTTCGCGCGTCTAGAACACATAGAAGTCCATTATCCGGAGAGAAAAATTTCCTTTTGATCAGAATAGAATAGCAAAGTCTTCTGGTCCCTGGTCAAGACGATAAAGAACAACTTCAGAAATTCCTCTATACTTTCACTTTCAATATCGGTGAAGTGGTTGTTGACTCCCTTGATCAAACTAGTATCAGCCAATACACATCCGTAAGAGGGATGTGTTCAAGATCCTTAAGGGGTTCATCGTCTCCTGATGGTTTCTGACCCCTGTTAATTAAAACCTGTGCCTAATCTGTGGCTCAACCCTTGCGCAAACTATTCTACTTGTCTTAATCGACAGGAAAATTTCCAACTGCTTGGAAGCTAGCTCACGTTCAGCCTATTCCTAAGAAAGGTGAGGGTAGCGATGCCTCAAATTATCGAAAAATTGCAATCACTTCGATTCTTTTAAAGCTTTTTGAATCTATCATTAACTGCAAATCAATGAAGTATCTAGAAACCAAACAACTCATCAATGATCGGCATTATGGCTTCCGAACTGGACCCTCATCTGGAGACTTGCTGACTGTTCATTCAAACCGTGCACAATGGTGTTTTGTAGTCACAAAATCGTTGCTCTGGATATTTAAATAGTCTTTGATAGCGTCTGGTATCCAGCCGTTTTAGTTAAACTTAAAGCACTTGGTCTCTCCTCTCATTTTCGATTATAGATTGAAAGTGTTTTACCTGATTGCATAATACCGGTTGTCCTAGATGGGATTTCACCACAACCTCACCCTATAAATGCCAGGACGTCCCAGAGCTCTATTACTCTCTTCTTAATTTTCATTAATGATCTACTTTCCCGTACTTTTAATCCAGTCTATAGTTTTGCCTATGACAGTAGCCTTGAGTTCGCTTACTCTTTTGACATTCTTGGGGACTGCAGACAGAATGCCACATCTGTCAAACGAGGCGGCTTGATTAGATCAATGAAGAACGAGCTTGACCATGTTCTCGCTTGGAGTAAAGCGATTCGTGTCGAATTCAAGCCATCTAAGTGCCAAACCAGTCTCATCTATTTGAAGAAAGATCAAAGCTTTTCACTCTCATTTCTTTTGATGGAGCACTGATTTGCGATACACCGTCTTTTTACATTCTTGGCTTTAATATTTCCTGTAACCTAAGGTGGACAGGTCACATCTTTTGTTTTGCCAAAGAAGCAGCGAAATGTCTAGGATTTCTGAAAATGTGTAGAAATATTTCAACCCATCGAAACTAGAGCTCCTCTATAAATCATACACCAGACCTAGAATATAATACAATTTCCATATCTGGGCCCGAGGCTGGTCGCACAGTCTTACCTTCATTAGATGTTGTCCAAAAGAGAGCCTTCAAGCTCACTGGCGATGCGGCAATAACTTAAAATATCGATTCACTCGAACAACGCCGCAATGATGGATGCCCTTCACTCCCTTATCGCTATATGCGTGGTCAATGTTCTAATGAAATATCTCTTCTGATCCCTTGCAGAATAATTCCTGCACGCAAAGCTCGCGCATCATATCGCCCATAAAATTACTTTCGGCCATGCAGTAAAATCTCGTGATGGTTTTTATCCCGAATTGTGTAAATGTGGACAGTCTACCATTTTCTATCTTTACTCCAACATACAATCTGCCAAAGTTTAATGGAGACATTTAGCACCTCTGGCGCTCTCCTCACGTTCCCTAATTCGTTTCCCTATCACCTTCTTGCCATGCTGTGCTTTGCATCATAAGGTATCCCCTTAACTTGCCTTAATAATATATAAAAAAAAATCAAACTTTGTTAGAGAGGTAAAGTACGTAGCGCTTTAATTCCTGTATTTTGCAAAGTTATAATTTATGACTAATTCGTCAATTTGAACAAAATGTGTTTCCCTATTTTGATTAACTACAATGGCTGATTTGGAAGTTTTACGCTTCCATTATTTACAAACCAAAACATTTGACTTTCGCGAGTGGCAAAAGTTGAACGTTGAGCAACTTTCTTCGTTCCTTTTATGTATTTGACACTTGCGAGTGTTGGCGAGTGTCTTCGAACTTTTGATCTGCTTCCAGGTTATACCGTTTTTAAGCCAAAGTTGCGCCCCTCCCTCACAAGAATCCTGGATCCGCCCCTGATAACGCGTATACTTAGAGAGCTGAAATTTTGTTCACGGACTTTAAAAAAAAAGGTAAAATTAAGTTCGAAAATGAGACAAATCGGGTAACTCCTTCGTGGGGTTACCATACAAAAATTTCGTTTTCCACTATATATTTGGACACTGCCTGAGAACGCGTTGAGGTAGATAGCTGAAATTTGGTGCGTAGTTTTTTCATAGTAATGGCAAAGAAAATTTTAAAAATGGAATAAATCGGGCAACCCATTCTTGGTGTTGCCTTATAAAAATTTAGTTTTTTTACGAATAGTGTTAAAACGATGAGTCCTAAACATTTCTATTGTACTAAAAACTTCTTCAGAATATGAAATCCTATAAAATTGGTTATAATCATTTTTTCCGTCCGACGAACCGTTCTAGAAATATATGCGAAAAACCACTGCAAAAATCAAAATTGCCCATACAAAATTTCATACATTCATCCAGGGTATCATAAGAATTGGTCCAATATTAGCATTTTTACTTGTTTTGGCTTAAACTGTTCAGTTTCTTCAAAAACGTCAAATGGAATGCTGACATTTGCTGCCAGATAGTACTCAAAACTTGCTTGGAAAATTCCAATTTAGTTTTAAAGTATAACATTTGAAATATGTACATTCGTTTAATAACAATAATTATAATGTTTAGACAAAATATATATTTATCAATAATCTCCGCAACATCTGAGGCTTAAGCGTTCCAAATGACGTGCTTAGGTTAAGCTTGCCTTAAGGCAGTGATGTCACTTAAGCCTTGACCTTGGAACGAAATATTTATTAAAACTTGGCTTAAGACATCGTTGTGACTTAAGCCTTGACTGTGAGACCAGCCATAAGAGGCTTTGGAGAAAATAAACACTCCCCTTTCAGTTAGCACACCTGTTAAAGATAATTCACTTTGAAAGAAAGAAGAAGAAGAAATAATGTTTTTGGCGAGACAATGATGGCAACATGTGTGCAGTTTATACATTCTAAGGTATATAACTATGATAGAGTCCGAAATCTACAATGATCCCGTTCCCTGTTTATTCCATTTTAGGATATTTTATTAATTTCCTAAGATTAGTAACAATTAACATCGTAATATAGCCAATTAGAGATTATCGTAAGGCTGTATAATTTCAATCAATTTAAAGGCCAGAAATTTTGACATTCTAAAACTCTTTGCAATACAGCCTCAAAAATAGCAACCGGATCCAAGTCATCCCTCATATTTTCTGTGCACGGCTGACAATGTCAAATTATTTAATTATTGTATATTTCACAAACTTACGTATATATTATATAAATATGAACTTTACAGCATTTCTATCCAAAATGTCGCACTTTGACAGTTAGCTTTGTTTTCTAGAATACCAAATCCCTTAACAAAAATCTCCACACAAGTTAAGAGATCAGCACACTTCTGATTTCACTTAACTCTTGACGGAGAATACCAATTTCGGCTAACGGGCTTTGATAGCCCAGTTAAGAGACTAAGATCTCTTGATTTTTATCTATAATCGGGGAAGAATACTTCTAGTAATTGCGATAGTACCCACAAGAACGACGCTCTTAAAATGTGAAATAGACTAGCATAAATTATTCCAGTTTTGGTGTCCAATACTTAATTAGGTTTCACTACTGGCGATCTTTCTAGGATGACTGTTCCGAATGCAATGCTGATTTCCATTTCTATCGCTCTATTTACATCATGACAAATGTACAGGATAAAAATGGACCTTTAGAAAAAAAAATCAAAAACGGTTGCGTGCGTGAGCTCTGGGGGTGCCTTTTTCCTCTGCATGGAAAGTGAAAAGGCTTGCCATCAAGACTGATCACAAACGAAAAAACAAATCATATTAACTAATTTGAAAAAATTAATTAAAATTATACTAAATTTTGCTGTTTTTTCCATCCAGCGGCGCCGCCTTGAACTATACAGATTTTCACTGGAGAAGACAAATATTGGCGACTTGATAGCAGCAAATTATCAGTGTAAATTTTTGCTTATTTTGCAATTATTTGGTTTTATTTTAAGAAAGAAGTTTAAATTTTCGTTGAATATCTTGTGCCAACTCTATCCAAAATATCCAAATAAAGTTTTCAAATTGTATGCATCAGTCTAGCCTCGTAGTTTGGGATGAGAGGATGTCCCATAAGAAATCTATCTTGATCGTACTCTCAAGAAAGCAGGAACAAACAGAAGCAAATCATAAGTCTCAGTGCTTTGTTTTGCTATAGACAAAAAAGTTTTCGATATATATCGCTCCCACTTGCTCTTGCTCTGGTTATTAAAACAAGCCTTGGCAATTGCTTTGCTCTTTACTTCGAAAGTATTTAATGAAAATTTGCTAAGCTCTTTTTGCTTTTAATGTGAAAAGGGCTTAAAATTGCTCTAGCAATTTTGCTCACTTTGCTCTTTTCTTTGCTCTCAAGTCTCAAGAAGCGTGTATGGAAAGAGATAAAAAAATGTTGTGTAATTTTGAATTGCTTTGATTGATTACTGTGTCAAATATTCCCTAATAAGAAGATAGGAAGCAGTAGAGCCAAATTGGAAGTTTTTGGTGTTATTTAGAATGAAACAAGGATGAAGCGGTCAACACTTTACCATTGTTTGAGGAAGATAATTGCATAAGGAACTCATTAGAATAATATTGTTGTTTCTTTTTTTATATTACGTACTTTGAATTAATTTTTAATTATGTAAATACTTAGAAATTTTTATATCTTGTTTTGGTTATGTTGATACTTTGTTGTATTCGAACACCTATATATTTTCTAAATCACCCATTTTTAATCTTTTTCTTAAAAAAGGGACATTGTCTTCTTTTTTATTTAAATTTTACCTATGGCCCAAATAATATTTCTTTGCAAAAACATGAGAGCGGAGCAAAGTATTTAAAGCATTTAACAGCAAAGTAAAGCAAAAATTGTTAGAGCAACAAGTTTTCTGAAGCAAATCATTTAGAGCAGAGCTGTCTGCTGAGCAAAGCAAAGTAATGTAAAATGCGTAAGAATTTTTTCAGAGTAGAGCAAAGCAAAGTAATTTTACTTTGTTTTCAATTAAGAGCAAAGTAAGAGCAAGAGCAATTAAAAAGCTCAAGCATTTTAAGCCCTGCTCTCAACGATGTCAGACATAATAACGAAATAATGGAAGGAGTTAAAATTTTGTCTGCAGGGACAGACATTTTCATTTATATATAGTGCGAAATATGAACTAATTAGTTAGAAACTTACTTGATGAGGTCATGGTCAAATGTTCTAAAATTGAGAAGCTTTCCCTTTTTATAAATATGCGGGCCCAACAATTTATAGATGATCCAATTTTCTGCTATTTTACTTCAACTTGGAAATGGAACTGTTCTAAAAACCAATCCGGACATCTAAAGAATTTCAAATAAGCCTCTGACCTGTAGATTCAATTAATTGGTGAGCATTTCACTTCATTCACTTCTTTCACTCACTTCTGAAAAAAAAAATGATTCCTTTCAAAAAGTGTCAAAAGTTTACTTCGAACGTCAATGTCACAGCTTTTTGGCGATCTTAAACGTGAAAATATAATATAATATATTGCCAAGAACTTAATTTTTCCGCTATTTCTTCCCATATGTTTTCTTCGCATTGGGGTGCTTATGGACTTATAAGCTTCGCCTCTAATACATAAAAATATTGTTTTAGTGCATCAAATAGAACTTTCTAATCTGTAAATGAGGAGTTATAATTTATTAGTAATAATTAATAATTATATTTGCTTACCACTTCTAAAATAAAATCGCTGCTTCCACTCATCGCAAAACCGATGGTCAGAATCAAATTTCTAGAAAAGTGATTCACTTCATTTACTTTTTCTTAATTTCAACTTAGCTAAATCTCGGTACTGATTTCAATAGCGTGTTATATTAACTTCAAAAATGAAACATCAATAAAGCGATCCTGTACCTGTTTAAACATGCCGAACTTTTCAAATTCCATCAATCCATGAGGTCTGCTTGCTCAAACTCTTACTGGAAAAATTAGCGCACCAATCGTTTTTGTTTGCTTTGTTTTCTCAATATAATTACATAGAAAAATATTAAGTAATAATAATTTAGTGAATTAAAAAAGTTTATTCATAAATGTTCGACAAATTCCCGGAACACTTTTTGATTTGCCCACTTTTATGCAAGCTGTAGAAATTTGAAGTTTTCGATCTAGTCATGGAATGGATTGGTATGAATATATAATGGGGAAAAATTTATTGTTATCAACAGTGATGCCAGATTGGGCGCTTTTCCGCAAATTGGGATATCTTTTAACAAAATTTGCGCTTCGATTTTCATGAAAAGCGCCCAACGCCCAATTGGGCGCGACACTGCTACTTCTGCGCTTTTTGGGCTCTATTTAAGGATATAAAATAGAATGGGAAATGGGTTTTATTCACATTAAATGATTCGTGGATATCTCATTCTAACTAAATAGAAGAGGTGGTTATTTTTTCGAGACCCGTATAATATACAAGTTTACAGGCAATTTTCCGTCTAATGCGTGCAATGTTTAAAAGACAAGTACCGGGGTACTGGTCAGTTACTGGCTTTGTAGTATCGCGCATATATACTTTTTCTAGTACATATAATGCAATCTATAATCGATTAAATCGTATAAAAACTAATCAAATAGCAACCTTTATCAGAAATTCAGCCTTATTAAAAATACACATTTCGGCGCCTTTTGGGCTATCTTTTTTCTTTATTTGGGCGCTTAGTCCATGGCATAATCTTGCATCACTGGTTATCAAACCAAATCAATTTACCATACGGCATGAAATTCTGTTGTACGAGAAAACTGCAATTTATTCTTTTGAACCTTTCCCAATTCTTCCACAAGTGCAATAGTCGCCAAGCATGCTAGCCTCTACCACTACTTCTCACGTGGCAAGCTACCAAGTGCAGTGGGCAGATATTAACATGATGTTCCTCAGTAGTCATACTACCAAGCCATAACCATAACAATTTATATTATCAACCTCCAAGTGTCGTCAAAACACGTAAAAGGAAAAGTTTTTCTTTTTCTACTTAATTATGTAAAATTACAAAAGACATTATTATAACTTATATACTTACTAACATAATTCGGTTAAGAAAACTCTTCCTCTTGAATAAAAAATACCAAAAACCAAAGACAAAATAATATGTATAAAAATTAATTTTCGAATTTTACTGAAAAGTCTTAATCTTACAAAAACACACTTTATGCTATGTCGAAATGAAAATCTTTGACTTTACCCCTTTTACATATACAACAAAAGAAAATTAATGCTTTTAGAAAACCTGTACTGTAAGCAATAATACTAAAAATCTTCAAGACACGCAAATGGAGCAAATTCCAGAAAATCCTTTCACTCCTTTCATCTGATGCGCCCAATAAAAAGATAGAAATCTTTTCTTTAGACAGAGCAGCAAGTCCAAAGCTTCGTCTAAGTTGAAAACTTTTCAAGAGACGTAAAATGTAATTAACAGATAGCAATCTTTCAACAAATTTCCCCTTCTAAAGGAAAGAAACTTAGAAATCCTTCTCTTCAGACGAGAATAAGGAATTTGTACCAATTTAAAAGATAAGCAAAATCAGGGTGTGGGGGTTTGGGGTTCCTTTAGATTTTCAGTATGATTTTCCCTATGGATGGGATGTATATCATCAACATAGTAGTCTAATTCCATCAGGAGAACATGTTTGAATTTTTACACGACAAGTGGCGAATAATTTCTTTAGGGTTAAACTTAAAAGATTTATTTAAAATGATTATGTGCAGTTAAGAATATTCAAAGATCTTTTAAATGTTTAATGGAACGGAACAGTTACACTGAAGTTTACATATTTTGTAATGTCGCTTAATTTGTGTTCTATTGTTTTCCATAATTTACCAAGTGATTTATGCGACGATTAAATAGTGCTAGTCAATTCAAATCCATTCTTATGAAATTTGCAGTTAATTAAGCAATATTCCTCACACATACATACATATACATTTATAATAATACGATTCTCCAGACATCATTAAGGGAACACCAAGAGCATTCCAGACGAGATAATGAGCGATCTCATACTGCGCGACTAATTTACTTCTCCTCTTTGCTTTAAGTCCCCTTGATTGCACATTCTTACAACCAACCCTAGGATTTAACGTTCTTATCAGTTGGGTATTATTACTGTATATGTACATACCTACCAATCTATCTACCCCCATAGCTACAAGAAGAAAATTCCTAAAAATAATGACCCGAGAGTAGCTTTAGCTGCTGCTGTGTTTTAATTAATGTTTATTCTATCGAAGAGTGTTAACCGTAAATTTTTTCTAATAACGGCAATAGCTGCTTATTTCAGTTACCCAGGAAAAGGTAATGTTATAGGAGTAGCGTTGTACTATAACTAAGTAGGTACACATACCTACCATGAAGATTGCAGGGTACTGAGGGGTTTAATTTTATTTCATCATCGCTTTACGAAGGTTTAATAAACGTAAAATTTTGAGGGTTTTATCACCTTTCAATAAACTTCATATGAGCTTTGGGGTAGCATTTAAACCTTCCGGATGTGTGTGGCTTTTATTTTTTATACTGCTGGGAAATTATACTTCATTTTTATTGTGGTTTTCTTTTTGATGATTGGAATTTTATGAGATATGAAATCAAGAATTGAATAAGTACCTCCTTATTCACTTCATTGTAAAATTGCTGCATCGTCAGGCTGTGTGAAACAGAGATTGAAATTTGTTCCTTTAAATTAAAGCAATAACACAAAATAATGTCTCTAAAGAATATTTAAGTTTATTGTGTTTCTATTTCGATTGATTATTTAACAAATTATATCCAGCTTGTTGTGTCGGTTGCTACTGCTGGTGGCGCCCATATATTTGTCTTGCTGTGTGTCACTCTTTGCTTTTTTTTGCTTTTACCTTGAGCATACAGAATTTGATTTTAGATTACTGCAACATTCATGTGGATTAAAGAGCTAATCGATTTTCGGTGTACTGCCACCATAAATCCAAAAATCCGGCAATTATTGTTCTAAAAGAAACCAAGGTTGTCTCTCCTGGTTACAGTTTGGGATCGTAATATCCAGGGTTATTTTGAATTTTTGGTCATAAATGAAACAGGAGATAGGTTGAAGTGTTATGAAAAATTTATTCGCGAATGAAAAAAAATACATTCTTATCGTTAACATTTATTCGCGAATGTATATTTGAGTCGAAAAATTCTTGAGAGAATAACTGTGTTCTATTGGGCTATGTAAAGTACTCCCAAGTACTTCTACCTACTCGCAACTACTCATGCTTTTGTCCGCCAGTAGATGAGCTGAGTAATTTCGCAAGAATTTCCTGCTAGGTGGATTTGGATGATAAGTGGTTATTGAAATGTCAAATAGATTAAATTTGAGAGAAAATTTGTGTAATGAAACTAATAAAATTATTTAACTCATCGAGACCAGGAGGATTATTCAAATTTATATATTATCGTTATGAAAATAAAAACGGTAATAGCATTTAATATAATAAATATCGAACAGAGACGAATTTTTATCTTTAAATTTTCTAGGTAGTAGGTACCTACTGCTCGAGGAAAGTAGCTCGGATATAGGTCCAGTTTTTATTCGTTTTATTTTCATTTGCCTTTAATGAAATTAATTTGAGTAATATAGTTAATAATCCTAACTATTTGCATAAAAAACTTGATATAACAGAAACATAACAGAAATGTCTGAAATTGGAGGTCTACGAGAGTGTCGAAAATAGTAAAAAAGAAATATATAAATAGACAGACAAATTCGTGTACGAGCTAAAGGGAATGGCCTCAAGGTGTAAAGATGATTTGCCTTCAAATGTTTTGTAAGAAATTACAATAATAGTAATGTTGTTGATATTTTTATAATACTTCAATACTCAAGGATTCTTTAATTGCTATTTTAATAGCAGAAAGTAGATAGATTGTATTTCTTTTAATTTTTCTATTAAAAAATAACGAAATCTAAATCATACATTTTTTCAGATACGTTGATGTCGCTAAGCAGTTACGCAAAGGAGGCTTTTTGCTCATATAGGTCTCCTGAAACCTATAAATTTTATAAAAGTGAATAGATAGAGGAAATAAGCTGCAAAAAAATTAGCAACGGATCCATTGTGACCAACATGGCATATTTTGACTAAACATTGTTCCTGCATGTCAAACCTGGGAGAAAGCTGCCTTCATATTGGGGCTGTTCTATTTGGGGTCGCAAACGGTCTGAATTAGGAATTAAGGTCTAACAACATTTAATTAATTTAATTTATAACCTAAGTAAAATTAATTTTATTTACAGGATGTTTTTGCGTGAAATGGCCCATTCCACCAATAAAGAGTATTCAGATGAAAATCGTGAAGCAAATAGACTGGAAAAAAACCACTAATATTGCAGCGGATATCTTGGAGCTACTGGATACTATCTGAACACTTTGGAAGATATTTTACCAAAGTGAAAATACCTTCAACAAGTAAACTTGTGATAAAACGTTGCAATATAGAGGAAGAACTCCTCTTGCTCATAATACAAGCTTATATACTACATAGAAGGGTAATGTCTATATTTTTAAGAAATGAAAAGCGTGTAATACATTTTACATGCTATGTTTTAGAATATTTTTTTTTTGTCATTTATATTATCGTACTTAAGCATTGTTATAACATTCTCGACTGAAATGTCTGATTAATACAAATAAATATATGAACTAGTTAAAGCTCTTCTTTCATTAAAACAATGCAATCTAAACAAATATAACATGAAACGTAGTATGATAGGCTCTCTCATAAACTACTAATAAGTGAAACTCATCACAAAACAAGAAAAAGATTTTTAAAACATTCTGAAAGGGAGTAAAGGAAACACTCAAATATAATAATACTTTTATTATAATCAAATTACTATATATATATATGTTATAAACTAAATTCAAATATGTATACATATTCAAAAAAACATTTATCCTAAACCTATAGTAATGTTGATATAATTCACTAATATCAAGAAAATCGGAATTTTCGGTTACATATTTGTCACTTGCTCTTCCTCCGAATTCAGGGGAAACTAACCTCTTCTTCTTCAATTAAGTCTTCATCCAAATTTGAATTTTACAGCTGCATTTGGTGCTCTCCTTTTCGGCTGTCCTCGCCGATTCTTGCTGCTTCCTGTTTCTCTTCTTTTCTACTCTGTTTGTATCTATTCAGTATTCCTTTTTTTTTGTCCTTTATATTACAGTAATAACCCATGTTCTGGGGTGGTTCCCAATCCGGATGTATATCATCCCTCAATTTCGCCTCTTTTTCTGCTCAAATTTATAAGCATATTCAATGTAAATAGTATGCTAGCAAGCAAAAAAAAATTACCTGATTTGAAATGTCGAGAGCATATTCAAACAAATTTTAAATTTATGCTACCTCCATCAATCTTATGCCGTAAAGCTGACAGCCAAAGTCGAATTTTATTTTTAGAGAGTTTTTTTAAATTGCGCTTCTTCGATTCTCCTGGAAATCTGTAAAACTTTACGTTTTCGCGTGCAGTCCTTAAATAACTATCCCTCAAGCAATAAGTTATAGCCATACTAGAAAAAAACAATTCAATCTTTATAATATACCAATGAAACATCCTAGTTTTGCTTACCATGACAGAAATACAATTCCATTAAAACCGAAAATTATTGCACTTAAATATTGAATTTTGTTAATGTTTATGAATTAATTAAAAAATGTTGAAAGCTATTTTACACTAAAATCGATCACAAAATTAATAGACAAATCTTATTCCAGATTCATTCCTCATAAAAGTGGACAACCACGTACATAATTTTGATAGGTGACATGTCATCGCTTAATGGTTATACATTCTATTCCTGAGAGAATGAAAATGAGAGAATATTCTTTAATGGCAGCAAAATAATGAGAAACAATGAAAATCAATCATTCAGAATGAAAGAGAACATTCTCACATTTCATTCTTTTACTGTCGGTGAAATCGGGTGTGTAGTAACAAATGCATTAGTTAGGATCAAGATTGTATTAAAAGGTTTTCTGAATTTATGATTTTTACTAATATACTTATGTATATGTCTCATATCCAATATAGACAAAAATAAATTATGATAAGAACAGTGATTCTTCAAAGTATTTATTACGTAAAAGGCTTTTTAAGGAAATTTGTTAGGACATGAAAAAACAGTTTATAACTGTGCACAATCATAATTTTGAGAGAAAAAATATAAATAATACAGAAACATCAAGTATATTAAGTACTGTATATCTGTAAGCAGTCGTCGAATTGCTACTAAGTAACTCAATAATAACTTGTTGGATTTGATATCTTTCGAAGATAAAGACACGAATTTAAAATGAAAACTCTAAGTTTACATAATTATTATTTTATTTTTACCATCAAAAGTAATATTTTTCAGGATATTTACATTTATGTGGACACTAAGTGAAAGCCTAAAATCACCATTCCATAAAAGAATGAAAAAGAATATTGTTGTTCACTCTTTATTATTCGCGCGAATGCAAAAGACTTGGGAATGAATAACTTCATTCTCTCGGGAATGAATGAAATCGACTCAAACATATTTCCATTCATTCATTCGCGAGAGAATGAAAGCTAAAATTCTTCTAAAAATATTCTTTTCAAAAATGAATGAATATCGATCATTCTTCTCACCCTGGTTATGAACAAAAATTTTTATTATGGTAAGCGGGGGACGGGGGCAGTCTCAACCGTTTCGGAGTAACAGGGTGACTAAGAAAATATTCTAATTTTTCACAAAATTAAAATTAAGTTTTGTTACAGTTATGAAGATGCTTTTTAGCTGAGCTGATGGTAAACCTTCAAAGCTTTTGAACGAATTACTACTTCAAACCAATCATATCGTTAGTTATAGGACGTCAAATCAAAAAATTTGGGGGAAAAATCCCTATTTTTTTTTTTTTTATTTTAACTATTTTTCCACCAAAGTTCCTAATAACTGATACATTTTCTTGCAAGATTTCGAAAACTCAATGTAACCTTTCATTTGATCCTACACATCTACCTACCTCCATGCAATCGTTTTTGTATAAACCTGTTTGATGCATAATTTATTCGTTAGTGACGACGGAAGTCACGTCCAAATTTATGCAACTCTGCGTAAAGTTATCAAAATTATGAAAAATAATTAAACTATGCATTTGAACAACAGATTTATCTAAAAAAAACCCGTTACATTTACGTTGGTACATGTGTAGAATCAAATGAAAGGTAACATTATGAGATTTCCAAATCTTGCAAGCGGTTATCAGGCATTTTAGCCGAAATATCTTTAAAATTTCAAAAAAATTATATATTTTTCCCAATTTTTTTACTTTGACTTCGTATAACTAGTGATATTAATTTTAATATTAGGTTAATTTAAGTTAGGTTTAGTTTTATTTAGCTCTCTTACCATTTTGTTCGATGTTTGAAAAAAGATTGTAAATCTTGTAGCATCAGTACCCATGAAATAAATGAATTGAATTGAATATGACCATGCTGAATAGTTCGACATTCATTGGAAAGCTTGAATCATTTACTAGCATCTAGGATAAGAATCACCATCATAAGTTTCACAACAAAAAAGTTACGGGGTATTTTGTCACAAATTAGATTAATTGCCGAATCACCCTGTAAATCTGAAACTGTTGAGATTCCACCCACGCGCCCCTCCCAGCCTTACAATTCATTGTTTCTAATAGTTCAACCAAAGGACCACCAATTCAATATCAATCTGTATATACCGAATTCTATTCTTAAAGATTTTCAAGCTCCACATGGATATCATCTACTTCTGTTTCCTTTATCGCAAACATATCTAATGACGACTGATTTCCTATAAGATAATTAGCTTTCTGTGTCCGCCTCCTCTAAAATTGTCCTGATAAGCAATTTCAATGTCCATAACATACCATGGCTCAGACATTCTTCTACCACAAGAGCTGCGGGCTGATTCATTAAACTCTTCTGTGAATCTTTCAATTTTTAACAGCTCACCCTCACAAATATTTCATCGGAATCGGCTTCACTCTTGGTAATTCAGACCATTGCTTAATCACGGTTCAATTGACCTCTCAAACTTGTTCTGTCTTACTTCTACATCTAAAACTAGGTTTCTTTGGCACTATAAAAAAGCAGATTGGGAATGTCTCAATCAATACCTCAAGGAAATGGTTTGGTCGCTCCATTTTGCTTCGGGATAAATCGATGAATGCACATTAAAAGTTAGTAACATACTAGGTCCTGGTATGCCTTATTCCTACAGCAGATCTCAAGAACAGTAAAAGCTCTCTTGGTTTAACGATAAGTGCTACCAAACTATAAGAACTAAAGAGTCCGCCTTCCGCACCTATCAACTGCATCCATGTCGAGAACTGTTATAAGTCTACCAGAATGCACCGAACACCTGTAAGTGCATTATCAAGAGACTATTGGACTTTTTGAACAATAAATTAATAGTCTGGTAAAAAGAGTAACGAACAAACTCTATCTTTTTTTATGGAAAACACAGGGGAAATTGAGAATCGCATATGAATATGAAATTGCTCAACAACTACCTACACTACTCTTCGAGCAGGAAACTTAATGGAGTAGGTATTGTGTATAAAATAGATGACACTGACATGTATAGCATGGACCGCTGACACTACTGAAATTGCTTACATTATCATGGGATCACTTTTCTATAGTTGTGTCTTTTTGGTTTAACTACTTTATTCCGCTGAACTTCAAATAATAAGTTCTATATTAAATCCACCATAGTCCAGTGTCAGTTCAGAGGTTTTCAAAATGAATATATAGAATACAAATAGATGGCAATACAATATTTGTAATCTTTTCTCTGTCCCCCGTACCTCCTTTTAGGGATAGGTAGACAGAAATTGCCTAATCTTTTATTCTTTCTTAAAGAACAAGTTTAAGAAATATTTGATGTTATACAAGAGAAGATTCCAATAAAAGTGATTATTTCGAATGTATTTGGAATTTGTAGAGCTTGAAATATGAATTTTAAAGTGAAAATGAAACTTGAAATTAAGAGCGTAACCAAAAACTCGATTTATGTTGGCGTGAAGTGCGTGCCTTGTTCAGCGATTTCGTAAACTTGCGTTTCAGATATCATAGCAGGAAGTTCGATGAAGTGAATTTATTTTGAAAAAAATTGAGTTATTAGATTTGGTGAAGTGCTTTAAAAGGTGCGTTGTAATCTCATGCAGCAATAGGACCTATCAAAGAAGGATAAAATATCCTGTGTAAAATTCGTGTACGTGTTATAAGCTTTTTTTTTAGAACCCGGGGGAAACGACATGAGGGCTTATGTTGCGTCACGTCGAAATTTCTTCTTCATATCTGACATTTCTCATTCAACGAAAATAAGTGTGGTTTTATTTTAGTGATTGTTTGTGCAAAAAAAATGATTAATACTTTATAACAGTGCAAATTATCGTGATATGTCATTTTGTAGAATAGATTTTATATTATCGAGACTCCGGAGTCTTGAATTTTAGTGAAGAAGTGCGCTGCTCTGTGTTGTAGAAACCATCGGCATTGTGCTTGCAGCAGATCATTTTTCAGGTAAGTTTTATTGTTTCGATAATATATAATAGTGTTTTAAGTAAAATAAGAATGGAATGGTTATAAAAATAAATAGTCGTGGTAAAAAAAAAATTACATTTTCCAATGCCGGTTTATGCGTTTACAATTGAATTGTAACTTTAACCTTAAATCACAGACAAGAAATATACAGATATCGACGGTAGTACTAAGAAAGTGATGTATGGAAGAGTTCATAGCAAACCTCAATAACTCAGTGATCTCGGCTAAATATACTGTTACGCGCTACAAAGCGACAGAAGCGTCATGTGTTGTAAATGGAAACAACTTTAGGTTAGTGACATCTTAGTAAAATTTGGGTTCGGAGAACGGAATATTCAGGAAGGTTCTAGGACAACTCGTAGGGTATAAATACGGCATTTCTCACATTCAGGAGGCGAGTACATACTCATCCGCGCCTAGCCCGAACTTCACCATTCTTAATATCAAGAGAAAATAAATGGCCCCGGTGAACTACTACACAAAGTGGGGATTCAAGATAAATTACGAGAAAACTGATCTCATTCTCTTCCGCCTGCCTGCATCCAACTCTAGGACAGTCAGAATAGGAAGCATGTGCAAAAAAGCTTCACTAATCCTCAATAGCTTCGTCATCAAACCAAAAGACTCAATTAACTATCTTGGCGTTAAATTCAATAAACTCCTCAAATTCAAAGATCATGCTGAGGGCATGATCAAGAAAACAAACATTGCCTATGGTCTCATAAGCCCACTCATGCCCACTCCTCCGGCCTCTCCACCAGAGTGAAACTCCTTCTATACAAACAATTAATTAGACCTATAATCTCATACGCGTTTCCTATTTGGTTCACCATTAATAAAACGACTTTAGCTAGAATACTAACCCTCGAGAGGAAAATCTTAAGATCTTCTACTGGTAAGTTTTTTAAAAATCATTCCAGGAATGTCAGCAACAAGGAGCTGTACGAGGCGGCGAAAGAAGCAGGAAAATTCTCTCCCCTGGGCGAGTTCTTCATCGAGCAGGCAAGGAAGACACTCAGTAGAATCCAGTTTCACCAAAACCCGATTGTGGGCAGGGATGGCAGCAGATAACAGAAGTCAAGATGCAGCAAATGAATACTTATCCCCATTCATAATTTCCCATCAAGGGCAATTAAATCTATTCAGGAGCACCACAGAGGGTATCGCATTCTACCAGACAGGACTGGTAGAAAGCTGGCATAGAGGATAATTAGCCTATAATTTAATTAGTCTGTAATCTGTTTTAAGTTAGATCTAGTCAAATGTAACTTTATTTTTTTATTAGAATTAATCTTATACTATATATAGTCATAGGAAGCTTTAGCGCAGGGCTAAATAATAAGTACGTAAACGTTAAGAAAATAAACAATAATTATCACATAGGCAATAGATAAGGAATTACAATTCAATCAGTGTAGGAACTCAGGGCCAAATTATATACTAGCTCGTAAGTAGTAGCATTTATAGTTAGCATTAAAACTTTAATAGTTAGGAACATATACTAAAGGAAGAATTGTAAATAATAGTCGCTAAAATAAATAACTTGAACTTGAACTTCAGGAGGCGAGTCTTATTTCAGACAGTGAAGTGAACGAAGTAAACTATTTGGATTGCGATAATTAGAAGTACAGTACTAGCGATAACTATAAAGAGTTGATTTGATAATTGTTTGTAAATATTATAAAGGTAAATAGTGAAGTTAAATAAAAGAAAAACTTGTTATTGATATCTGAAATATTGTGTTTTAAATAACGAACTAAGGCCACGCTCGTAACAATATCATGGGCACGAACCAAAAATGTTTTTCAATATATGCGAAAATTCATTTCTTTCTTAGAATTTAATTCGACCATATTTCTTCAGAATTCGTGTGCATTATTATGGGTGGCTGCTGAAGATGATTTGAATAAGTGGTGAGTTGTGTCTGGGCAGTCTCGGCTTCGTGGAAGTTCGATTGATTTGGTTGCTTGGGCTTGTGAGCTAAAAATTTGTATGAGTGTAGATCTAGGTACAACAGGGCGGATTTTTGTCTCAGCCACTGACTTATAACTGAGCGATTTGCTATTTCATGTGGTACAAAAAATATTGTGTTTCTCTATATCACCGTTAGAGCACCCTTTAAATCGATTACATAAAAAACATGTAAAACTCAACCAATCAGCTGAAATTTTACACCCGTAAATCGAATTTATTTTAAAAAATATATTTTCTTGTGCCCAAATGATATTTTAATCGCTTATAAGGAATTAAACTCATTCCGACTTTAATTTTCAAAAGTTATTCGTAACTGAATCCTGCTTATGGGCAAGAGAGACGGAGCATGGTAAACACTATATTTACCTTATTCCTTCTGCAGTGATTGCATCTGTAGCCAACATAAAGACATCAAATGGCATAAGCAAACGTTCCAGAATGCAATATTTTGTGTTGGTAGCTCCAACTCTGCCATAGGGCGAAAGAGAGAACTATAAAACTTGTGCCATGCTTTCCTAAAGGAAAATGACGATACGCTCAGTCCATTGTTATAAGTCAGTGGTCTCAGCTCAGGCCTTTAAAAAATGTTTTCAGTGGCGGAAGAAATTGATTTATTTCTTAGAATTGAAATCGAATATTTCTTCAGAATTCGTGTGGTTTATTGGAGGCTATAGATGATCCGAGCAAATTCTGTCTACCGTCTGATGGTTTGATGGTGTGCCGGGAAAGAAAGGGGGGCGGGGGTAAATACATTAATTTTTTTAATATCTAGCATTCTATACAATACAACAAACTTTTTTCTCTTAGGCTGATGACACAGTTTTACTGAATCTCAAAACTGAATATTAGATTATCCAGTGGCGTAGGAGTGGTAGAAGTGTCAGAGAAAAGTTTGAAAATTACATTATGTAGCCGCAACTTCGTCCCAAGCTTTGTCCTTAATATCGCGACGCTATATTTTTGACACTTTATATTCCACAAACACTACTCTTCTCGATACCCTCAATAAATTACTCCGTGACTAAAAATTTTATAAAACCTTCCAAACTTGTACTCTCAAATTTACCCACGCCACTAATAATTCAACAACATCTTAAAAATCGGATGATGTAACAGCATTCATAGACTACAATGCTTTACCGACATTAGCAAACTGAAATATTTCAGTAAACTGAACACTGAAAAATCGGAAGGGCTCTCTGAATTTTTTCAGCAAAACTGAATTTGAGAGAACTGTGTCACGGCCTATTTGATTGCGTGTATTTCGGTTTTCTTAAATTTAGTAATCTGAATTTCTGGAATTCAGTATACTGAAAATCTGGATAATTTGACATCAGCCTTACTCTTAGTTTGAAATTTAAATCCTGTCCCGATATTTATTTTCATAGGGTGAAAGCACCAAAAGTCGGCCACAAATGCAAAGCTAGAACTTTGAGGTAGCCGTAAAACGACTGTCCCGAACCTGTTGTTATGGAAACATTTTGTACTGATAAATGAAGGATTTAACATATGTTTAGCATAACAATTCTACTAATATGCATCCATATTTGTAATAAGAAATAAAAGTTTCAAAAAGTACACTTTTACCCTATAGTCGGCCAACAAAGTCCTAACTCCGGACATTATGTTCCCCAATGTCGGCCAAAGGAAAAGAAAACAGTTTTAAGTAAAGTTCAGAATTTTATTTTATCACAAATGTATTGGTTTTCACAGCAACTTATTGCGTTTCAGAAAAATAAACAAAACAAATATAAAACTAATGAGTAACAAAACATTTTCATTATAATAAACTATGAGATCAAACGTTCAAGTTCCTAAGTATCTATGTACTTTTAAAAAACTGGGAAATAAAACTTTTGTTTTTATATTTTGCACCATACTTTACAAAAGAAGTCCATTGAGGCCGCATCTTCGTAAGCAAATTGCTTTAGCTCAAAACATTTCAAGTGGAACCAACGAGAACAGTTGTCACAACCTACGTTTTTCAGCGCATCATCCTCCACATCGCTAACTAAATCTTCTTCGCAAACTGCGCAGCAGAGTTTCTTAGGCACACTCTCTATCCTTGGAATACCCTTTTTTCTATTAGCTTTTTGTATTGCAGCTTGTTTCCGCTTTTCCTCCCGATCTTTTTTACGGTTTTGTATGGCCTCTTGCTTTTCCTGTTTGATTCTATCTTTTTTTAAATAAAACTCCCGAAATTCTATAGAAGAAATCGCACTTGGCGGCCTTTCGATTACCTTCCTTTTAGTTCTTTTATTAAATAAGGAACTTTTAGGAAGGTATAGATGTCTTTTCAAGTTTACCGGAACACACGAAGAAGTAGGTGCAGTTGACAAAGGACTAATTTCTCGGGAAGTGGAAGTAGAGGCTTCATTGCTTTGAACATCCACAGGATCTTTATTGTGCAGTTGAACATCAATAGCAAAATTTTCATCATACGAATCACTGGGTATAGTTAGTGGGTTTTCTATTCCATATATTTCCACGTTGAGTATATCATCGGCTACTTTTTCTAGATATCCATCAATAACGTCATACATACCACTCGGTAAGTCAGAAATATTACTTATGGAAACCATCGAGGTACTTGCGACTTCATTGCAATCGCTAAGAAGTGATGCCTTTTGAATTTCTTCGATAACTACTGTAGCGTCAATGTTCCGATCTTTAAATTCGTCCGTATTTCATTTATTGCAATTTCCGCAGTAGCAAAACGATAAAGGCGACCTTGTCCTTCTACCGAGGGGCTAACTTGTCCATTTTCTAAGTTCTGGATAATATCCTTAACGTATTTGGTGTAATCGACGTTCGAAGCATCAAATGGAAACAAGCCGCGCTTACGAAATCCGTTTTTTATACTTTTATCCAGATTAGGATTGGAAATAACTTTTTGTAGTAGAGAACAAAACGTTAGTTTACTAAGGCAAGGATTAGTATTCGATTGGTTCATTTGCCAACGTCGAACAGTTTGTTGCCAGTCTAGTTTCTAGGGGCTTGAAAACACTCACATCCGCTGGTTGCAAAATATGAGTGGTGTTAGGTGGCAAAGCATATAAAATAATCCCATTGTTATCGCAAAATTCACTCAGTTCTATAGTCATGTGGGACTTGTGACCATCAACTAAAAACAAAACTGGTTTTTGAATTTCCTTTTTCTGGATCCACTGATACAAGCATTTAACCACATAGTCATAAAATATTGTTCCCCGCATCCATCCCGATTCCGAAAGGGCCAAAAACCAGTCACTTGGCATGCTGTTTGCGAGATCTTTACTCGCCTTAACATATGGAAATACGACAATTGGTTTTGCAATTTCCGCATTTGCGTTGAAAACTAATAGGACCTTTAAATTTTCCTTTTCATTTCCCATACTCACGTTGTATACATTACGGGAGCCTTTAGGCGCAATAACCTTACCAGTTTTTGGGCACATAGAAAAACAAGTTTCATCACCGTTGAAAATGGGCCGAGGGTCTAGTAAAATGTCTTCGGCGTTAATATCTTTTAGGTAAGCCCGCAAATCATCAAACTACTTTCTGATAAACTTTTCTGTTACACAAGCACGGCATTTACTGATAGTTTCAGCAGTTATTGAGGTTAAATTTGGACGTCTTCTCATAAAACCAGTATACCATTTTTTCCACGGACGTCCATCCTTGAATGGAGTGGACCTTTTCTCATCATTAACAATTTTTTGCACGGTCTTTTGTAACTTTCCTGGTTTCAATGGAAACCCAGCGCAAGCCAAGGAAGTACACCATTCTTCTATTGAATTTTCTTCAGCTGCTGTTAAAATGGTTTCTCTTCCCATTTTTTGACACGCTTCAGGAACCTTTCCCGAAAGATGGTCTTGTATAGTCGGTCGTGGTACTTTATACTTTGCACTAGCCTCCCTAATGCTTATTCCGCCCTGACGTATGGCAACAGTGCATTCTTTTAACTCTCCACGCTGTACTGGTGAATCTTTCTTTTCATTTTGTCCGCCATGTAACCTGAACGAAATAAGAATAACAATTTTTTTTAGGTATGCAGTTAGGATTACATTTGTGACCGACTTTAAATTATTATAAACCTTTAAGATATCTTTAAACTGATATTTGCCGACTTAAGCATTATAAGCAGCCTTGTGGCCGACATTAGGATAAGTGCGAAAATTTCGTTCCCTAATACCGACCTCACGATATATTTAACAAAAACTAAATTTTTGGTATTTTCTTCACTTGAAAATGTAAGTACAAATGCACTATAAGTAAATGAAATAATAAAGTAGAAAACACAATACTATTTAAGTAAACTATACGATTTCGTATTTACCTCAATATCATTTCCAAAATATATACGGAGCACACATCCACCAACTCTGACATCTATGCACAGAATGAATCACTTACAGTAAAACCGTCATACATATAAGAGAAATGATTTTTTGTTATACGATTTAAAAGGCAACCATTTTTCTCCTTAATGTTTGTTCTGTACGTGTATTTGCATTCAAAATCATTTTATAGACAGTTTTGTCAGGGGTGGCCGACTTCTGGAGCCGGCCGAGTTTAGGAGCATCTACAACTCCTAGGTGGTCTGGAAGATTGTATGACTTAAATTTTTATGTAAATTCTTTTTCTTTGCTTCCAGTTATAAAAAAGTTGTTTATGTCAAGAAAATACGGCCACATGTATAAATTATCCATTTTCGTATGAAAATTTAAATATTTATTTTTTCCATTGGTTTCGTCCCAAACATAATTTCCAATGAGTTTGTTCATTGAGAACAAACATTTAAAAAACATTATAGGTCTCTGTCTGTGCTTAAAATGTTAGAATTATTGTCAAGTAATAATAAAAAGTGCAGTTAATAATGAGCTGTTAAAAAAATACATATTTTATGTTAATAAACTTATAAATGTGGGAATATCTAATAGATTCCCCCTTGTTTAATACTTCCACTTAAATAATATCTAAAATTTCCAGCAAACTGTAATTTTATTTATTTTTCCCATGCTGTAATTGAACTCAGAATTTTTTAGAATCGGTCATAGATGGAAAATAGACGAATTTTAAGAACTTTTTATTTGTAACGATCAATAAATACAAGAGGAAAAAACAAACGTCTCGTCCGCAATTTGAAACTGGGGCCTTCCGTTTTCCGGGCGACTGCTCTTACCTCTGAGATAACGAGACCGATGCTTTTCCTTTTTGTATTTCTTGATTTTATCATTTTTATTTTCATTTAAAAATCGGTGCATTGAGCTTAATACCACCTTTGAAAAGTTTAGAAACATATATTCTTCCCTGCGAATGTTACGAATATCCGCGAATATGTTTTCACAATACATGGGCATGAAACTTGCTACAGCTTCCACGCTACCGGACTTTAAAATGATCAGTTATTAATATTAGATATATCGGAAGTCAATCTCAATCTCGAAATAGAATTTTACCCCAATTTAACAAATAGATACGTAAGTAGATAAGCGAAAGCGAAGCTGTAGTTAAAAAATTTAAATATTAGCACTGCTCTAACGGATAATAATATTTCGCTCACTCAAATAAATACTGAAATTTGCAGACATAGCTCCATTAACCCAGTATACTGCCCCTGCAGCACAAAGCTTATAGGCATGATGATGGCTTATTCCTGCCCCCATCCTCCATCATCTTACCAACAAGTTTTCGTGCGGCAAAGATAGCATACTGACCCGTCTGATCATTAAGTGGAGTATAACCAAAGCCAACGCTAGCTACTGTTTCAGGATAATTTTAAACATTGAAACAATGGGGAATAGGGAGTCCTTAAATAATCGAAATTCATATTTCCAGGCTTGCTTGCTTGCGTACTTTCTATTCGTAATTAATTCCGTTCAGCGACTTACTTAAAAATACATACTAAGATACATATTACAGCTAAAACTATTTTCACCTTTTAAAAGTTCTATTAAAAAACTTTCAAATGCATCGCTTATTGCTTCCAAGGGGGCTATTAACCGATATCAAGGAAAAAGCATACTCTGTTTCAAATTTAATATTCACGAGTCTTGGTCCATTCCCAGTTGCCTTAACGCCACACCACAGAGTTCAGTAAGAACGCCAGAGTCACATTATTTCCCATTACCCTTACTCTTGAGAGTTTTGGTAAGTACATTTGCAGTATGAAACGGGTTCCAACTTCCAATCACGTACGAAGCAACCTCACTCGAGGTGGGGGGGCTTTATGACTTTTCCCACCGCACTGGAAGAGCGTAATTGCATATCGCACTCAGTAGTTTTATTTTGCCGAATCCATAAAAATTACAGATAGAAAATATTTTGCAAGAAATATGTTCCGGATAGGAATTTCAATAGCAGGAAAAATATTTTCACCCAAGTGAACGGCTATATTATGCGCCATACAATTTCAATGCAAACATAAAGGCGAACAACGGACTAAGTAGGTATAGTCCTAAGATTGAAGGGACCAAATATCTCTTGAGATTATCCTAAAATCCTCCTGTTATATGTATGTTTATTCCTCTCAGCTATATGAATATATGAGCTCGTGTGTTGGCTTATAGGCGACTTTCCGTTAAAGTATAATCCACGAAAAAAACATATAAGCCCGGCAGAGATTGGAGCGTAGAGATAGGAAGAAAATTCAAAAATAATGTGGCACCACAAAATGATTTATGCTCGAATTTAAGCCACTAGCAACGTGCCATCGCTGGAGTTTTGTACGATGAAGGGGGCTTAGTGCAAGTCCGGAAAAAGGAAAGTGCAAGATAAAAATATTTCGCCAGCGCATCTAAACACGAAAGTATGAGGTTATGGCGAAATGACTTTTAAAGTCTTTAATATTAAAATTACCTATCCTGGCTGGTTAAATATTTCCTCCTCCGACGACGACAACCCGACGATGCGATATGGAGGTAAAAATTGGGTCTATAGGTGTATATAGATGTGGGTGTATGTGTTTCAATTTTGTCCAACGGAAGAGAGTTGAAATTTACCGAGAACGGAAGTTAAAATGTTGACTTTTTAGATTAGAATTTTACGGTTTTTAAAACTTTTACATATTTTATGATTAATAACTGTGAATCAGAATTTGTAAATACTTAGAAAAATATAAAGAATGACTCTTTGCCTTATTTTTTAGACTTAAGCTGAGATGTGTGTGCTTTAAATCTATGCCATCCATGTGGCTTCCTAGCTCCTGTAATAGTGGATAGTAGATATTCCGATGACCAAGTTGTCAATAAGTAAAACAACCTAGTTATTAATTACGAAATACAAGAGGGAAAATCATTTGTCTCGTTAGCTCAGTGGTAAGAGCAGTCGCCCGGAAAGCGGAAGGTACCGGCTGCGAAACTCGGACGAGGCGGTTGTTTTTCCGCTTGTATTTATGATTTCTTTTAGAATCGTTAAAAATAAATGTACTTAAAAATTCTTCTATTCTCCATCATTCACCGATGCTAACAAGTGTGGGTTTGATTCCCGTCCAGGAAAAATTAATAAAATTAAAAACAAAATCCAAGCTCAAATTAAAAGAAGGGAAAAGAAAAAATAAAAACAATAAAGATAACAAATGATAGCAAATACGTGTGTATCGCAGACATAAAGAACGTTACTCTAGGAAACCAACGACAAGCCTTCTGAATGTTTTAAATGAATTTGCCTGCTGAATATTACTAGGCAGTTCGTTTCAAGAACGAATTGTCTGAACAATGTAAGAACCCTCTAAGACTGATGTTTGGAATCTAGGTATGTATTAAAAGTTTACGCACTCTGACAGAGTTAAGAAGTCAGACAAAGTTAGCTAAATATGGAGGCTTGACTGTAGTAACAAGCTTGTACATAAAAAATAAAACTCTCCGCTTCAGATATATTTCCAGCGGGCATCCAAGTAGCACAAACCTGAGATGAGCCACATGGTGAAACTATCGTAGTCCAAAAATAAACCGAACGCAGTCGTTGAATGCGATATTTAGTTTTCTAATGCAGCTTCGTAAAAAAAAAGCCAACCATACGTAAAGTGTTGAAGGACTATAAAGTCTTTATTAGATGACAACCCGGATAAAGCTGATAACTAGCTGATAGCCATAAACGATAAAGGGCTGCGGAAATTTTGGAAGGTAGACCTGCAAATGGTCGCAATATTTCATATTCGAATTAAGTGTAACACCCTAATTATGGACCTTGTTTACTTACACAATCACAACACCATCCACTGTCATAGCTGGTAGTTCCAAAGTATCCAGTTGAAAGGACAATGCATTCAGAATTGTTAGAATTTATTTTAAGACTTTAAGATTATTAATTTTGAGTAAATCGCTGTTGATCCATCCACTCTGTCTTCCATCAAACCTATAGGAGGACTAAGATAAATTTGTTCGTCATCGGCATAAATATTAATATTAATATCACGAGTAGAGGTCCAAGAATGGATCTCTGTGGAACTCCACAGGTTAAGGGAAGAAAATGCGAAAAAAGGTTTTCACCCAGGCACACCCGCTGTATTCTATCGGACAGGAACTTATTCATTAAAAGAGTCGCGCCATATGAATGCAATGAAAGCTGTTGTGAAGTTTGCTAAGTAATTTCATATGTGAAATGCTGTCAAATGTCTTTGAAAAATTAAGAGGAGTCACAAGGTGATTTCTCTGTTATCGAGAGAATAACCGAATGTCAGTTGTCAGCATTATGACAGCACTTTCACAATTAAGCCCAGGATGAAGACCAGACTGCCATTCACTTATGAGGCTATTCTTTAATATGAAACGTTGAACTTTCCAATACAGCAACTTTTCCAGCACTTTGAAAAGAAAACAAAACAGGCTGAAAGGCATGTAATCTTCAGGACGGAGACATGGCCCTTGTTTGCGAACTACATTAGAACTCTTCCAGGACATACGAAGTACTGACTTAGAGATACAGGTATTAAATACATGCAGCAGTGGACCAGTAATAGTTGAAGCAATAATCTTCAAAAACTTGGGGAACATCCGTCAGGACCGATAGCATTTGAATTGATGGCAGAAATAGCATTATGTAACTCAGTCTTATCCACACCATGAAAACTGAGATCTGGCATGTTATCATCAAATATGCCCAACATTAAGTATAGGTCTTTCAGCCCGAGTATTCTTTTAAATTTCCCGTCACTTCTTATGGCCTACATTCAGTAGCCAAACTCTTTTTGGAAATCAGAGAAAATTTGTATTACTCTGTCTAGCTAAGTTTAGTCTCCTAAATCAGCAACTAAATCGACTGGCACGATCGGAACTTTCTCTTTATAGACGCGGAGATCTAGCGACCAAAACACTTACGTCATTTCATAAACAAAATTTTCCATTTTATCATACTCTCCTAACATCGTTGATAACTTATCCGGAAGTCTGCCTGACTTCCAGTGGTAGGGGGCTCTGTAGGATGGCCTCGAAGGCCTAAGAAAACCCGGTTAACTTACGTAATTTCATAAAGGTTGATTCTTGAGGAGGCAGCAGAGAATTATACCTCATGATCAATGGTAAAAATGGCAGATACATTGGTGGCAGACGGTAACAAAGACGCGGAAAAATGCGTATAACTTACCTCATACCACGATAACTCGAGAACGCTTTGATTTATAGTGCTGAAATTTTTTCGAGGGCTTTTTTTAGAAAAAAGTAAATTTAGTTTCGAAAATAGGACCAATCGGCAATTTCCGCGAAGGGTTTCCATTCAAAAATTTCGTTTTTCACTATACATATATTATGGCACTGCCTAAGTACGCGTAGATCTAGAGAGCTGAACTTAAGCACAAAATCTCTTTGTAGCAAGGGTAAATCCTAGTTCAAAAATAGACTAAATTGGGTAACCCTATCTTGCTGCTGCCATAAAAAAATATTATTTTTCAGTATAAACTTGAACACTGCCTGAGAACGCGTCAAGGCAGACGGCCGAAATTTGGTATGTGGTATTTTCACAGCAATAGTAAATAGCCATTCAAAAATAGACTAAATCGAGAGACCCCTTCTTGGTAGTGCCATACAACATTTTTGGTTTTTCACTATATATTTCAACACTGAGAACGCGACGTACGCCACTGAAATCTTGCAAACGGCATTTCCATAAAAATTGCAAATACAATTTCAAAAGTGGACCATCAAATCGGACACCCTTTCTTAGTTTTATACAGAAACACCAAGAAGCGGTTGCCCGATTTATTTAAGTTTTGAATTTGTTTTTACTATTTTTGTGAGAACGCTGTGTGCAAAATTCCAGCGCTGTTCGTTGACGCGTTCTCAGGCAGTGTGCAAATATGTATATAGTGAAAAACGAAGTTTTTGTATGGCAGCATCAAAAAGGGGTTGCTCGATTTAGTCTATATATGAATTTGTATTTACCATTGCTATGAACCCCCTTTTTACCAAATTTCAGCTCTATATGTCTACGCGTTCTTATAGGCAGTGCCATAATATATAGTGAAAACTGAAATTTATACACATCCGCGTCTTTGTTACCTTCTGCCACCACTTTCCCACCATGCAATGTGTCTGCCACTTTTACCATTGATCATGAAATATAATCCTTTGCTGCCTCAGAAAAAATCAACATTTATGAAATCACGTAAGTTAACTGGTTTTTCTTAGGCCTTCGAGGCCATCCTACAGAGCCCTACACCGCTGGAAGCCAGGCAGACTTCCGGATAAGTTATCAACAATGTTACGAGAGTATGATAAAATGGAAAATTTTGTTTATGAAATGACGTAAGTGTTACTTTAAATATGAAATTCAGATGGGGACTTCCCCTAACACAACTTTACGTTAACTTTCTTCTCGGGACTAAAAATGAGTTTACTCGCCTTTCAACTTGCAATCGGTGTATTTCCGTATTGTATTTGTGAGTTATAAAGTAGTTTGTTGTGTGCAAGATCAGGAACGCTGCAGCCTAAAATATAATGAATAGAACTAGACTTGATTGAAAAATGAATAAAATAGAACTTATGTTTTAATTCAGAGTGTGTTGTCCACTATGCATTATTCCAATATTAAAATGATGCTTCAAAAGCATTTTTTTAATTACAGGTTTAATCAGGAGAAAGATTAAACACCTGAAATGATATCGACGGAATAGTAAGGAATAGTAAGGTGCTTTCACTTGGCCTTGCTTCTGCAATTGCCGCGGTTATGCGATGCAGCATAGATGGCACAAGAACTAGATGTCGCATGCAGTACCAAAAGAGTATAAACAATTTATATGGCTTGATGGTCCATTCCGGAATGGACCACAACATTTGAACTGATGTGTACGTCCAGTGATTCATATTTTTTCGTATCTGAAGTGTTGAGGAGGTCGATCAAACGAATACAAAACTGTTGTTAAAAAAAACATTTGCTCTCGGCATACTCTAAACCGCGTTGTGGCCCATTCCAGAATGCACGACCCATTTCAAAATTTGTATACTCTGCTCTAATATGCCATGCGACATCTAGTTCTTGTGCCATCTATGGATGCAGTTAATTTCCTCAGTCTGAGCTAGTATAAGGCAGTATAAGGTACCTCACTCATCGTTCTTGCACTGGAGCTTACAGAATGGAATGAAGTACCCTGGAAAAGATCACCAGAGTTCGTAGACTCCATTATAAACTACGTGGAACCCAACACAAAACTATTAAAACCAACCGCTTATCCAGCCTGGCCGTCAAATGTACTGCACTTGATAAGAACATCATATGAAGTTAAGAAAATAATTTCTGTTAGAGACCCTAATATCCTAAAGTTCTATTATCCCCACTTGGGTAAAAACTACCCTACCTAGATATTACAAGATCCAACATAGCGACAAAAAGTCTATCTGTCCTTTATGAACACCGATATTTACAAAATTTTGTAAACCTTGCGTTATGAATTCAGCCATCTTACACTTTTCGCAACCATATTTTCTCCTTCAAAAACATTTGTGTAATATTACACAATGTTTTACAATATAATAAATTAGAAATTGTTGTAAATGAAAACAGACATTATGAAGAAATAAAAAATAGTCGGCATTTTTGTATGGACCATGATCTATTCCAGCAACAGCAACATTATTCACAACTACATGTAGATTTTTAGGAATTTAATTGACTTTCAAGTAATTCAAACTATATACACACTAGAAGATTTCCAATAAACAGCCAAAAATGATGAGAAAAAAAAAAGATTTTTATTTGTATGTATAAAAAACAAACAATTTTTAAGAATATTCTCATAAACAAGACAGGGAGCATCCAAGAGGTTTCATAGTTATACACCGTTATATATTCCAAACATGGCACTTTTGATATACATAACTATAAGCAAATTCATCTGTAAACGAATCCAGGCTATGTAGCTAAGCAAGACTATATTAAATTTTCCCAAAATCATATTATCCTAATTTTGAAAATAATTCCTTCAATCTTGTTCTGAATGAAATCAACCATAAGAATTTAAGTCAATAACGTACATCTGATTTCTGGAGAGTTCCGATCAAAACCTAGAAAGAATCGATTCAAAAATATTCACAAAAATATGGAAAGTTGCCCAAATTGTATTTAGGACATCACTTCAACAAATTTCATCCAATTTAGACCCAATTACTAAATAAAGCTTCAAGGAGCTATCAAAAAACGGAAATCGATGGAAGAAGCATTAAAGTTACCCTCCACAGCTGGCTAGGTAATACGGAAACTGTTATAAGTAAGTATTTGCAATGGATGTGAAAAGTGTTAAGTGCCAATTACCAATCTAGCAAAATTCCTTACAAAATCAGTTTGTGAACATGCAGTAAGGACTCTTATCAAAAGTTTGTTCATTACAGCGCGTTTTGCAAATTCGAATCAACCATTTTTATATGACTTCAAATATCTATGTACAGACTGCTGCTACTACTACTCCTGCTACTGCACGGGCTACTCCTCGTAATAAACTCGAGTTTCAACGAAGTAATGTGCGATAATTGGAAAAGTTCTGCATAAAATGCATTCTCTATTAAAAAGGAAAATGGTGGCGATGATAGCGGCGCGGCAGCAACAGTGAAGGCGAAATTAAGGAGAAAAAAAAAATAACACCATTTTCCATTTAGCTTCCTTTCCATTCCGCAACTCTCGAAGACTGTTAAATATTCAAAATGTTAATCTTCAGCTCAAAGTTGAATTGCACCCCAAACGCAAAAGGGATGAATCTAGCTAACCCTGAACCATCACCCCCCCCCCCTTATATAGTCTATGATGAGAATTTCACTAGAAGTTTTGAAACGATTTTCAACTGAGCATTCTTTTAGCGGACAACGAGGAAATACTAGTTTGCCTGTGAAAGTTAAATTTATTGTTGCTTGCACAATGCACAGAGCATACATTACATATACGAGTATATTTGTACGTACGTGTGTGCTTGCATATCGGCGTGTTGGCTTGAAATCGAAGGCGGAGGAGGGCATAGGAGAGGATTTTTCATTTCAATGTGTGCTGCTTTATATCGTAGTGGGTATCAAATAATCTAACGATTTTCTCAATAAAACCTTCATAAATCAGGAGTAATTTGAAAAACATTTGTGGGAATGCCCCGCTACCTTTTGATTAATGGGAATTTTTTTGCCCAGAAAACCATTTTACTCTCTTACAAGACAGCGCAGGATGGAGCGATAAATTTCCTATGCCCTTTGCAATATTAGATGTGATAGAATTCACTAAGATTTACAGCATAAACTGAATGATATGTATTTTCGGACAATAAAAAAAAAGGTCACAGAGAAAAAGGTTTATCTTCAGTTCGTCACTTAATGGTTCCAAACAAAATTTATGCCGAACTCTTGTGATAGTGTTCTGAAAGGGAGATAGAACTTTGAAAAACTACATATTTCTGGATAAAATGGAAGCCATATGATTTTGAATTTTTGTATATATGTCATTTTCTTGAGCTTGGCTTAATCTGGTATGTTAGGAGTTCTCAACAAATTATTAAACAATATTAAATTCTAATCAAATTTAAGTCAGACGTATGTACATATATAATATCAGCTCAAATTAAATCCAGTCAAATTGAAACAAGCCTAAACAGGATTTGTGAATTGTAGTTACTTTATTACGTACTTCAACTGGACGTAATATACCCGGCCAATAATGAAGAAAGGGCTGGTTTGAGCTGCTTTAAGATTTATACCTCTGTTAACATTTTTTTTGGAGCTACAAGGTTTTAGAGTCCAGGAACTTAAAATTAAACAAAGCACTACTATGTTCTTGTCTTCTTTAATAAAAAAACAATATCATATGCATACGTTATAAACCGTATTTAGAAAACAAGGAAGATAGGTACTCACCTTTTGGAATGCCAATTTTTTATCTCGAGTATGACGGCGGGCCAGATTAATAAAATGCAAATGTAGTACTAAATATAAGTAAGAAGTATATAAAAAATTATTTTATTACAGAAAGAAGCTATACTTTTTTTGTAAGTAGAGACGTATTAAACGAAATAATATTTTGAGGATCCAGAAACTTGACTTCTTTTATCCGCTTCTTTATACCCTCAATGTGTGTGTCAACGGTGTTGTATTGAATTTCAAAATGGACTGAACATGTCCATTTGTCTTGAACGATATTTCGATTAATTATTGTTCATTGTTGAAAACATTTAAATTTCCATTCA
Source organism: Dioctria linearis (assembly GCA_963930735.1). Lineage (NCBI taxonomy): Eukaryota > Metazoa > Arthropoda > Insecta > Diptera > Asilidae > Dioctria > Dioctria linearis. The sequence continues at coordinate 300,067,313 of OZ005740.1, read as the reverse complement.
TAAAATGCAGGCAGGATGGTTCCTTATGTTGGGATAGCTATTTTAATTTTTGCAGTAATTTATATAAAATACCAAATATCAAAATACCAGAAGCCACGGCGATCCGTTGTGCTAACCTGCTAAAAACTCTCTCACATCAAAGCCTGCCTATCCTCTTAATGAAGCGCATCAACTCTACGTTAGGTAAGCTTTTCAGCTCATCCAGAGATAGGAAGGCGTACCCAAGCATATCCAGCATAATCGAGGCAAAGACCGGACAAGAACACAGAAAGCGTTCTGTTGTCTCAGGAGTTCCATTCAAGACAGACCTTCAAGTTTATCTTATCCTTGCCAACCACAGTTCGGCATTGTTTTCTTTAGAGCTCCAAGAGAAAGTCAGAGAAATTCATACATACATATTAGGCTCATCAAGAAAAAGTTTTGTATACCGACAAGTGCTCAGGTTTGCCCATCGCTGCTAATGTTTCATGAGAGCATCCGCTTTGATAAGAGACCTGGGGCCGGATTCTGTAACTCGGAGAGTTTGGGAGTTTGGGAGATGAGAATTTTCGTATTCCGAGATTAAAACTCCCTAACTCTCCATTCGCGATTCTCTAAAATACTTGGGGAGTTAGGGAAAACGTTAGAAGTATCGCAATATTGAAGGACGGCTAACTCTGTGTGGGAGGGTCGTAGAGCATTGGGGTTTTTTCCATCGGATTTAAGGCACTTTCACATCAAACACAAGAAACGAAAAAATGTAAACCGAAAAACTCAATTTATTCCACTTTAAAACAAGTTTTTTGCTCCAATGATTAATAAAATCATGGGAAATAGGATAAACTAATAATTTTACTAATAAAATAGTATATTTATCTTAGAATTTTTAAGAAAACACAACTTTTATGATTTATCGGACGAATTTTTCCGCCGAAAAAGTTTTTCGGCCGATAAAACATAAAAGTTGTGTTTTTCTTCAAAATCTGAAAAAAATATAACTATTTTCTCAGTAAAATTCTTAGTTTATCCTATTTCTCTGGATTTTATTAATCATTGGAACAAAAATCTTATTTTAAAGTGGAATAAATTGAGTATTTCGGTTTACATTTTTCTGTTCTTGTTTTTGATGTGAAAGTGCCTTTAGGGTCTAGAGTACAAAAATATAGATGAAAAATAATTGGGGTAGGGGCCTTTGGGGTTGGAGGGTTGTACCACCCCTCATTAGGGGTTGTCCAAAATACGTCATGTTTTGGTATCACATTAAAGAGGGAGAAGCGGGTGGTGTAGTTCTTTTTTTGATCATTTTAACTTCATAACTGACTTTTTATCGCCGAAAGACGGATTTTTTCACTTGGGTCATATACACCCCATTCCTACATTTTGCATATACTTCTTTCGTTCTTTGTTTCACATTCATTAGTACTCTGTTGTGAAAATTTTTCTCATGAAAAGTGAATTTCCACGAATTATCAGTTCTTCATAATGATCCATTTTTGTACCAAAAAAACAGCCATTTTTTCATCTTAAGAAGGACTGATTCATTTCTTTTACAGTTATCTCCAAAAATATTTACCGGACTCAAAAACTAATTACATATCTAATTAGGGGACAAAATGTAGATGCATTTCATTGTACATACAAGCTTAAACGTGCATATTTAAAAATTTTATAGCATCTCTTCTGCACTAGAAGACGACCAAATTGATCATTTTCGCGTGAATTACAATTTTTGGCGGGTACCTTGAGACACCAAAATCCCTATTTCTCTGTAAGTATTGCAAGGATTTCCATAATTTGTTTTTGCAAACATATCCAGGATATGCCGTGAATCTATAATTCAATTCGAAAATCCTAGGTACATTGGTACCTTCACAAAGGACAGTAAAAGCAGACAATACTGTCAGTTGAGAAATATTTTTCTTACTTCTCCACAACTAACACAGCCGAGAGTTTTGCCGAGTGGAATAGAGAGTTTGGCAAATCTCAATACAAATTCCACGAGTTACAGAATTCCGAGTGGAGAGTTAAGTGGCAAAAGAACTCTCATCTCCACAACTCCACAACTCTCCGAGTTAGTGAATCCGGCCCCTGATCACCGAAGCGGCAGTACCTACAGTGGGTTCCGGTCCAAGGAAGAAAGAACTAGAGGGAGACCTGGTTAGAATATTTCATTGAACTTACTTCTTAAAGCAGTATCACACCGCAAATGTATTAGTTCCAACTGCGAGGGGCGAAGGGTTCAAGGTGTACACAGAGCACCCAGCTTGTGAAGGTATATTCCTCCAAATACAAATATTATTTTCGGAATAACTTATTCTTAAAATAAAATTGTTTAACTTAGTTAAAATATTCATCATAATTTTACTACTTTCTACATTCACCAAAACTTAAAACAGAATGCAAAGAAAAATTTACAAGCAAGAATTAGAGAAAACGTGTATTACGTCAATTCATATTAACAAGTCCTCATATGGCCTAGCATTGCTATGCAAGGTGTTCAAATTTAAAACTGAACACCAAGGGCAGTACAAAATTTGAGAATACAGTAAGAGAAATGTTCATTCTGTCTAAAATTCTCCTAGTTCCCCAGCCCTCATGCCCTATGGCAGTCGAAGTAAATTATTTTGTATCTAAATTTTTAGAAAAATTTGTATAAGAGCCGTTTATTTTGAAAGTGAAATAAGTCCATTTTTTTATATTATCTTTATGATATAACTGTCAAAATCCTAATAAATATTATTATAAGCAATATTTATAACGATTTAAAACCTCCGTGTACCTATCAATATAAACATCATCGCAAAACTTTCTTAACTATGAGCTGCACCATTTTTTTCATATATATTAATATTTCTGTCATTTAAAATTCCTCCCTCTTAAAGAGATTCGATTAAGGCATTTACTTTTAAAAATACGAACGTACACTTTTGTATTATTTTTAGTTTTTACTGGAGCGAACTTATATATGAATTAATTTCTAATTATTTTTCGATCTTAAGTCAGTGCTTTACCAACACCGAACGTGAATAGATCATTAAAAAGAGAAAAGGCGTGCGTATTGAGCTCGCAAAAATCTGCAAAACGACTATCAAATTCAGCAATGAGATCAAGCAAACGGTTAGAAAAATCTACTAATTTATCTGCATTGTACATGTCGATCTCAGGAATGCTATGGAAATAGTCAAGCTGTTATTCTCGCACCTGCGACTCCCATAACTTTAGTTTTATTTCGAACGGATTTTTGGATTAGTTTTTACTATTTTTATGGAAACTCTGCATACAAAAATGTAAGCTCACTATGTCGAAAAGTTGTCAGGCCGTGTCTAAATATATAGCGAAAAAAGACATTTTTGTGTGACAACCCTAAGAAAGAGTTACCAAACTTGTCTCAATTTCGAACTTGAATTAAAGCTCTCTAAGTAAGCAAGTTTTTGAGTTATCGAGGGGACAAACGGATGGACGAACAGACGGACTCTATATTACATATTTATATAATATAGGTATAATTTCAGGGACGCTTTAGATTAATTTGAAAATCCAGTATGACATCTCTGACTTAATGGAGGGCACGTAACGATACCATACTAATATCTGTGATCTAAAAATATAATAATTATCTTGCAGAATCATGAAATTCCCATACTAGAAGAGAAAGACCAAAGTATAACATGTATACATTGCGGTGATTTTTGTTATATAACCAATATTTAGTTTAAGTATTCCTCTTGATTTCAGGCCAGTACATTTCCTACGTTTTTATCAGAAAACAACCTGTCGTCATTGGAACTAGAAGATAACGACAATGATTATTATCCTCTGACCATTGCAAATCTCGTTGGTGACTTTTTATACCCTAAGCCTATAATTCCAAACTTGTGATTCGCTAAAAAACCATGAATGAATCAGGATCAAATTTCTTCATGCCTGCCTTCTGCCTTCTGTGGAAATTTGAATCAACAAATCAATCAACTTTACAGTTATCCATATAAGAGAAACTGAAATTAATGTAGGTACAAAAAAATATAGCTTCAAGCAAAAGGATTTGTTGTCAGTTTTATTGCTCACATGACATGATAAAAAGGTTACTTTTAGTAGATATCGTATGATAAACCACAGCAGATTATATATAATATATAGAGCATGTCAAGAACAAATGTTTCTTTAACAGTAGTTTGTATTCATTTGATCGACCTTCTCAATAACGGCAGATGCAAGAAAATATAAATCACTCGACGTATATCTATCTATTGCTTTTCATATTACGGCCCATTCCGGGATGCACTACCAGCCAAATAAAATTTAAAAAAATTTGAAAACTAAGTATTATTTTTTTTTATATATATATAATTTATATTAAAATATTTTTTGAGTTCGTAGACTCTAAAGCCGCGCCCAACATAATTAATATGCAAAAAGAAACACTCCACCCTTTCTTCTACTGAGATCGCTACTGCATTTTGGTTTGAATCTGCTTTTATCATTCGTTATGAGAGAGATTAGGGCCGCTTGCACATTAAAAAACGAAAACAAAAGCACAAATTTTGCCCAAAGCTAACAGAAATTATCTGCAATACATGTAATAAAATATTGGATATTTATTCTAAGTACAGTTTCAATAAAAAAAGCTTTATTTCAAATAAAATACATTCTTATGTTTATGGGCAAACTATTCTACTTGTCTTATTCGACAGGAAAATTTCCAACTGCTAGAAAACTAGCTCACGTTTAACCTATTCCCAAGAAAGGTGAGGGCACCCCCCCCACCCGCCACAAATTATCGACCAATTGCGATCAGTTCGATTCTTTCAAGGTTTTTGAATCTATCATTAACTCAAAATAAATGAAGTATCTAGAAACTAATCATCTCATCAACGAATGCCCATATGGCTTCCGAGCTGGACGCTCATCTGGAGACTTGCTGACCTTTATTACGGATCGTTGGAACCTTAGTCTTCACAATTTTCTTAAGTCCAAAATAATTGCCCTAGATATTTCAAAGGCCTTTGATAGAGTCTGGCATTCAGCCCTTTTATCCAAATTATAGCAAATACTCTCTCCCCTTCTCTTCTATTATGGATTGAAAGTTTCCTATGTAGTCACCAAATACGTGTTGTATTAGATGGCGTTACATCTGAACCTCATCCCATAAATTCCGGTGTGCCTCAAGGCTCTGTTATCTCTCCAACTGACTTTTTAATTTTCATTAATGATCTACTTTCTCTTACTTTCAACCCCATCCATAGTTTCGCAGATGACAGTACCCTTGATTTCGCATACTTCTTTGACACTCTTGCGGACTCCATGTAGAATAACACATGTGTTAAACGAGATTGCATGACTAGATCATTGAATAACGATCTTAACAATATCCTCGCTTAAAACAAAGCATATCGCGTCGAATTTAATGCATCTAAGACCCAAGGCTGTCTCATCTCATTAAAACAAGATCATAACTTAACCACACCCGTTTCTTTTGATGGAACATTAATTTCTGATTCAACGTCACTAAGCATTCTTGGCACTAATATTTCCAGTAAGTTAACTGGACAGATCACATCTTCTCTCTTGCCAAAAAAGCATCGAAATGTCTTGGATTTCTAAAAAGGTGTAAGAAATATTTCAGCCCGTCAAATCTAGCGCTCCTCTACAAGTCCTACATTAGACCTAGAATTGAATACAATTCCCAGAAATATGGACAGGGGCTAGAAAGCCTTCAAGCTCATTGACGATTTGGCAATAACTTGTCATATCGACTCACTCGAGCACCACCGCCTTTCGCTCCTTTATCCTAACATGCATGGTCAATGTGCTGATGAAATATCTAGTCTAATCCCTTGTAGAATGATTCCTGCACGCAATACGCGCTGCAAGCCGCGCACATACTTTTACCCTTCAAATTTCTTTCGGACTCACAGTAAAATTCGTGATGCTTTTTTATCCCGAACAGTGCGAATACAGTGAGGCATACAATCTGCGGAAGTTTAAGGGTGACATATATCGGCACCTCCGCCACTCTCCTCATATCCCCTAATCCTTTCCCTATCTCCTTCCTGCCATGCTGTGCTTTGCATCGTAGGGTATCCCCTGAGCTTGGCTTAATAATATAAAAAATACGTACGAGAAACAAATGTTCGTTCCAAATTGTCGAACGAAAATTCTTTTCGGTCTTACTTAACCTCCATTACATTTGATAGAAACGCAACGTTCGTTCATATTTGAGGCCATTCCCTTCAACTCGTACATGAATTTGTCTGTCTATTTATTTAAATATTTCTTTTTTACTATTTTCGACACTCTCGTAGACCCACTTTTCGTCATCACAGCGAGCTCAAATTTGGCACACAGGTTCATGTCGCGTGACAATTCAATCTGTCAAAATTTGAACCGGAAATTTCTATGGAAAACCCGGAAAATCGGTAAAAATCATTTGAACATTTGGTACAAATTTGATTAGTGATAAATCCGTTTCAGGAAAAATGCAGAGTTTTCCGATTTTTCCGAAAAAAATTCCGGAATTTTCCGACTTATCCGGAAAATTTTCCAGTAAAAAAGTTTTCTAAATTATGCAGGATCAAGTTCCCTATCAACTGGCATCATTACTTTCTCTCCGACAATGATGAAAACTTGCAGAAAAAATCGAGGAAAATTCATGTCAAACACTTTTCCGGAGTTTTTCAGACCAAGGAAGCGTTTGAGCATTTTGCAACCTAAGACAAAGTTGTAGAGCGAAATGAGTTGAATAAAGTTGCTTTTGTGGAAAACTCCGTGGAAAAGCGAGAATATTATCGCACAAATTTTCATCGACATGATTAGTGATAAATCTGTTTCAGGAAAAATGCAGAATTTTCCAATTTTTCTGGAAAATTTTCCGAAAATTTCCGGAATTTTTCGACTTTTCCGAAAAATTTTCCGACAAAAAAGTTTTATAAGCTATGCAGATTCATTTTTTTTCCGTCCTACTGGCATCAATACTTTCTCTTCAACAATCATGAAAACTTGCATGAAAAATCGAGGAAAATTCATGTAAAATTTAAAAAATATTCATAGTAATAGGAAAAGTCTGCGGAAAACATGGAAAATCGGGAAAATTCATGTTATATGGGATCAAGTTGGATTACAGCTAAAAAGCGCTGTTTAAAACATAATTTGAATTTCAGAAAACCGTTGCAGTACATCAACCAACGATTTGATCCTCGAAAAAATTTTGTTTTCATATCGGCACCAAACATGACTTAAAAATTGTTTTAAAATATCTCCATCCAGCAAGTAATAACAATTTAGTTAACGTGAAAAAGGCAGAAAATAAAATAAGTAAAAAACGAGTTTTCAAACAAAACTGAGGCCAAGCCGCATGAAAAAGTAGAAAATAAACTTCTCTTCACACACAGAGGTGGACTCAGATTTTATTCGCTGACAATCACCGATATATTTCAGTATGATCAATCAGAGGTAATAAGTGATTTGATTCATGAAGAGAAAGAATATTCAAGAGAAATGTCCCAATCAAAAATTCTGAGTCCACCTCTGTGTGTGAAGAAAAGTTTATTTTCTACTTTTGCAAGCGGCTTGGCCTCAGTTTTGTTTGAAAACTCGTTTTTTACTTATTTTATTTATATTTAAACATAGACGAATTTTCGGTGCTCGTTTTCGTTTTTCGATGTGCAAGCGGCCTAAGTGAAAAAGAATTGATGAATCTCATCAAAGGGTTTTTATATTGCTTATTCACAAAAGTCTTTTAAGACTTACAGGTCTTTGTATTTTACACTGGAGAATAGAAATTGATTTGACATCTAAATGTTAAAGTTCTTGGGAGCCGCCCGAAATATCATCATTAACCTTGTTTCTAGTATAATATATGACTCAAATGTCCCATTGTAGAAGTCCTTAAATGTTCTCAAATGTTCTTTTTAAATAACTTGTTCAGCTATAGAGGTCTTGTCGGAAATGGTGATGTTTTTTTTTTTTTTTTTTTTGTAAAGACATTCTCTAAATATAGTGTCCACTTTTTAAACTTGGGTTATTTTCAATTTATAACAACAAAAAAACATGGCTTAGTTCGAGACGATTTAACATGTGCCACTGCTGTAGTATCTCATTTCGTACATTTTGCCTTATAAGACCCATATCTTGTCACATTCCATCTAATTGTGTCCACGAACAAGAAAAATTATCCTTATTGAATCGAAGCATTCAATCATGGATAGTAAGATTTTTACAGAAAGGCTATGTTAGTAGGAAAACTACCGAAAATAATATCATAACCCCCCCCCCCCACTATCCAAGAATGCTGCATTTTGTAAAGACCTTTACAATTTTTGTCACGACTCAAAATCAGCTTTCATTTCCCGGCATTTGAATCTTTAATTGGGAATCACCCTGTTTAGATTTTTATGCTTATTTAATCAAAGTCTATATTTAATTAAAGGAATACAAATTAGAAGGATAATGGTAATGAATAAATTTTATACTGATTCTCACATTTTTAATAAATTACCCCACCTACATAAGGAGTCTATTTATTCCATCCTTCAATGGTTTGAATCAAATTTCCTGTATTGCCGCGCCTAAAACCCTTACACGCCCTTAAAATTCAAAAATATACAGAAATTTATTATCGAAGATAAGAATTTTTTTCCTCATCATCATTTTTAATGGTTTGTCAATAATCAACAAACCTTGGAATCGTACATACATCGATACATATATGCACACATAAATTAGGATGATGTGTACGCATCAAGGATACAGAAATTGGGGATACTCTCAATATTACATTACCTATCATATCATATCATGACGGAGTATATTTTTATTTTTATTTTTATTTTTTTATTTTTTTTTTTTTCATTAACAAAATATCAACTTCAAATCCATAAACATGTCAAATACCGAGAGGTTTTACTTAAAAGCATTCACTCCAAATTTAAAATCATTCCTAAAAGTCTCGAAAGACAACTGAATTTCTCTTTCTTTCGAAATAAACGTAAAAATGGGAAAATCTTATCAAACCAGATTTTGCTCCTTTAACATTTGATTGATTGACTTGAGCTATGATTAATGAAAAGGCAATATTTAAAGAGGTCTTATTTTCGAATATAAAGCCGTTCAGATTTTACCCCATTTTCCATTTTTCAATTTATTTAGGTATTCCGTAGCTGAAGAGATTTTTGGCCTAAAATAGAAGTGAATTTATTTAAAAATGGGTGGTGGAGGAAGTTAATCAATTTTATTCAGCACAGATTTTACTTTACTTTAAGAATAACTTTTCGAAACATTATTACTTAATCGTCGCGTCGTGCGTTGATCGTAGGTGGTGTAAGAACAATTTTATAATTTGTTAATCCCTGTGTTAATCCCTGTAGATGAAAAATATCATGGGGAATTCTCATTGCCATTTCATTTGTAACGCATAGAAATAATGTTGGTAAAGCAAAATGGATGGGTAATATTAAAAGTTAATTTGATTTTTGTATGTCTGTCTATCTATCTGTCCGTCCGTCAATACGTCCTCACGAGAACTGGAGAACGTGTTTACTTAGGGAGCTGAAATTGTACACGGCCAATCTTTTTAGAAAAATTGTGGACTTGAGTTCCAAAATGAGAAAAACTGGGTAATTGGTAGGGTTGCCATGAAAACAAATCGTTTTTCACCATATATTTGAAAACTGCCTGAGAACGTGTCAAAACTAAAATTTTGTATACGGTTTCTTCATAAATATAAATAACAAATACAAATTCAAACATGGACTAAATCGGGCAAACTCTTCTTGGTGTTGCCATAAAAGACTTTGGTTTCTCAATTTATTTCACTTTCATTTTCATCTAGAGTATAATATTATTGGTCTTGGGTCAATTACAACTTCTTCTCTTGTTTTTATTTCATTATAATTCAATTCATAAATCCATATCACAGATAAGTAAACATATATTAAAAAGAGGTTTCAAGAAACGCAATTCAGCCAGATTAGCCTAGTCGGAGTTACTCTAACTGGCCAATTTTAAGGGTGACACATTTTGTTTGTGTAAGATTAGCAATATATCAAATAGTGGATTCTTTACATACCTCACAATATTCAGTTTTCTCTTCTTTACTCCATAATTATTGGCCCGAATTTTACTAATATGTCCCATCATTAAATAATAGTTACTCACAATTCGTTACCTATAACCAAAATAGAAGTGCCAAAAAATGTCTCGCCTCAAAAGCAAAAATAACAAATTACCTATGATAAAAATTAAAATATTCCGGGAAATCTACACACATACATATACCTAATGCAGAAAATGGCGGCACACACTCTCCGAGCATGCAGCAACAGTCCGCTAAGCTTTCAAAACAAATGAAAGCCTTCCAAAAGCACATTACTCCTACTACGATGATAAAATGAATTGAAAACGCCAAATTTTATGCTAAATATATAAAAACAAGAAATTTTTGCCGTTACCATCGTTAAAATTATTGACTTTATTTCCTTTATCATTGCACTAAAAAATTTGAGTTTTTCAAAATTAACAGAAAAAGGGTCGATCTTTGTTACAAATTGAACTTTCTTTGAAATAATATCATAATTGTGGTACTCATTCGTCTCTGAAAATAGCAGCTTTCAAACGAAAATATATTAGTAACCAAACTTTTTTACTGGTTTTCTTTCCCTCTTACCTCTTCCAGGCCAAGATGTTCCATACTCAAGTACAAATTTATCTATTTGATGTACCATTATTACGTTTTGATGTACCAAACTTTGCAAATTTCATGAATTCTAGAGTTTTCTAAAGCTAATTAAATACATATAGAACCCCGAAATCTTTATTTTTGACGCGTCATTGCCTAAATTAATGCTTTTTCTCTAACAATGTGCAATTTTTATCATGATAGTACGCACAGATTTGCAGCAAATTTGTATTAACTTTTCGTGTTTTTTAAGATTTCAGTGGTAACCATCCTTAAAAGCCTTTATAAATCATATAAAATGCACTCGTTCATTTTTTGTGATACATGTTTTTCATGCCCACTGTTAACTAAAAAGCAATGCTGGAATTTATACATATGGCATGGGTATAATACCAACAGAACTTGAATAAATACAGTTATCTGTTGTAGACAAGGAACTAACGTCTTTGAAAAAAATTTTGTTCAAGAGGATGTTTTGTGCAGTTGAACAGAGGAGGAACTGCAAGACGGACAGATGGAAATTGGTGACCAATATTAGGCAATGGTCCCAGCTCCAAACGAGTGATATTGACTTGATTACCTAGCCACATGTCCGGTTCATATTAAAAATACAATGAGCGTAGAAAAACCGTAATTCTTTTAGGAAATTTATTTGGAAATTTTCTTTCGAATTTTTACGCATTAATCGTGGTCGTGGCTGTCAACGGTCTAAAGAATTGGAATTTTAGATTATTTTAGTATGTGCACCGATATGGAGCACGCCACGAAAAGTTATCTGTTATGCCTACTCTACAATTCATGGTAAAGCGGCGATGTCAATAATGCATAAATACACCCACTATGTGAGTAGTGGTAAGCTGTCAAATTAAACAGCTGTTGACTTGTCAATTATAATAAATGTAATTACTTTCTAGATTTCATTGCGAAATTATATAAAACGATGTATTTAGTCTCAAAAAATTTATTATAGTAACTAAAAATTGTGTACTGTGCAGTGGGACAAGTTGATTAACATAAAACTTTGTTTTCAAGACTGAAAGTACAAGTTCCAACTTACAGCTGTTTTGTTCTAAATTCCCCTTAGGTACGTACATGTTTTTAAATTATGCTGAATATACATGAAGTATTACTGTATACTTTGTGCTGATTAATTACTCAACATAAGCTCGTGCTTATGTCATCTAATGAAAAAGAGACATTTCTGCAACCATATGATATATTAAATTCAAGACTGGGAAGCAAACACAAAAATCCATGTCGTTTGGACAATGTCGATTTACCATGCATTGTAGATTAGGCAGGTCACCAGAGAAAACTTTGTTAATTTTGTACCATTGTGTATATTCCAAATGGTAAAAGAGCTTTCAAAGGGTATTTTTTATCTGTAAAAACAAAAATTTTTATTTTTGAATCACTATGACTTCATATTTTTTTTTTTTTTCATTTTGCGAAACAGTTATTTATTATGAATAAATTTCGTCACAGTAGATACATACTTCTAGAAGTTATTTTTAATTCTAATTTACAATCAGAATGAATATATATTATTTTGATGAGACACTATGAAGAAATTCAAAATGGCTATTGGACAAATTTGGCTTGCGCCGCAAAAAAGTTAAAATATCTTAAATGGCTAGTATTAAACTAAAATTCTTTTGCTTTAATGGGAGGTCTTAATTTTAAAAATGAAAATATTTATATTATTACGGGATGTAGCAGCTTTACTGAATTGCTTTCCGATATTCTTAGCTTGGTCCACGTATTTCCCAGTATCAGCTCAGCTTCTTGTGTACCGAAGAATGGAAGATGTGACTTAATCCTACCACCAAGGATTCGTTATTGAGTTCCATGATCGAAGGAAATGTTTGGACTTGGATGAATTTTTCCATAAACGTCTGGTTAAAGACAAAACTATCCAAAGCATTTGCTGTTGCAATGAAGTTCTGACCACCTCCCCGAGCGGTTCTGGGAACTCGAAATGCCAAACTAACGAACCAACGTTGCTCAAATTTCTTGGGTTTGCAATCTCAGCTGGGAGGGCGATATCTCCCAGGATAGCGTCATAAACAGCGGTCAATATCCTAGATCTAGGCCTCTGCTGGTTAAGGGAATTATGTGTCTTCCTTGTGGGCCTCCTGCAATAAAACAACCTGTTTATCGTAAACTTCCTTGTCAATTTATATTTTCTAAATTTTTGTTTTTTGATTATTTCAATGGATTTTAATTTTTTACACACGCGAACTCTATTTATGTCAGTTTTTACACACAGCCAGAACAAAACCAGATATTGTGACACCAACAACATTTATTTTTTAATCTTACTTAGCGACATCTATTGCTAAACGTGGACAATATTTAAAGCTTCAATTTAGTTTTCTTAGTTTTGAAAGTTTCATCTATTTCTCAAATTTACATTATGCCAAAAATTTATTTCAATTGCTTCATATTTTTTACAGATGTTTTTATCCAGTTTTTTTGATTCACATTTTGTTAAAAACTGAATTTTTCTACCGATTCTTTAATTCATACTCGCTGGAGTTTTGCTGACTTTTCACTTTTAAATACATCTGAACTTTCTTTTACATTTCATTTTTACTACATGTCAAATTTTCGTTTATTCTTTATCATCCACACCTGTCAACTTTTCATTTAATTTTTTATAAGTTCATTTTCATCGTTCCTTCAATGTCTTACTGGTTTGTTAGCTAATTCCTAGTTTTATTTCCCATATTTGTCAATTTTTTTTTTTGTCAAGTTTTTTTTTTTTTTTTTTGAAAACAGGGGGAATAGGAGACACCCATCCCAAGCACGGAGGCCATAGCGGCCCATTGTACTGCCCTGAATCCCATTCACCAAAACCTTCCTGTCCTCTTAATGACGCGCATCAGGTCTTGGTGAGGAATGTTTTTCAGCTCATCCACAGATAGAACGGGAGACCCTAGAGTATCCAGGCTGCTCCGGGCGAAGGCCGGACACTCACACAAAAAGTGTGCGGTTGTCTCAGGCTCTCCCTTCATGCAGGACAGACGCTCAGGGCTGTCAACAACTCCCATCCTTGTAAGATGAGCGTGAAGTGAGCTGTGGCCGGTGATGATGCCAACCACGGTTCTACATTGTTTCCTTCCGAACCCCATGATAAAATCGGAGATATTCGTATTGGTCCCATCAAGAAACAGTTTTGTACACCTACAAGCACTCAGGTTCTCCCATCTTTGCTGATGTTTCCTATGAACATCCGCTTTGATGAGAGACACGATACTCGAAGTGGCAACGCCTACGGCGGGCTCCGGTCCGAGGAACGGAGAATCGGAGCCGGCTCTAGCTAAAGGGTCAGCCCTTTCATTCCCCATGATTCCCATGTGACCAGGAACCCACAGGAGGGACACTTTGTTGTGAAAACATACCTTATCCACTGACGACCTGCAGTCCTCCAGTAACCTAGACGTTAACCGAGGGCCATTCAGAGCCATCAAGGCTGCCTGACTATCCGAAAGGATAGCAATATCTTTCCCCCTGATTTGCATATCAAGGGCTAACTTCGCTGCCATTGAGATGGCGAAGACTTCAGCCTGGAAGACAGTGGTGTGTTTTCCAAGTGAGTACTCCATTCCAAAATCAGACTCAGGAAAGTAGACACCTGCCGCAGCTCCCTCATTAGTGAGAGAGCCGTCGGTGAAGATTTTTAGAGCAGACCGGGGAAGGCACGATAAGGCACCTCCCTCAGACCACGATTCCCTTGCAAGAAAGCTTACAGAGAAGCAACGCCCGAAAGGAAGCCCAGGTACCATCGAATCCCGTGGCATACCGGCCATACGCCATAGAGCAATGAGAAAAGCCAGTCCAGCCGTCCTCCCAACATCCCCATAAGCGCAATCTGCACACGGCCCTTTTGGCCTCTGCCTGAATCACAAGATCCAGAGGTGGCAGATTAAGTAGGACCTCAAGAGACGCAGTAGCCGTAGATCGCGTGGAGCCCTTTGCAGGCCCGCGAGCTTCCGGATCGCAGTACCCACAAGCGTCCTCGGCCACCATACACAGGAGGCGTATGTGACCATGGGTCTGACGATCGAGGTGTACATCCAATGCACAACCCCAGCCCTCAACAATTTTGAAGCCTCGTTGCATGAAGGCACAGGCAGCAGCCATGCTATCCCTGGAGATGAGCAGAGGGATTTTGGATCTCGAGCCGCCTGAGGATTTCCCCGACGTCCCGACTGTTGCCGGTATTATCAGGGATCCAAACCCTCATGCGGATGAGAGGATCGACTTCACTGGCCCGCTTTAAGACGAACCGAGTTCCATCCACCTCCTTCAGTTCATCAACCGCCCGCCTCAGCCAGTTCAGCGAACTCTCGTCCTCACAATTGATCCAGATGGACCCATCGCGAATAGAGAATCCGCCGAACACTGGTGCTACAACTGATTGCCTGCCGATCGCATCCCATATACCGCCCTGAAAGGCAGTAATTTGGCTGTCGGTTAGAGGAGTATCTGGGTCGCTCGCGCACACGACCACACGAAGAGCCTGCTTAGCAGCCTGCGAAAAGCCGGCCGCTTTACGTCCCCCCGCGTGCTCAGGCACGGTAGACCCAGGCTCACTCCCCTCCTTCGTCGGAGACTCCTTGGATGACCCAGGAATCCCTTCTAAAGGGTGACGCCCCGTCTGTTGAGCATTGGGAGGGGATCCGCTGAGGTTACCCCCAGCAGACTTCAGCTTGTTACTGTTACCCTCCTGCTCGCCGGATCCGTCTGATCTAACGCGCTTGGTTCTATGAGTCGTTACACCCACATCACCAGCAATGCTAGCAGATATATCGGTGGGAGGCTGGGTAGAAGGGTCAACACCAGGAGAGGTGCTCTCTGCTGCCTTCTCCCTCTTCCTTCTCCTTTTTTCCGCGCCGGATCTATACTTCTTCGCAGTGCTCAGCTTACCGACGCTAGGAGGCTCACTACCACTTTCCCCTGCCTGCCCAGCCGGACCACTGACCACCTGCGAAGGGAGACAAGGAGAAGGTCCAGGGACGGCATTAGCCATCTCCCTAGCTCTTCGCCTTTTCTTCCTCTAAGCTTTGCCTACTCTCCTGCGTCGGGAGAGTCCCGCTTCGATTGCCACCATCAGCGTCTTTCGACTCTGAGATTACAACATCAGCTAGCCTGCCCGAGTTGAGTTGCTCTACCGCTCTCATCAGCCGACCTCCCCTGCAGGAGGAGATTTTCCATGGATGCCGAGATCTAGGGATAAAATTACTCGATTCCTGAGGCATTCGTGGATTATCAACACACTTACTAGAAGTGAATCTACCGTCGTCCAAAATATTATTCATTTTTGGTCCCACGAGTAGCGGAGAAAGACTGTCACCCACGGCAGAGATCCGCATTACCGCAGGAAGGCTAATTAAAACTGGAGGTCGCCTGGTATCCAGAGTTCGCATACTATAGACTGAGCACCCCCTCAGCCATACAGCCCTCGGCGTATTTTGTTCCACCTTCGCTTGGGCTGGGACCAGCTTTTAGCCCACTAATCAGTGTCAAGCCCACCAGACAGCGGTTACCACCTCGCACTACGTGGAAGTAGCTGACCCCAACGCCAACACCTTCACTTCACCCACCTCTGGACTGACAGAATAGCAGGATCCGTTACTCACAGAGAAGATAGCTCTGTCTGATGTTAGCCCAAAGCGAGGCAAATGAGGAAGTTTAATAAATGTCAGATTATATATTGACTTTTCTTCTTCACTTTCGGGTTAGGAATATTCATTTTCCAATTGAAAATGTGTTAAAATAGTTCATCTGAATTATTGTGATCATCTGTATCGGCACAAGTCCAGCACAATTCTTCGTGCTGCTACGTGTGAATTTCCTCTTATTAAATCGGTTTGCCCAGTTTATTTGGGACGAACTAGGAATCACGCGGAGTTGTAAAGGTTAGGTTGGATTAGCATGGAGTCGGGTCCTTACTTTGGATTGAGGTTTCACCATTATTCGATGTCAAGTCTGGCATAGAACAGCTAATTCTGTAAATGTCAAGAAATTGTCAGAACTTTGGTTATGTGTTTTGTTTTTTTCATGTGATTTGTTGTAAAATGGGAAAATGGGAGAGTGAGGTAAGTGATTTTGTAACAATATCTATTTATATTTATCAAATACGTCTATTATTTTTGGAGTTGCTTAAAGACCAAGAGAAATTTTAAAAGAATTTTTTATGATTTTCACGGCAAAAAAATTTAATCAATAGGCTTCATTAATAAAATCGCAAGAGAAATATCGGCAAATAACAGATAAGGAAATTTATTTGTAAATAAACTCTTTAACTTAAAATACACGACATAAAACATGATTGCATGATAAAACTTATCTGTCTTTGATAAAAAATAAAGAAAATAACTTAATATAGTACATCCTCATTTCATTTTTCAAGTATTTTTTCAAAAAAATTTTGCTTTGTCACTAAAAAAATTTTATGATGTGTAGAAAATTTTGCTCCGGTATCTCTCAATAAAAATAGAAGAAGAGAATTGATATCTGCCCTCCAATTAAAAAACAAGTATAAATGTGTGTACGTACAGCCTGATCCTAATGATATAACTAATATGCTTTATAAGAATTGTTCTTCGATAATTATGGAACCTCTTAGTGAACTGTTTAATATATCAATTAATCAAGGGATTTATCCCACAATTCTAAAAGGCTGTTTCGTTACACCATTATTAAAATCAGCAGAAGCAGATCCTAAATTAATCTCTAACTATAGACCGATATTTCAAATTTCAGATAGGCTGGCGTTAATATTTGAAAAAATTACATACAATCAACAATACCTACAACTACCATTTTATAGTGACAATTGGTAATTGAAACATGATAAACAGTCAAGAGTCTCCCTATAGTGGTATTAACTACCACTTTTGTTATCAGAATACGGTCTTGGCCCATACACCTTTTTGGGGAATGATTATGAGTGAATGAAACGTTCCATTTTGATAACGCTAACGTTATTTTGACTATGATTATTACCGAAAATTGGTTAAATTTAGTTCATATCACGTTACAATACAAACATGTGATTCTCACGTTTGAAAATAGTGATTTTCATTTTAAAAGATACTACACATACAAAAATGTGATGACAATACGTGTGCTGTAAAGAGGTAGTAATACTATAGTAATAGAAATAGTAATACGAATGAAATTCACTATAACGTACAAGTTTAATTCAAGGTTACTTTGGTTTTAATCTACTGTAATCTATGTGTAACATTTATTATATGAATCAGGAAATTCTAATTCAATATTGTGCGATATATATCCAAATAAATTAAAAACTGTTCAAATTTTACTGATAAAATAAAGTGTTTTAAATCGAAAAATAACAATCACCTTAAAAATTATAAGTTCTTAGTAAATTTTCGAAAACTAGAAAAACGTAAGTACAATGTAAAAAATAATAGGACTATTCCCCAAGTTTAAGACACATTTTTCCAAAAATGTAATTTTGTCTTACATAAAGGGAAAATCAGTTAAATTTGCTCAAATCAATGGAACATTCAATGAATGTAGTGTACGCGACTCGACAAATGTTTTTGATAGCAATCACTGGTTTATTTATTGTAAAAGAAATGGCAGCAAGGAAAGTACTAAGAAAAATCTTTAGTATAGCTTATGCGGCTTTCTTAAAATTGTAAAAGCATAAAGAAAAAACTAAAAAAAATAAGATGAGATTGCTATACAAGGGATGTCGTTTATCGTACAGCATAACTTTTTCCCCCATTTTTTCTATAAATTCCTCCTCAAAACTGATAATTTCTCAAACTAGTTAAAGGAATTAATTTTATTAAAGTTTTTAATAAGTAGTTTATTTACTACAATCTTTTAGTTTTCTATTCTTTATAAAAATAACCAAATCTACATAACATGAATGTCAGTTATTCACGGTCCACACAGAAATCTCAATTATGTTGACTAATTTAGAGATTTTCCCAAACTTTTTTTTGGCAACTTGTCGAGTCGCTCTCTTTGTGAAAAGTATATGGGACTTCCATATATTCCAATCTTTGGCAGCAACCAATTTACGGCGACTTTATTGTGTCGCTCTCACTGTGTTTTGGCCTTAAGGAATGAGCTATTCAGCTCATTCTTACGTTTTTTGAAGGAGGTGGTGCTACCACCACTTCCCTACATTTTAGGGAATATTCTTTAAATTTTATGGAATATTCCCTATATTTTAGGGGGAAAAATCAAAAAAAAAATTGAAAATCATTCTAGGGAATATTCCCTAAATTTTAGGGGAAAAAAAACAAAAATTACCTACAATTTTAGGAATAAAAACCTAATCTACGTTTTCCAAGGTGGATTTTTCCTTAATCTTATCGACAAATACCGAACCTTTGTGGCACAAATTGTTGCCACTCACTTTAGGGAATTATTTTTTACTCTGTTAACATATTTTCTGAATATTTAGCAACAACTTAATTAAGAACTGCGTTCAGAATTAATTTTTAAAAAAAATTTGAAATTTTCGCTCACTTAGCTAATCATGGAGCATCAGTAGTTCCGCAACATGACAGTAAATTTAACTTAATGTAACTTAATTTGGGATCTTTTACTCCTCTGGTTATGCTGGATTCAATAATTTTGTATGGGAAAGGCCTGCAGCTACTAATAGTCTATATTCCTGAAGTCTGTGATATAACTAAAGGAAGCGCAAGACGCCCGGAAAATTCCTGCATTTTCCACTTTGTGGTGGAATTCTGTTCATGTATTCGTTATGCTCATGGAAGTAGTAAATCTGAAATATTTTTGTATGCAGTAAGGTTTGGTGAAATTATTTAAAATTGTGAGCTGCCACTGACACATTTGAAAAAAAGAAGTTGGGAACAGAAAAACGAAAGAAATATTTTGAACACTTATCTTGATATTGTTGTTTCTCTTCCCTTTTTTCACTTCTTTTTCACGGATTTGCGGAAAAGAAACTTTCTAGTTTAATTTTAGAACTACAATTTGTCTGAAAAACGCTTTCCC
Organism: Dioctria linearis; assembly: GCA_963930735.1. Classification (NCBI taxonomy): domain Eukaryota; kingdom Metazoa; phylum Arthropoda; class Insecta; order Diptera; family Asilidae; genus Dioctria; species Dioctria linearis. Next base: position 300,047,644 of record OZ005740.1, on the reverse strand, counting down.
GGGATTTATTTCGGCGATTATTGCAACAGAATTCATTGTTGACATATTCTCCTATTTATTAACTTAATGCCAAGGCTTATTCACTAAATTATCACTCCGAATATTTTTATTTAAAATTAACACAAATAACGAAACAATTTAACGTTTTTTAATTAAATAACTCACAAAATTCGGCGCAAAAACACGAATGATGTTTAATTCGAATTGACACAATTGACTATGTCAAGTTAACTTGGTTAAAGCTTGGTTAAATTCTTCTTGCTTTTCCACCCCGTCACCTAAAAACCGAGTTTCCCTCACACCGATATGGTTTTTACACGATATTTCGCTTGCTTTACTTATATGCTCTAAAGAAGTTTCACCATGCAATGCTCCACACCTAATCAAATATTATTTTCAGATGACTTAGTGATGAGATCGTGAGTGTTGCTACGAGTCATCTCCATATAGTGATTGATATTAAAATTGATGGATATAGCAGCAATAAAGTGGTATATCTAAGCTTCTACTATCACCCTGTGGTTCTGGAATGATGAAATTGGAGCCATTAAGTGACATTTAATTTGAGATTGCATGGAATGTAATCGATGAATATATTTTTCTATTCAGTGCATCATTTACCGCAGCATTTGAAATTTTAGTATTCAAACCCCATTTTCTTAGCTCTTGAATCAAATAAACTATTTGGTCCTTTATATCATCCTTTTCATATCCGTTATCCTTTTCATTTTAGTCATTTTCTTCATTATAAACTTAAAAATCCGAATTGAACAATGCTTTGCTTTCGAAATTTGAAATAATGTTTTGGTTATGAATGTTTTCATTTGCAATTTCTTTTAAGTGTAGAGAGTTTGATCCAAATTATGCCCTTTATATATTAATTAGCTCTAAATTAATCGAACTTTTCGATAGAAAAAGTAGTTGAATGACGAAAATGGTTTTTCCTCTATTTTTCTTCTGCCTATTTTATTTAATCTAATAGAAACAGAGTAACGTCTGCTGTACGGCATGCAAAGCAGTGTTATTATGCTAACAAAGTAAGCTCAGAGCTCCCTCCCAAAATATTATGGAAGCAATTGGAGTGAATAAGAAAATTATTTCTGATTCTAATATTCTTAACCTGAGTTTCTTGGATTTTGACACTTCTTCTATTTCAGTTTCTGATGCAATCACTTCTCATTTCGTAGTGTCACTGTAGTCGAAGTCCTTACTGCCATAAAATTTATTCAATGGGATGCGATTGGACCTGACAATATTCCTTCAAAATTTATTATACTTCTGCTTCCATGTATTCTTGTTCATTACACATATTTTTAACATCTCTTTAATGACCCATAAGCATTTTATGCTGTAGCAGTAAAGCTCTGGAAAAAGTTGTCTCAATAAGTATCATTGAATTAATCGATGTCATTGAGTTCTTGTCTACTTGGCAAAAAGGGATTCAGATCTAATCATAATTGCACTACGGCTCTTCTCAAATTATCTGATGATGTGCGTCAGGATATCGATAATGGTAGACCTACTGTTGAAAGAACTATTTTGTTCTTAATGAATTGTTAATAAATCAAGGTGTTACACCTTGGCTTTTGATGAGAGTGGAGCAGCTCTTGTACCACTACACCAAAATTAGAAGGCTGAGAGGGAAGCTTTGATTAAATGAACTTAATTGAGATTAAGGAAACAACTATTTGCTACTAAGCATAAGACTGCTTCTGTTTATTAGGTACTATTCACCTTTAATTTATAATAAATTTTCATTTAGCTAAGCATTAAATTAAATTAACTTGACCAACAATTGAGAAATTAATAAAGAAATTGCTTGGCTATATAAAACAAATACCAAACAAGAAATCGATTAAGTTGAAGTGAAATTCCTATCTACTTGAATTACAAATTACACTCACACGGAAAATTCTTGCATTTTTTTGTTTGGACCTTTGACTGAGTATCATATTCTTCAAATTGCATGCAGTGACATGGAATGCAAGAAATTTTCGCTAAATTTAGAATTGTTGTTTTATTCTTGGGCAATCACCTAATTACAAATTACAATCATTGCCCGTTTGCCGAGTGCAAATACCTAGTACACTTACTCTGCTGGATTTCTCCAAGGCTTTTGATACTGTTAATCACAAGCGTCTATTTTGCAAGTTGAAGAATTTTTATAATTTTGATTCGACTGCTCTGAATCTTATTAAAAGCATTTTGGAAAACCGTAAACAGCGGATAATATTTAAATCCAAGACGTCGGATTTCCTTGATTTACGTTCGGGAGTTCCTCAAGGCTCTATATTGCAACCGCTCGTGTTTGTTCTTTATATAAACGATATTCCATATATACTTACATTTGTCAACATTTTAATACTAGTACATTTCTTTACTTTGGGTATTATTATGAATAAAAACTTAAAATTGGTTTGATCATATCAACAGTATAGTCTCAACAGAATATGGAAGTGTTCCAAACTTTGGTGCAGTGCATCGTATACACCACTTAGCGCTCGATTCACTCTAGCTAAATCATTGTTACTACCTATCTTCACCCTGGGAGATATAATATGTGGCAACCTTGACTCTGTCCCGCACAATATGCTTAATGTCTGCTTTAACTATATTGTACGCTATGTATATAAACTTCGCCAGTTTGATCATGTATCGCAGTTCTTCAATCAGTTGCTCGGCTCTTCATTTTTTCTTTTTTCAACTTTTCTTAATGTTAATTTTTATATATACATATTTTGTCTCTTAGTTTAGTTCTAATTATTTTAATGTAGTCTATAAGTATTTTAGGCCGTTATTATACCTTTCTTTTTATATAGGATACTAATAAAAGATTTTAATCTTATTGTACGAGTATCTTGGGCCGTAATAAAGAATAATTGAATTGAATTGAATTTTCCTTGTATATGAAAATTCACTGGAATATATTTTTACTCAATTTGATGTTGAATGGCAGACCTTTCTTCTTGAAAGAAAACCTAGTTTTTCTACGGTTTGCGCGCACGAATAATCTTCTAGTGCCTAGATATTCTTCTCTACAATCCAAGTGGAATTCATTTCGATCGTTGAGAGCGTTCAGAGTATTGCTGAAATTACATTACACAAGCCACTGACCAATATATTAGACAATTTTAGTTCCTTTTTGTTTCTCATAGTCTATCTAATTTTAACTTGATTTATTCATTATGAATTTAAATATATTATTATTTTCATTTTCTTATACTTACAAGTTACAATTCATTGTTCTGCGTTCATTTTATCTATATTATCTATAGTAAGCTTTCCATTACATTTTTGCGACCATAATCGATATTATTTTTCAACTTCATAGATATGCACATGCATGAAGAAATTTCTTATTTGCTCAAATTATAACCAAATAAATTTAATTTGAATTTGATCGAGACCATTAGTGACTGATCCACCAGAGTGAGGAGCCCTTAGAGATCATAATCTCCGGAACGAAATTTTTTAAACCACTCCCGACACACATTTTCACTTATATATCTTTTTTTCGGAAATAAAAAAAGGCGAAATGTACGGAAAATATACGTTTTTTTCCTTCCATGTTCAAAATATAACTAAAACTCATATACGTCACGGATCTCGATATATATTTGCTTAAAATGTTAGCACAAACTGCAACTCTCACTTATTGTATGACATAATATGTTTGACACATGTGCCAGTAGAAAAAACAACTGAGACTTTCTTAAACTACTTTCTATAAATATTTTACATTTCCCAAAAGTGTGCAGTAACTTGCCTGACAAATCGCAGGTATACAGACATATAAAAACAAACATAAGGTTACATAAATATTAATGTCAATGAGCAATCTAATAAAGACAAAAAAATCGATATATAAAAATTTGCAAAATACATTTCGTCAATATTGTGTGATAAATTACGAATTTTGTTTTAAGATTTCGTACATTATCTTAGACAACAAATAAATCACATACGGTAGAAAACCCATAACTAAAGTCATCCATTATTCACATCTATAATGTGCTTCCACAATCGTAGACAGTCTGGATGGGACTCACAAAGAAAATGAAAACAATGATTAAACATAATGCTAATAGTTGTGGTTGTATCTTGTAGTTTTAGAAATACATTTTATGGCACAAAACTCAAATAAATCTAAAAGTCGCCCTATATGTGTATACAATTAGCTATCAGATAACTCACCATTTTTAATTTGTAAACTCAAATTCTCAAAGACTGTGAAACTATTGCTATGAAAACCAATAATACGCCCATAATTATATATTTTCCGATATATCCATCTACCGTTTAATATCGAAGAGGACACTTGAATTCAACGCAATTATACCTATACCACTTAATACCCATATTCTAAAAGAGATACCTCCATCCGCAGCCCATATCGCAAGCTGTTAACCCCATTATGTAATTCATGCTAAATTAGACTATTTAAAACGGTGTGCTAGCTAAACTCCAATAACCGAATAACCGATAAATAAGAGCCAATTTACGTTGCGTTTTATGTCTGTTAATGGAATTTTACCTCATTTGCTGATTTATTGATGTCCCATGTTATTTTTTTTTTTTTTTTTTTTTTGTAAAAACGATTAACTCATTAACCTTTCACGCAATATATCAAGTATAAAGCTAGCTAATGTCGGACGTCGACGACACATGATCCCATCAAATTTAACCTCCCAATTCGTTTAATGGCTCTTTCACTGTATGCCTGAACATAATCCTAGAGAAAGTATAACAGAACAGCCCATCCGACATACAACTAATAAATAGGGGGTCCAGTGACAAATTTCCCAGTATCGATCTAGCTTACACAGCGATATCTTTCAATAACTCTTCGATATAAATCTTATGGCCTATTTGAAATGGAGGGAAAGGATAGAAGCGGCGATATCACCGCTGCATTTACAATGCCGAAAAAGGGGATTTCACCAAAAGTGTCATATGTCTGGGAGAACTGAGTTTTGGAGACTCTCCATTTTGTGTCCCGGTAATTTTTTATACTCCAGCAGGATACTTGCTTCGGGTTGATGATTTATTGATTCGTCACATTTCATATTCCACCTATTTCCTGTCATAGCGATAGCAATATAATATACATAGATCTCGAAGTGGTAAGGGAGGAGGTTTGTAAGGTGGTTATCCAACGGAAAATACATATTTGGTAAATAATGTTCTCCAGAGATTGGAGGAGCTCCCCGGCTAAATCTTATATTTATGAGTTCAGCTTCGTTTCTCAATAAATAAATTTCCTGTTAAGGTTGCTGGATGGAGTGCACAGTTTCTGACTATGTACATATATACATAGTATTAGGATATGCATACATAGCATTAGGTACCATACAGAGAAGCAATTTCATTGCTTTGTACATAGTTGGTGGTGTTTTCCGTGAAGATACCTTAGGTCATTGCAATTTAAGTTCACTTCACTCCTCCTGGTGGTCTCGAGCTAGGTGCAGTACTTTAAATATTGAATTTAATAATCTTTTATGCACATGTGGCCTGAGAATTGCGGTAAGACAATCTTTTTTTTTCTGGTACCTATGACTTATGGCTTAATATGCATTTTAACGAGCTTTAAATATTTTAAAAGTTATTAGTGGAACGCTTGCATTTTAAGTCCTTAGTTACCTATAGTTTTCAGAATGCCGGTATGATTAAATGAAGTTCAAAAAGATGTAGATGAAGATTTTGTATGAAGAGAGTTTGAGTACACCGGGGGGACCCTAGAACGTAGGCCACAACAAGGCCCATTGTTTACACTCCAGACCGAAGAGCAATGTTCATAAGTCCAAACCAGATGCTGTTATAAATTATTAAATTGGCTCCCAACCATTCCTAGCGACCTCATGCGATTCATGCAGGAGGTGTAAGCCAACAAATCTATAAAGTTTTACGGATAGAGCCGGACAGTTACAAAGAGAAAGTGAGTCACCGCTTTTGGAGTCCTCTCCGCATCCTTTACATATCGGGTTATCAACCAGCCCTAACATATGTAGGTGACCAGTAAGAATAGATACCCGAATTGTCAGAGTAGGCTTGCTCAGTCCTAGCAGCTTTTTTGTGAAACCTGGGTTGGGTTTACCCCACACTTCCTTTATTGTTCTACCCGAATGGTCATCTAACCAAAGACAACTGTGTTGGCAATCGGCCCAGTCGCAATTAATTATAGAGACATGGTGTCCCGGTGCGATCCCAATTGTGGAGGATGGTGCCTCCGAGGTAGCACCAAAATGCGCAAGCACGTCCGCTCTTTCATTTCTGCCAACATCACTGTGGCCAGGCACCCAAAAAACGAGTACCCTGTTACACTGAGAGAGGGAATTCAGGGTAGTCTTACACTCCAGTACTACGTTATACTTTGTGAAGGGCTTTGACAAGACCGTGACAGCCGCTTAGATAACCGAGCAGATGGAAATCTCCTTATTCTCAGTATCTGAGCCAAAGAGGTTCCTTCCCGCTTCAAGAATGGCCTTGACCTCTGCCTACAAGACCGTAGCATATCTTTTCAGGTGTATGGCAAGTTCCAAACAAGGCTCCTCATAGAAGACGCCTGCTCCAGTGTTGTCTTCAAATTTGTAGCCGTTTATAATGTCTATCAAAGTGCCAAGCACAGAGTGTGATTCCCATTCATTCCTAGATGGAATTTCCGTTTTAAAATTGCTTATCAGCATGGTCTCGAAGAGGTCGTCGCTCGCCCTATCGATTTCAGGTGCTATGCACTGCACAAAATCTAGGGTGGACTCATTTGGAACTCGGGAACCAGAATGATTGAAATTCAGTCGCAACGCTGTGATAGAGGGCCCCTTCTTAATGTGTATCTTCACGGGGTGTATATTGAGGATAACCTCAAGAGCCCAAGTGCTGGTAGACTTAAGTGCGCTGTTTACACTGAGTAGACACAATCTTTGAATCTTTTTCAATATCTTACGATGATTGGCATACTCCATTGCTTTCCACCATACCACAGAGGCATAGGCTAACATGGGTCGGATGACACTAGTGTATATCCAAAGGATCATCCACGATTTGAGTCCCCACTTTTTTCCTATAGTTCTGCGACACATTGCGAATGCTCTTAGAGCTTTGTTGGCTCTGTCTTCAAGGTGCGCTTTCAACTCAACTTTTTATCTACTATAATGCCTAGATATTTCGCCCTGTCCTTAAACTCTAACCATGTAGAGGCGATGGAAGGCAGCCTCAATCTTGGGATGTTCCTTTTCTCTTGGCGATTATTTTAGGATTATCTCCGATGTATGTCCAGTTGAAAAATTAAAATAAAATGCACCCACAACCCATAATGTTTTTAGTTTAGTCAATAGCTTAATTTTGTCCTGTCAGTAATAAGTTTTTGTTTTAATATCTGTAATTTTTATTAATAAAAAAAAACTTATTCTGCACTGCTTATTTATTATTTTCATATCTATAGACTGAGGAACAGGAACGCTCGGGCATACCAGTAACCTTTACACAAATACACAGTTGAGTCTCTCTCCTTTTTAGCTCAGTTGTCAAGTTTTGTCAAGTTGTCAGCCGTCTTTAAATACTACAAAATCTATTGATCTCAGTTACGTGTTTTGGAACAATTTTTTCTACAAATAATAGATAAAAGAAATTAAGTTCAAAGCACTATTGAAAGTTCAGATAAAGTTCAAATAAAAGAAATCAAGTTCGAAACAAAGTTCAGAAGTTCAAAAGTTCAGGTTTAAGAAGTCAAAGTAAAATTGTGCCGCTTGCCACACAACAAGAAATTGAAGGAACTGAACAAGATTTGCTTTTATCGTCGGATCTTTCGTCGGATATTTGCGAATTTTTACAAAAGGAGAAACTCACTTTTAATGTTCTACTTTTATTTTATTTATTACGTGATATACCTGCATTATTTTCGTTTTCTCTAGAATGAATACAACCTGTGTTTTTTTCCAATTCCTTGAAATTTCATGGGCTCAGCTTAAATACTGTTTTGACCCAGATAACTTACTCGGTGCGTTAGAGCAGTTTCGAATGTCACTCCATATTTTAAAAACCTTTTATCACACGCTTTCTTCATTCTCTAGAAAACAGAAAATTTCAAATTCGTTTATACACAGTAAAAAAAATTCTTACTGCTTTTAAAGTAGTCAATTTAGCGTCTACTCTTTAAGTAATAATTGTGTCAACCTTAGCTTAAAGACTAAAGTCGCAATTACAAACTACCGGGATCTATATATGTATCTAATGAAAAAATAAAGAAAAAAATATTTGTTTCCCAATGATACGCATAAAAGTAGCGGAAGAAGATTTCAAAGTAAAAAAAAATTTTAAAATAAACAAAACTAAATGCTATACTATTACTAATTAATATCTACAGCTAAGATTTACAGCTATTGAAATTACTAATAATTGCTATTATACAGCCAAGTAGATATAATCTCAAGTGTTCAGTACAATTCAAGATAACCGGGAAAAATTGAAAATAAAGGAAGGTTAAAATTATGTTAGTAAAAGCGAAGGAAAAATAAGGTGAGAAAAATTCTTCAAGTTATCAACAAAATGCAATGGTAATTATTATATAATGGTTATAAGAATTACAGAGAGACTAGAGTTTCAATCTCATTTCTAATAACTCCTTTAAAAGTGTTGAAGGTAAGACTGAGAATGTCAACATCGTTTAACAGGTCCTTGTGATTTTTTTGAATCCTATAAGAAGTGGATTTATATCGTAGATTTGTTCTGGCAGTGGGGATCTGGAAAGTTAACGGGGAACGAATAACTTTTATTGGATTAGCGAAATTAATGCAGCAGCAACGAATAAGAAAAGTTCGTCAAGAAGAAGGCGTCATTTTTCAAGGGAAAGAATGCCAAAATTGTCGAGTTGTAAAAAGTAATTTAGATAACATCCGCCCATTTTGTATTGAGGTATTCTTGTAAGTACGGGTTCGATCTGTTGTACATATATATGTCGCAGACATTTGACGTAACTCAGCATTTCACGAAAAGGCTAGACACTCATGGAGAGTAGGCAAATAATGTAATGGTTTTGACTTAGCCCCTTTTTACATTATGAGTCTGAAATTTTTAGTCACTTCATCAAATGCTAAAAGTGTTTACGCCGATAGTGTAATACCACCCTATAAAACCAAATACTAGTAGTGGCAGATGGGTGGAGGAGGGGGAGGTCGCACCCAGGGCTGTGACACACACACCCACACACCACTATACACACACCCGCATACACACACATATGCACACATATGAACAGATACACGCGCAGTGCGTTTATGTGTGTGTATGTGTGTGTATGCATGTGTGGTGTGTCACAGCCCTGGGTGCGACCTCGCCCTCCACCACCCTTCTCCCACTACTAGTATTTGGTTATATAGGGTGGTATTACACCCAAGTAACAATTTTTCCAATTTTTGGTGACTGAAGGTGATGGGTAATTTTATTAGGGGTATATAATGGTTACTCGGTTATATAAGAATTTCAGTGGTTATATAAGAGTTTTATAATATTACCCATTGGTTATGTAGTTATATTAGAGTTTTTTAGGTTACTAATGGTTATCGTGAAGTAAATTACTAAAGGTTTTATAAGTTGGTGATTGAAATGTTTCAATCACCGGTCTATGTAACCATTACTAGAAGGTATATAAGAAAGTTTTATAATTGATTTGATCACCATGTTATATAACTTATTGGTAATAAGTGTTTATTGCGGTATCCGTAGTTACCCTTATATAACTCGACAACTTTCAGTAATTTAGGTGACTTTAATAAAAATTGGGAACTTTCGGTAATACATATACCAACTATAAAATATCGTAAAATTTTTTGGTGGCCCTTTAGTAACTACGGTGATCGTTATAAAAACAAATTACTTTTAGTGTCGAATGGAGCCATTATAAAACTGTTTTTATTTATATAACATAATATAACCAAAAGTTATATAACACCACTAACGTCTGTTTTTAGTCACTATAAGATATATATCATTACCAAAGGTTACATATTATGACTAAATGGTATGTATATAAGGACTATTTTCGAAGCATGGTAGTGCCTTTAGTTTATATAATATTTCTAGAAGTTTTATAAGGGTCACTCAGTTTATATAAAACTATTTGAAGTTTTATAATGGTAATTTGTTCATTTAAGTATAAGCCGCCATTTTTTCATCTGTCCATTGCAGATAAAAAAGAAAATGTCAGTTAAGCCAATTTTTTAAATTGCAGATATATGGCTTCCGTTTTATGTTTGTATGAAGAAAATACATCTTTTTAGGTACATAACATTTCTAAAGTATGTTATGTAATTTTTCTGAATTAATGTCACATAAGTGAAAATCTTAAACTTTGTCATATTTAATTAAAATTATTAAATATTGCTTATTTTTGGAGCGGTCTGTATTTTTGGAAGTATCTATGATGATATTTACAGTAAAATTTTAATTGCAACTGAATTTCACTACGTACATGCATAAAAATTGTAATTCTAAGATGTAAAAGTATGAAACCCTTACATTATAAAAATACAATACAAAAAAAAATCGAAATGTCAAGATAGGTTTCGTAAATATTTGCATATTATTGTTTTATAAAGATAACGAAAAATAATTTCCCTAACATTTCAATCACTGAAAGTAATCAGTCTGAGAATTGCAAGCGTTGTGGAAACGTTACCATCACCATAATAAACAAAGTTTATAAAGGTAATCGAAACATTACCGCAACCACTGCTATGACCAAAATAAATTAATCGAAAGCACCTTGGGCTATATAAGGGTTATATAAGAAGTTATATTAAGGTAACCAGGTAACTTTTAGTTATATAACATTACCTAAATCAAGTCACGGTAACCTTTATATAATCCTCCATTTAAGCTCTATAAGGGGTTTATAGTGGTTACAAAGAGGTTTCGAATACTAGTCTATATAACTCAAGTTATATAATTTGGTAATGGAAACCTTACGGTTACTACTATATAAAAAAATTGTTTCTTGGGCAGTATCGGCATAAACGCTTTTAGCATTTCACGGATTGACTAAAAATTTCAGCCACACAATGTAAAAAGTGGCTAAGTCAAAACCGATACACTATCTGCCTACTCTCCATGAAGTGTCTAGACTTTTCGTGAAATGCTGAGTTACGTCAAATGTCTACGACATATACACCCCATAAAAAGGATTCCAGATAGTGCACGCATGTTGGAGTTCTTATTAAGGAATTATACAGGATAATAAAGGAGGATAAAGATTTAAATGATTTACAAGTCCGAAATAAGAACCCCATAATAATCTTTGGAACTAATCCAATTGATATGTGACTGAAATAGTAGTGTCTGTTCGAATGTAATTCCCAAGTTATTCAATTCAATAACTCGGTTAAGACAGATATCACCAATTTTGTATTTGTAGTAGGATTGGACTGGCCCACCGGGACGCCGAGAAGTATCCCACACTACACTGTTTAGGTAGAAACAAACCCCTCAACACGACACTGATTCTCGCCATGTAGTGGCACTGGGCTGTCCCTGACTTACCATACAACCAGTGTATGCTTGTTTTAACCATATCTGAAGAAATATGCGCAAATTTGCCTTATGTTTGACCTACAAATTGGGCTCTGTATATTGTTCTTCGTTCTTTCCTATTTTCGCTCGCTTTACTCATATATAGCAAATACTATGCGCAATATGTATGATGTTTGACCCACATACTGGCACTACATGATCTTTTTGGTTATTGCTCATGCTAGCCAATAGCTTGCATTTATTTTTTGTTTGTAGGGGAAAATATTCCATTTCGCTTGTATAAGCGAAATAGACTATTTCCAATATTCAATTAATATATAAATCGGAAGACGTACCCAAAATTATATACTTGTGTTAATTTATAAATATTCGCCCCTTTAATCTTGCAGGATCACCAAGTATCGAAGAAAATCGATCGATGATCCCAAGTAAAAAGCCGGAGCGTCGCTGTAACTTAGGCAGTAGTTTTTAAAACTAAATCAAAAACGAACCAAGAGACCCCGACCCTCGGTAAGGTCTCTTGTTCCCCTAATAAAGAACAAAAAGGAAAATTAAGAAGTAACTAAACAAATGTTAAGTCAATAAGTCAAAAATAAATAGCGTAATAAAAAAAGGTTGAGTTCTGAGTTTAGAAAGTCAAAATGTCAAGAAAGAGGTTTATAATCGAGGCTGGTGAACTTCTAGCTAAAAAGCACCCCCAGTCATTGCTGTAATTGGAAAATGTAGCCTCACAGCAACTTTAACAACTGGAAAAAATTAGCAGAGGTAGAGGTAATATCTTGAAAATTGCTTAATTTTCTTGTAAATATGATGACAAATTTCTTAAATTCATCAGCAATTATAAAAAAATCTTAAAAATTGATACAGCCTTGGAAGCTGAAGCGATGCTCATGTAAAACATGCTTAAATTAAAAAATAATGAGATAAATGCTAAATATTTGAGAAAAAATATTTAAGAAGAGTATAATCTTTCTAAAGCGGCAATATTACTCGTAGTGAACTCCGCCGGCTGTGAGAGAAGTTTTCCTACTATGAGGCGGATAAAAATGTTGTTTAGAAGCACAATGCTTCAAGAACGATTCTCTCGCATGTCACGCATTATATGCCATTGTTAAAAAAAATTACAGCTGAAAAGGTATTGAGACGATTTGTAGAAAAAAATAGTAAACTAAAGCATATTTAATTAGTTTTTAGCGATTTCTGTTATGATTATGACGATGTTAATTTAGAAGGTAGTGATGGATGCTGATGAACTCAAATTAAACAAAATGCACTGAGAGAAATTTTCACTGAGAGTAAGCTCTATTACATATGTATCAAGGAAAGTTAGGTGAGATTTTGAGCTTAGCAGACATTTCCTGGATGTAAGAAAACTAATTGCTTCGTTTTATTCAAATGAATATAGAAAAATTATAATAATTGTAGTAAATATATTTTCTCAATTATCTCCGATTATGATATAGCAGAAAATGTTCATACATATGAGAAAAGGTAATATATCCTAAGAATAGAATTGCTTAAACGTAGTCTACTTTTCGTTATTCTAGAAACAGATTTATTATAAATGTTCCAAATCAATTTTTAGTAAGTATATATTATGTTGACTTCATGTAAAATGTTCTTTGTTGTAGTAAGTCAGTTTCGTTGTTTAAGCAATAATTTTCTTATAATAAGAAGGATTTTTCTCGTGTTTCTACACTTATTAATTAAATTTAGTTTCTATTAGATCTACGGTTTTATTGCCGTTAAAAGGAGTTTTCTTTTTTCTATGAAAGTTTTCTCACTCCAGTAAAAATTGTAGTACTAGTAGATTTGAAAAAAATCACATGTATTTTGTATTCGATCTAAAAAACGACGGTAATCAATAAAATAGTTCGCTTGATAAAAGGAAACTTGGCGTTGGTCTTAGAAACTTTTACACATTTTTAAAAAATAATACTTGATTGAAGAATATTCTTTTTTAATTTATGTGTCAAGCTGGCCCCTACTAGGCCCACCCCACAACAAAACCCTGGCTACTCGCAAGTTAATTTTTTCGTATTTTTCCGGAGAGAAAAAAAACGGGAAAAGAAATCGATTTTTAAATCACGACAACAACTTGCACTTTATTCTAAACTTTATTCAAGAAATATATCTACATTCGTTTTTTTTTATTTCACCGCCATGCTGATTATAAGAGTCCCGACATTCAGTTAAAGCCTTCACAGACTGATTTCTCTTGTTAAAAGTTCATTTTATAGTCTTTTTACTTTCTGCAAACATGAGCGTTTTAACAAGCTGTGTGAAATTAATTTGATATTTTTATTGTTATGATATGCTGTCGGTGCAGCATAAAATGTGGGAACATTTTATTTATGAGAGTTAATACCTTACCAAGATAGTGGCTTAGGTTTCTTTGGAATTTTATAAGTTTCCGGTAAATCATGGGAATTAATATGTGTAACTCGCATGTACATATACTGAAGATTTCAAAGCCCTGATAAGCAAAAGTATTAAGAGTGATGCTATATTAAACCAAGTAAAATAGCTAGAATTGGTCTAAGACCAATTCTTATGATACCCTAGATCGGTGGTGGCGAACCTATGGCACGTACGAAAATTTTGCTGGCACGTGATCGATTTATTATTAAATTGAATTTAATATACATTAATTTTAAAATTAAACCATGTTTTGTATGAAGTTGGAGCTTGGCTATGCATTATTATAGTGCAACTGAGACAACAAGTTAAAAACAAAAATTGAGAGAACGTAGGATTACCCAAATGGTAAAATCTTCTTGAATACCTTCAAAACCCTAAACAAACTATTCATAATAATACACATCGGGTCATTGAGAAAAAAATAATTTGGCATTGAACAACATACTAAAAGGAGATGTGAAATTTCTGTCAAATAAAATCTTCATTTTTCCCGACAATATCAGCATGAGTTACATCCACTTAATCTCTTCAGAGCAAAACGAAAAGAATTAATTGGTCGAGAAATTAAACTTAGAAATACTCAGTCAATATCTCTATTGAAATTTATGGATAGTCGTTCAAATATAATTGGTGCATGCTTTGTTGTCTCAAATGTAATTGCAAAGCACGGAAAACCATTGGCGAATATATGAAAGAAGCATGGTTAAAATGTGCACCAATTTTGTTTGAAGATTTTGATAACAACAAAAAAACTCATCCAAAGAATAAAGTAATATGCCTTTGGCTAGAAACACTGTGAAAAACTGGATCTTGGAAATGGCTACAAATATAAGTCACCAGCAAAAAAATTGGCATAAATTCGTCTGGTTTATTTTCTCTCTGTCTTGATAAGAGCACTAACATAACTGGATCAGCGCGTTTAGCAATTTTTATTCATTACGCTGTTGGATATAATTTTAAAGAAGAAATGGTAAGTTTAACATCATTAGCAATAACCACAAAAGGAATATATATTTACAATGAAGTTGTGAATGCACTTGCTGAAAGAAAACATAGATCCTTTCAAAATTGTTTCTGTAATGGCTGATGGTGCTCACAATATGCCGGGAAAGGTAAATGGATTAATATATTTAATTCTGGATTTAAATTGTATCATACATCAGCAGGCTGTCTGCAAAGGCCGGTTTATACTCGCTGGACGATATAATTAGTCAATTTTATATTTGCACGCCCTTTAAATAAACGAAAATTTTCTCAACTATACAACAACGTCCGATGGTTAAGTCGGGGAATAGTTCTCCAAAAATTCGTTGATTGTTTAGATGAAATTAGATTCTTTTTAAATAACAAGAAATTAATTGAAAAATATAACCAATTAATGGACACTGAATAGATTTCAAAACTCATGTTTTTTACTTACTTATGTTCTCACTGCAAAACTGTGAAACTGCAAGGTGGTAATAATACAATTATTATATTATAAACTGAATTAACAATAGATTTTTGGGAAATTATTCAGTCTCTAATGAACGAATTTACTTTAATATTTAAAGAATTCAAAACATTTGCAGGAACATAAAAGTTCATTATGTTCCCAGACACGATATCGGCAAATAAGTTTAATTTAAAGATTTTTGAGTGACTGAATTTAGAAGATGTTGAGATGCAATTGATTGATTTTCAATACAGTTCCATATGGTTACAAAAGCTTGTCGATTTAAGGGGTCAAAAAAACTTTTATTTTTTTTGCATAAATTAAATCCAATAATATACTGAAGAATATGTGGGTCCGATATTCGGAGTCGTTCGGAAGTTACAGCGTTGAACAGGCCAGATATTTGGAGCGTGCGCTCCAGCATCGGACCCTTTCTCTTTCGCTTAGGTTTCTTACCTGAGCCATTTTAATACAAACGCATGTATAAATGCACAATAGAGAAGCCGTTATATCTGTAAACTCATTTCCTGTTTCGAATATAACGGATAGTTTAGTCTTAATTGAGTACTTAAAGTGTTCGAATTTTATTGGCGATAATCAATTTTTAAACGCGTTTTCCTCAAAACTGTATTTTTCAAACTGGTAACCACGATATCTCGAAATCTATCGAACGAATTCCTTTGAAATTTTATTGACTTATTTAGTACTCATGTAAACACTTTGCAAACTAGGATAATTCGGATTCATCAAGCAGGTTTTTTTTTTACATGTTGAAGAAGTAGTGAAAAAACACCAAAATTCCCGAAAAAATGTTCAACAAGATGCCAAAAATTTGGCTTTCAATATTTTTAATAATAATCCTAGTTCAGAAACTAGTTCATACTTCACAGATTAAAATGCCGTTTGATTTTTTTTTTCGATAAGAAGATGAGTAACTAAGTTTCCGTGTACTCAGAGCTGGGTTAGTACCAAAGAAAAAGTACTTAAGTACAAGTACAAGTATCGATAGCCTGAGTACTTCAGCATAAGTACAAGTAACGCATGTATGAAAAGTACTTGCTTACTAAATCTATAAAAAGTATTGAGTACTTTTTGAATTACTTTTTAAAGTACTTTCTTAGAATATTTGTACGTTGGCAGTAATATAATGAAGTTTATAGAGTTCAGTTAATAGATATTAATAAATACATACCTTTTGAAAACTATAATATGTATAGTGACTAGTGGCTGCTATTTATAGTTTTTTATAGTTTTCGGCGCTGCACGTACAGAAAAACTTTCACCTCTCATTGCTACATTCATAAAAACTGTAAGAGGTCCGCCCAAGCAATCTTTGTCGCCACCAATAATGAATAAAAATTCAAAGGAAAAAACTTCCAGTAAATTTCTAAGAAAAAATTGAGGCCTTCCCTACATCAGGTCGAGGCATCGTTGATTTTATATTGGAGCAAGGCATTGCTTGCTTACCCTTGGTTATGTCATCAAGTCGATGCATCGTCGATTTTATGAGACGTCAGAAATACTTAAGTAAAAATCTTAGTACTTAAGTACACAACTAAGTCTTAAGTACAAGTAAATAGAAGTAAGCACTTATGTTCAAGTAGTAAGTGGGGCAAAAGTATTGAGTAATAAGTCTTAAGTAACGAAAATGTACTTTAAGTAGTACTTAAGTCTTTTTTTACTTAATTATTATTAATTATTGCCCTGTACTCCAGCAATGAGTGAAGATTTCGGGCTGAAAAAATCTTAGAGTGTACTGAAGATATGAATAAATATGTATGTGGTAAAAATTTTACAGCTGTATGTTTATTGCGTTCGCCAGAAAAAAAACACAAAAACAAAATAAAGTGCCTTCACACGGGATGACCCCCTTAAGAAATAAACTGGAAACCATTGCAAATAATCGATTATTGAGTGCCTTGCATAAGAATGTGAAAAATATTAAAAACATAGAATACCATTCCTGCAACATTTAGTATTGAATTTTATAAAAAACAAATTTAGAAATAGAATGACTGAAGAATTCAGTGCCGCATGTGTTTTATTAAAAGTATCAAAATATGATCCTGACATAATATATTTGTCTACCAATAAACAACAACAAAAATCGCATTGATTGTTATAATTTACCAATGAATTCATCATTTGGTGTGTTTTTTTTAATATCAATCCTTGTTTTTTTAAGTATTTAATTTCATTTGATTGTCCGTGTTTCACTTCAAAATTTTTGATTTTTGATAAGCATTATTTGCAATTTTGTGGCACGCGCACATAAAAAGGTTCGCCACTGCTGCCCTAGATCATAGATGGCATAAGAACGAGATGTCGCATGCGGTACCAAAAAAGTATACATAAATTATATGGCTGGGTGGTCCATTCCGGAATGGACCACAATATTTGAAATGATATAGCCGTCGAGTGATTCATATTTCTTCATATTTGAAAAGATGAGCAAGTCGATCAAATGTATACAAAACTGCTATTATAAAAACATTTGCTTCGCCACGCTCTAAAGCATGATATGGTCCATTCCAGAATGCACAACCCATTTCACAATTTGTATACTCTGCTCTCGTATGCCATGCGACATCTAGTTCTTGTGCCATCTATGCCTAGATGAATGACTTCTGAAATTTCGTATTGTCATTCTTCTGTGCAAGTTTGATTTTATGAAGTGGTTTTTTCGCATAACTATATTTTTAGAGCGATTTGTCAAACAGAAAAAAATGATTATAACCAATTTTATTGGATTTCGAATTCTGAAGAAGTTTTTAGGACAATAAAAATATCTTGGACTGATCGCTTTCACAGTATACGTAAAAAACCTAAACTTTTATATGGCAACACCAAGAAGGAGTTGCCCGATTTACTCCATTTTTTTAATTTTATTTGCTAGTACAATGAAAACATTATGTACCAAATTTTCGCTGTCTACGTCCACATTTTCAGGCAGTGTCCAAATATATATTGGGAAACGAAATTTTTATATGGCAACCCCACGAAGGAGTTGCTCGATTTGTCTCATTTTCTGAATTAATTTTATTTTTTTTTAAAGTCCGTGTACAAAATGTCAGCTCTCTAAGTATTCGCTTTAACGAGTTATCGTGCGCACAGACGGACGGACAGATGGACGGACGGACATGATAAACTTAGTATAACCCTATAGATTTCGTCTAGGGTATAAATATGAGAAAAGTGAAAGACAAGATCCTAAACATTGCCTTGGCCATAGCCCACACGCGGAAATTTTTAGGCAGTTTTTTCGAGTGAGAAGTATTCGTCGGTAGGAAAAATTCCGTGCTACCAAGTTTCGATCGGGAGTACGGGCAGCATACTAATACTACAGCAAGTAAACTATCTCCGGCCATTTTGGAATTGCGAAATTTCTGATAGGACTGATGTACAGATGTTTACCTGCGATTTGAGGTTGTAATATAATAATTGAATTGTTTAGAATTGAAAGTGCGTATGTCCATATTTTGATGATTTGTTGTTTTGATGGAAATAGGTTGTATTGTAGTATCTTTTATAATTTTTAAAGAAAAACCTGGGAGCAGTCGTGTGACTTTGACTCCACTGGAGCGGCTATTAACAGCTCAGACTCCGAGATAAAATGGGGGTATGAATAGTAGGAGCAGCTGTACCGCTTAGTACTCCTATGTGGAATAATACACGACGGTTTGTAACTTTCTCGATAAATCAAGAGAACTGAATGAATTCAATTTATTGATCGTTCTTAGCCTATATATACATAATTAGTAACCTATGGTACCCTATTCTTACTATTCTAAATGCTGACGCTGGGCGAGTAAGCAATGTGCATAAAATTATGATGACATGCATTTACGCGTGAAACCCCTTGACGATGAATCGTTTGGGTCAGTGGTGCAATCGCTTGCTTGTTGCAAATAAATGTATGTCATTATTATCATCAATTATTTTCGATTATGAATGGTGTTGTAATAAATTTGTGCTGATTAATTTTAGCGTTTTACATTTGTTGTGAAATTTGTGTTTACAGCTTTTTAGTGTTGTTTGTATTTATGGTATTAAATGTATATCACACCTTTCCCCCTTAGGGAAAAAAAAAATTTGTGTTTACATAAATTTTTTTTTTTTTTTTTTTTTTTTTTTTTTTTTTTTTTTTTTTTTTTTTTTTTTTTTTTTTTTTTTTTTTTATAGTTTGTTTACGTTAAACCTTAATTGTTTGCTCGCCGCAATGAAGCATTTTATCGCTTATGTATACTAATAGTTCATATGGTATGTTTTTGTATGTAGCTGATTATAATGAGTCTTAATTCCTAGTCGTATTTACATATACCTACTTATATATAGTTTATTATTATAGCTCTTAATTGCTCAATGGCATTAGTAATTGGGATCTTTATTGTTTACGTTTACTTATCTAGTTGATTACAATAATTCTTATTTGTCTACACCGGTGTGTAATCTAATTTAACATGCTAGAGATAGTTAGAATAATAGTACATAATTTTTAATTTTCTATCTTTCTTAGCCTATTCTTATGTATTTTGATTTTGTTCTTATTTATATCTTCGATAATGCAATTTACGTTGTCTATTGATTTAATTATATAAGGTCCGTTGTATAGAGGATCTAGTTTTCGTCTATTTTGTACTGTCATTAGTACTTTGTCGCCTACTTCGATTGATATTGGTTTGCAATTAGCATCCTTGACTTGCTTTCTTCGCACTTTAGATGCCTGGAGGTATTGTTTTGCCTTACCTATGGCTTGTTGAAGTCTGTATTTCATCTCTTTACTATACAGGTCATAATTATACACGGGATCTGGTCTATCAATTGTGAGTTCTGAAGGTAGGTCTATATTTTTGGCAAATATGAGTTCGAATGGTGTGTAGCCATGTACGGTGTTTGGTGTGGTGTTGTAGCAGAATGCGTAATATGGAATCCATGTATCCCAATCGTCTCTATTGTCATTAACAAAACATCTGAGATATTCATTTAGGCACTTGTGGTTTCTTTCTAGTGCTCCGATCGTTTCGGGATGTGCGGCGGTCGCGAACAGTTGTTTTATTTTCAGTATATTACATACTTCCGCAAAGACCTGGTTTTTGTATTCCGTTCCTAGATCAGTTTTAATTTTGCTCATAGGTCCGTATGTTAGTATGAACCCATTCACTATGGCTCTTGCTATGGAATTTGCTTCCTTGTCCTTTGTGGGTATTATTACTATATACTTGCTTAGATCGCATTGCATTGTTACTGCGTATCTGTTATCGTTGGTGGTTTTTGTAAATGGGCCGACTGTGTCAATGGATACAATGTCGAAAACTTTTGTTGGTGTTGTAGTTATTTCCATATGCTCTTTATTATGCTTTTGGTGCTTATTTTTCGCACAAAGCTCGCATCTGTTTATATATTTCGCTATTGTTTTCCTCATTTTCTTCCATTTGTACATTTCCTTCAGCTTTTTATACAGTCTTGATTGACCCAGATGTCCTCCTGTAGGTGTGGAGTGATAGTTATGTAGGATTTCGTTTATTTTCGTTGTTTCTGATATGTACCGTTGCGGTTTGAAAATTTTAACGTTTATATTTTTTAATACTTTGTTTCCTAGGATTTTAAATGCGGTTAAATTAATTATTTTAAATATCTCGCTTTCTGCAGAAAGTTTCAGAGTCTTGGTCTGAAATTGTTTATATATATCATTATCCAATACTTCGAGTACCTGCTCTAGTGCGGGCTCTACTGGTTGGTTGTTTTTTATATTTATATACCGCTTATATTTTATTTCATACTTGTGCACTATATTTATTTCTATTTGTGTTTCTTTATTACTGCAGTTCTCAATTTTTACTTTTAGTTCAGGTAATTTGGCTATCTTTGTTGGAGATGGTATCTCCCAAACGCGCAGTTGATCAGGCTGCGGGACTATAGGAGTATTTTTCATTTCATCGGACATTATGTTTTGTTCTTTTTGTTTTTTCATTGCTCGGGTTTGGACGCGTCGGACATTTATTTCCTTCAAATCATTAATGTCAAGTTGTATTCTTGATAACGCGTCGGGTCCGTTATTTCCTTTTCCTTTAATGTATTTGACTTCGAAATCGAATTCCTCTAAATCTAACCTCATTCGTGTTAGTTTAGATGATGGGTTTTTCATGCCAAAAAGATATGTTAAGGGTCGATGGTCTGTTCTTATTGTGAATTTTCTGCCATAAACATAAGGCTTAAAATGTATAATTGCCCAATGTATTGCTGCGAGTTCCTTTTCAATTACTGACTTATTTTTTTCTCCGGCAGTAAATGTTTTACTAGCGTATGCGATTGGGTGTTCTGTTCCGTCGACACTTTGTGATAAGATTGCTCCACATGCAGCATTCGAGGCGTCTGTGGAAATGGTGAATTGGGTTTTGAAATCAGGGTGCTGCAGTATTATTGGGGATATCAAACTTGATTTGAGAGCATCGAAAGATTTTTGTTGGATTTCTGCCCATTCGAATTTTGTGTTTTTCCGGAGTAGTTTGTTTAACGGTAGTGCTATTTCTGCAAAGTTGGGGATGAAACGGCGGTAATAATTACAGAATGCTACGAATCGTCTGACTTCGTCGGCGTTTTTTGGGATAGGATAATTTTTAACTACCTCGTATTTTGAACTGTCTGGGCTTATGCCTTGTGCTGATATTCGATGTCCAAGATAGGTGACTTCGGTTTGGAAAAATTTGCATTTTTCAGGATTTAATTTGAGATTACGCTCTCGTAATCTGTTAAATACTGTTTGTAAGTTTTTTATATGGTGTGACTGTGAACATCCGACGACTATGATGTCGTCAATGTACAGAAAGGCTATTTCCGGTGGTAGACCCGTCATGGCGATGGTCATCATCCTTTGGAAACTATTTGGACTTATATTAAGTCCGAAAGGAAGTCGTGTGTACTGGTAGTGACCTTGGTTAGTTGAAAAAGCTGTGAACTTTCTAGAAGATTCCTCTAATGGTATTTGGTGGAATCCGGACATAAGGTCAAGTGTAGAGAAGTATTTGGCTCGGCCCATTTGGTCGAGTATCTCTTCTATACGCGGTAAGGGAAATTTATCTGCCAGAACTTTTTTATTAAGATTCCTAAAATCAACTACTAAACGCCATTTTTTATTTTGGTTGTTGGATTTTTTGGGTACTAGTAGTATTGGAGAATTAAAGTGAGAAACAGAGTTCTCTATTATTCCGTCTACTAGCATTTTGTCTACCTGCCTATTAATCTCGGTTTTGTGTGCTTCTGGTATTCGGTAGTTTTTTGTGTATACTGCTCTATTATCAGTTAGTTCTATATTTTGTTTGTAGAAGTTATTGGTTGTTAGAGGTTCACTTTCTAACGCAAATATGTCTTCATATTCTCGGCATAATTCTTCGAATTGAAGTTTGGCGTAGTTTGGAATGCTGTTTAAGTTTAATTTGGAGATAGCTTGTTCTGTTCTTTTTGATTTTATTGTGTCTGTATTAATGACGTTAAAGTCTGAGAGGTGTTGTGTTATTATGTCGGAATGTTGTAGTGTGGTGGTTTTGTTTGTAGTGTTTAGTATCCTGACTAGTGGGTAATTTTGTGAAGTTACTGATCCTGCAATGAATATGCCTGGGTGGATTTCTTGTCCAATGATTACCATATCATTGGCACCTTCTTGTTTTTTAACCTTGAACTTTCTTATTATTTCACATCGGGGTGGTATGATAATAGAATTTTCGGATGGACCATTCAGTATTGGGATCTCTGCCGAACTTTCAGGTGTGTTTAATGTAAGGGTCCACGTATCATAATCGATAGTGGTCTTGAATTTTGTTAGGAAATCTAGTCCTAAAATTGCATCAGCCCCGAGGGAGAAATCATCTTCTACTATCTGGAATAAATGTTCGACCGCAAACTGGTCGTTAAAATGTAATTTTGTGTATGTTGCCCCAATCGACTGCCTCTTAGTATCCGTAACCCCTTGGATAATACAAGTGTTTTTAGGATAGTAAAGTTGGTCTTTATTAATTTTTCCCCTCTTGAATATGGATATTTCTGCCCCTGTGTCTACAATCAGAGTACATACTGACCCGCACATGTCGACATACGCTTTAATAAAGTTTGTTAAGGATAGGTTTAGGCAATGTATTCTTGGCTTGAATTCGTCGCAGCCCCCAACCGTGTTGTTTCTTCCTCTGGTTGGGGGGCTTGATATTCCCCCGATTCGAAGTAGTTTACATTTCTTCTTTGATTATAGGTATTATTATTATTTGCTCGCAGATTATTCTGGTAGCGACTACTGTTATTTGGTGCAGCATCACCGAAATATCTTTTATCGCGGTGGTTATATTGATTTCGTGGGTGGTTTTGTCTATTATTGGCTGCCATATTTCTATTGTACTGTTGTTTGGGCCAGCGCTCCCTGTTCCTGTTAAAATTATTTTGATTGTTGAACCCTTGCGTATTATTATAATGAAACTTTCTTGATGGGTTGGTATTATAATGCAGGACACTGCTTGGCTGCGGCTTATCTACTGCTATTGCCTTCGCTGCTAATTCTGAAAGTGTTCCTAGGCTACTAGCTTTTAGTATAATCGCTGTTTCTGTATTGGCAACATTGTTCATAAATGACTGTATTGAAAATTTTTCGGCCAATTTTTCAGCTGCTTCTCCAGCTGCTACTTTCTCTGTTATAAAGGCTCTAGTCAGCTGGCCTGATAGATTTTCTATCTGATTGGAAAAGTCTGCAAGTTTTCTGTTACCTTGCTGGCATGATCGCAGTTGTGCCAGAATAGCATCTGACGATAATTTTGCCGAAAATTTTTCTTTTAATTTGGCTTTGATCGTTGATACTGTATTTGTGCCCTCCGATATTACGTACTTGGCTTTTCCAGTTATACGTGTCTTGATGAATTTGATCATGATGGTTTTATGTTCGTTTGCTGTTAACTCGTCTAGTAGTTCCATAGACTCGATAAAAGAATCAGTTTCATCCAGCTTTCCATCGTAGGGTTGTATGAGCGATGTAGCTGTTTTTATGTCAAAACCCATCTTTGTTTGTTTTTGTGTATTTATGTTTTCTAAGATTTTGTTTGCTATACTTTCAATTTCTTCGTAGATAACTTTTATCTTCAATATTGTTTCGACGTCCGCTTGTTTAAGTGCGTTTTCTTTTGCCTTGGCACAGAGTTGATTTGTTAACTTTTCTTTCTCTTGCAGAGTTTTCTCAGAATATGGACGGTTTTTACTTTTCTTAAAATTGTCCAGAATATTTTCTAGTTCGTCCTTAATCTTTATAAGTGCTTCCATTTATCAGACGGTTGATATGTTTAATTTTGCTGGGGTACTGAGGTATCTTTTCCTTAAACCCCTCCTATGATCTTTGTACAGTATGTATACAAATTCAATGATTTTAATTGCAACCAATATGCATAAAATTATTATTATCTGATTATTCTCGACCGAAACTGTATCCTCTATAATTAGATTATTAACAATTTCCCCGTTGTTATCTGAAGTTTTGGATTGCGTTTTACCCATTACTGAAAATGTTTCGCTTATTTCCAACAACTTCAAGCAAACAGCAAAAGAAAAAATTTTTTTTTTTTTTTTTTTTTTTTTTTACATATTAATTATTTAATTATTATTATACCTTTATACTACGCTACTTCTACTTTATATTTTAAAAAAAAATAAATTTTAAATTAGATCATTAAACCCTTATCTCTTCCTTTTGATGACGTTCAGTTGTTTTTTTGTCAATATTATTAGTTTGTTGTATTTTTCCCGTTCCTCCTCAGTTGCTGCTAACTCGACAAGTACCTTGTAATTTTGAAGTTCCTGTGCAATTTTTTGTCTCTTGCCTCCTCTTTTTCGTGGTTTTGTCTCCTGAGTTTTTACACTGCTTGTGTTTCTGCTTCTATACTCCTCGATGGTGATTCTTTTTGGACCCGCTTCGTATGGTGGAGGATTTTCGTTGTCCAGCCTTGATTTGGGGATGTACGGCGTCGGCTTCTTATTTACTGGATACAGTGTTATGCCTTCTATATTCCTCTCTGGTATCTTCTTAGTTTCTTCAATAGTCTTGAAAATGTGATTGAAGATGGCATCTATCTCGTTCATACTAAAATTTCTTCTGATTGGTACTGGTAGTGGATGTAGTCGTCTTCGCAGTTTTTTGGTGGTTGTTACTATGTCACCGTATAAGTTTCTATTATTTATGAAAATTCCCAGCTGCACTTTTGATGATGATATTATGGTCTGCAGATTCGCAAAGTTACAAATTTCGCAGTTTCTACGATGTCACGGTCGCCATGTGGTATCTTTTATAATTTTTAAAGAAAAACCTGGGAGCAGTCGTGTGACTTTGACTCCACTGGAGCGGCTATTAACAGCTCAGACTCCGAGATAAAATGGGGGTATGAATAGTAGGAGCAGCTGTACCGCTTAGTACTCCTATGTGGAATAATACACGACGGTTTGTAACTTTCTCGATAAATCAAGAGAACTGAATGAATTCAATTTATTGATCGTTCTTAGCCTATATATACATAATTAGTAACCTATGGTACCCTATTCTTACTATTCTAAATGCTGACGCTGGGCGAGTAAGCAATGTGCATAAAATTATGATGACATGCATTTACGCGTGAAACCCCTTGACGATGAATCGTTTGGGTCAGTGGTGCAATCGCTTGCTTGTTGCAAATAAATGTATGTCATTATTATCATCAATTATTTTCGATTATGAATGGTGTTGTAATAAATTTGTGCTGATTAATTTTAGCGTTTTACATTTGTTGTGAAATTTGTGTTTACAGCTTTTTAGTGTTGTTTGTATTTATGGTATTAAATGTATATCACAGTATAGAGGTAGACCAATTTGGTGTAAAAATGCTATATATCCATATCTAACTGAAGTAACGTTATCCAAACAATAAATCGACATTTAGTATTGAAACAACTCATGTCCAGGACTTGTGTCATTTCAATTCTCAACCTAGTCCAGGACTTGTGTCATTTCAATTCTAAACCTATTCGCACCAAAATATTTTGTCTCCCCCAAATAATAAATACAACTTTTACGTTCCCCCAAAATTTCCCAAATAAAATTACCCATTTAGGGGAGAAACATTCTATACTGCCAGCCCTGAATGTGTAAAATTCCCTCGTTTTGGACAGGGAAGAAGAGAATTAACTGGAATTTTAATTTCGTTATAAGTTACCGCTGAGTAATAGTCAGTTCAAGTGGTCAGTTCAGTGGTTCGTAAACACATATTTATAACCAAGTAAAGATCTTATAATTGTTTGCATTTATTTTGCCTAAGCGACAACCAGTGTTTTTGCTTTGATATTCAGTTTCAGTTATTACTGATATAAATTTTGATGATATTGAACATGAGTGACATTTCAAGTGTAAGTAGTGATGATACTATTATTGATGATTTGCGGAAAATAAAAAGAGGGAAAGTAAATAAAGAGTCCTGGAAGAGTACTGTTAGAGCCACACATCTGGACAAGAATACATTAACCAGAAAGGAAGGATAGTTTCATCAAAGAAATAAGGAGATTCATGCCGGTAAAAATTTAATTTTATCGAAAATAATAACCATTTAAGTTTTTGCTCTAGGTGTAAACGCAATTGCTTCAATTTATTCAGTGCTGATGACAGGAAGTATATATTTGAAAACTTTTACGCTTTGGGCTCTAAAAATGATCAGGATTTATATCTTCAAACACTCATATCACACCAATGTGTGCATCGAAAACGTCCCCGCCTGGAACAAGATGATCAAAAGGTGAAACCAAAAATGGTATCATATCCTTATTACTTGTTGAATAAGACCAATGCGCGAATACGGGTTTGTAAGACTACATTAATGAATACATTATCCGTGAGTGAGGAAAGACTCCGTCGGTGTTGTCAGCTATTAACTGCTGGAGAGACTCCTAGGGACTCAGGTGAAATTTGCCAACACATTCATGAACACATTTCATCATTCACTGTTAAAGAATGTCATTATGGTGATACAATTGTTAAGTATCTGGATGCCCGATTAACGCTTACTGAGATGTACTCATTATTTTTAAAAAAATATCGAGATTCTACTGTTAAATATAACTATTATTATACTTACTTCAAAGAAAATTTTTCATTAAGATTTGGAAGGCCGCAGGTGGATGTGTGCTCTAAGTGCGAGGAGTTAGCAGTAAAAATAAGAAATACTACCTTAAATAACAATGATAAAAAGGTGGCTGTTGCCGAAAAAATGGTACATCAAAGGATAGCTAAAAAGTCTTACAGCAAAATTACCGAAATTAAAAAAAGATGCGAAGAAAATAATAGTGTATATGGAATTGTTGTTGATTTTATGCAAAATTTACCTTTGCCTCATATACCAGTACAAGAAATATTTTATTACCGGCAATTATGGGTAAATACTTTTGCAATACATGATGTAAAAACGGGCCATTGATATCTATGTATATGTATGCCATGAAGGTATCGCCAAGAAAAGTCCTAATGAGGTGGCAAGATTTATTTACGATTTTATAAGCAAAAATGTTCCAACAACTGTAAAAGAATTTTATTTGTTATCAGATAGTTGTGGTGGTCAAAACCGTAACCATGCCATGGCACGATTCCTTTTGACCCTTACCATAATCAAACGATTTGAAAAAGTTTACCATTTGCTACCCATCCGTGGCCATAGTTACTTCTTACCATGTAATCGTCATTTTGGTGTAATAAAACGATTTATAAAAAAGCAAGATCGGATTTATACTCCTTCGGAATATGCCAAGTTTATCGTATCCGCAAGTAAAGAGAACTTTAGAGTGAATCTTTTGGAAAATAATGAGATAGTGCTTGACTTTAAAAACTGGTGGCCAAAATATTATAAAAAGAGTGTACTGTCTATAGAATCAATGGGGGAAAAAATTCCAAAAGAAAAAAAGAAGAATTTCCAGATTTCATCATTTTGCTCTTTTGAGTACAGCCAAGATGGCGTAATAAGAGCTCGGGAATATATTGACGGCTTAATTGAGCACTCGTTCCTAACTCTAAAATCTTATTAACAAAATTACACTTCCGACTGGGAAAGCTTTTCCAAATGGCTCTGTGAACCTTTCAATAAAAAAAAATTGGACGATATTGCTAAAGTCACAAAATATATTCCAGATAATGCAGCAGAATTTTATTCTTCCATTCTCCGTTGGACTACTACTGACAGAGAAGATATTAATGATAATAATTAATTAATTTTAAAATATATTATGGTGTATAACCATTAATTTTCTGTGAAATTATGTGTAGAATTGTCATTTGGAATTAAAACAACACATGTCCATTACATATATGTTTTTTTTTGTCCAACCAGTTTTAATTTTTTCCTTGCTTTATTTTACTTTTTCATTTTGATTCCATGCAATCTTTCATAAAATAGCAAAATAGCAAACTTTTTTTGGAAAGAAAATAAAGCAAACGGTTTTTTTTCTCTACTATTAACTTAAGTTTTTTGGACATACCCCATTTCAATTCTAAACGATTCAATTTAATAATCATTACGTGTTGTAAATATGTGATATAGTTATTATTTATGTTAAAAACTGTGACTTAATTGAACATGCACACAATTAATTTCGGTAATCATATAAGAAACTACGCGGAGCAATATTATTGACGAGGAAATTCCTTTCTTCCCTAAAATCTTCTCGTGTGGGAATGCCCTTGTAACAGTTCAAAAATACCAAGTTAAATATGTATCTCATTTTAAATCTAATCAAATTGAAAAAATTATAAATTTGAACAAATTTAATGGTCCGTCTAATCATAAAAACTATTTGAGTGACGGTAGAGAATTGGTTATTCTATAAAAGTATTTTAAGTAAATGCAGAAATGATAGTTCCTATCGATGTGTTCCTAAGATAGCATTGATGGCAAATATGGCATTCTAGTGGCTTCAAAAGCATTCACTTTTTTTAAAAAAAGCATTTGGCATTATTTTTAGCATCATTTAATTTTTATTTCGAAAAAGCATGGTATTTGTTTGTTTTTAATCAAAAGTGTTTATCAAGGACTTCCAAGCATTAGTATACTTGACTTTCTAGGCTTTTATATAGTATTTTTTTATTATACCAACTTTTTTATGAACATAATACACTATTCGGTATTTTGCGTAACCGTAATAGTAAATTCTATTGCCTACAGATTTCGCTAGTAATTGAATTGAAACTTTTGTTGACTACTGACTCCTCTTAAGCATTGATTAAACCAAAATTCTAAATATACATTTTTCCCAAAAGAGAAATTGCTGCAAAATGCACAAACTTTTCTTGTTGTAGACATCTTGCAAATAAATTTACATGCCAATAATATTCCCCTAACCCAACTTGACTGCTGCCAAAATTGACGAAAAAAAATGGGAGCCAATACAAGAAAATCAGCTCGTGGAGACGTAGGGTAAGCAGTGTACGGCGATTGATTTATATGATATACATAAATATAATTTCAATTTTTTTCAACGTCAATTAAATGGGTGTCCAAAAAATTCCGGGGCCCGTTATAGCTGTATCCGTTGTCCCCCCTTGTTGCCGAACCCGACTGATAGTAACGACTACAGAAGTAAAATTGTAACTGGCAGAATGCAAAATACTTTTGATTTTATTATTAAAATTGGCACCGATGTCCGTTAATACTGTTAACAATAAATTGATGAAAGCTACTGCCAGAGTGAAAGCTTAGCATAACTAAAGCAAATACCCAAATATTAGAAATGTTTGTATTTTTCTACATTTATACAAAGAATGACATTGTTTTTGTGGGTCATTTAATTCCAAAGTGGTTACATCAAAAAATATGAACAGTAGGGGACAATTTGTGAACAGTTCAATCCCTCCCCCCCTCTCCACCCATGATTTCCTTTATGAGTAAAATTGTAAATTTGGTCTTGAACATTGTTTTCATACACTGAAAGAAATATTGTAGGTAATATTGAAAAATCATATTTGTTAATCTCTAACAAAAATTATTTGTTATACAGGGTGGGCCAAAAGTCACCATTGGGGCCAAAAGTCACCATGGGGTTTAAAAATTTAATAACTTTTTCGTTTATATATTTTTTTTATTTTTTTTTTTTTAGATTATATAAATAACATCTGGAGAATAAATAATGGAGAGATTCACAACTGAACAAAGAACCAGAATAATACAGGGTGGGCCAAAAGTCACCATGGGGTTTAAAAATGCTCTTTGCGTTAAAATAATTGATCGCTGATTTAAGTAATAAAATTCTATTATTCTGGTTCTTTGTTCAGTTGTGAATCTCTCCATTATTTATTCTCTAGATGTTATTTATATAATCTAAAAAAAAAAATAAAAAAAATATATAAACGAAAAAGTTATTAAATTTTTAAACCCCATGGTGACTTTTGGCCCACCCTGTATTAACAAAAAATTTCAAGATTACTATGAATTTTTGTTTTACTAACTA
This sequence comes from Dioctria linearis, assembly GCA_963930735.1. Taxonomy (NCBI): domain Eukaryota; kingdom Metazoa; phylum Arthropoda; class Insecta; order Diptera; family Asilidae; genus Dioctria; species Dioctria linearis. The sequence continues at coordinate 300,016,794 of OZ005740.1, read as the reverse complement.
ATTTTGAAACTATATGATCAAATTTATAAAATTTTATAGTTTGATTTTTATGTAAAAATCGAAAAATCTTAATTATCAAATTGAAAAAATATATTATACTTTTTTGCTAAATCGAAAAATATTTTAATCACATCGAAAATAATTTTATTGTACTGATAAAGTTCTCGTCAAATTTTTTTTTATCATATTAAAAGATTTTTGTCAAAATTTGGATAAACTATTTTCATATTGAAGAAAAAATTTATCCAATTGGTAATATTTTGTCAGTTCTACTGATTTTTTTTTTCAATCTGATAATTGTTTTTGTTTAACTACAATGGTTTGTCTCTACGTGACATTAAATGTGTTACTTAGTTCTCGTCTTTTGTGCCAGTGGGATAATTTTAGAAGTGCGACTGCAAAAGTGATTTGATATAATGTGCTGTGAACTTGAAACTTTAATTAAAGAATAGAATATAGATGTGGATCTTATAAAGAAGTGTAAATTATTAGATTATTTAAAGGGTAAGTTTTCTATTTATTCAGTGTAATATTTCTTATTTGAGTAACAACATTTTAATTGCCTCAATGAAAAAAAAATTAAATAAAGCAAGATAATATGTGATTCATCTGCAGCAATGCACGGAAGTTTTTTTTTATTCATTCAAATATTGAAATTTTTGCATTCAATAACTTGAGTTTGGAGCAATATTACAACGTTTATATATTTTAGAGTGTGAAATAGATAAGGAGGAAGCTCTTTCATATATAACAGAGAAGCAATTTAGGAGATTTTTTTCTGTGAACGATATTCCATTTGGAATTCAAATCATTTTTTAGCAACGTGTTTTGGTTTGGCATAAAAATAACCTTTAATTAAATTATGGCTGCAGAACTATTATGGTCGATATTATTATTAATCATTTGATTAAAAATGACATCAAATTGACTGTATATTTGACTGCAGATCTCGCAAATAAAGTTGCTGCTTTTTTCCCATCTGAGATAAAGGTTTGCATCATATCATTACTATTCGTAAGATTTTACTGAGTCTAAAATTATAAATCATTCTTAGGCGCTCTATTTTTTAAAGGAAAAAGGTAAAGCTCCAATGGGAAAAATTTACGGTAAATACTTTAATCAATTGCAAGCTTTATAAAATAGTGGCTTGCTGAAGAAAAGGCCTTATTTAAAGGAGCCTGAAGTGAAATTCTCTGACGATGAAAGCAGTGAAACGATTTTTGGTAAAATTATATGTTAATTTATAAATTGTAATATACAACATAATCATATATGTTAGAACCGGAAAAAGACATACAAAGAAATTTAGATGAAATAATAGCAGAAAATTGTTCTTGGGCTGAACTGGAGCAGCACTGGACTGCAACAATAAATTATGGGCTCCAAACAATTAAAAAATCGTCTTCAACAGCCGATGTTATGCTTCAATGGAAGCATTATAAACAATATTTTGGATTTAAATTGGTATGTATAGGTTTTATGTAAATTTAGGCAATAAACTCAAAACTTCACATCAATACAGATCGATATAGACTTCAGGAGTATGTACTCGGATGCATGCAGTTTTATATATGAGTTTCCGATCATATGCGAAAAACTTATGCAAATTTTTGAAGAAAAACTTAAAGACATAAGCTGCGTTGCTGTTTTCTCCGAACTAAAAAGCAAGATTTCAGTAACTGAAAGTAAGTAAATATATTAAATACACATATTATAATTAAAATAACTTCAAAAACTAATATGTATTATAATAATTTTTTTCAGATACCCGCTATGCCTGTATTATACCTTCTTCATGCAGTTATAACTCCAACGGGAAAGCAGATCAGGGTAGAAGACGGAAAAAAATTCATTTGAAATTTTCTATTAAGGACTCCCAAAACTCATTTATGATAGTTGGGAATACTATTCAAGATGTAGAAATGGAACTTATAAGAAGGAAACAGAAAACTGAGTCACTCCAGCCATTGATTTTAATTACTGGAACTCTTTTGAGCCGAGGGACATTCTTTTATATTTTGATAATATAAGAATAATTTTTTTTCCACTCTTTAGGCAGTAGACATTTGTTTTAAGGCATTTAATGTTTTTAATCTTAAGTATCCATCTGCTTAAAATTTAGTTTGGGTTTTTTTTTCAACAGTTTTTTTATGAAATATCAACTAATTATGATAGAAGCTATCCTATAATTAATTTTCTTTGCAATGAATTGAGAAAGCAGTAAAATATATGAATTGGTAAATTTTCGTTACATTAAGGATATTAGAATTTAGTTAAATTGATTTTCAATAAATTGTATTAAAATAGAGCTTTTCATTTTAACTAAAAGCAATAATAATACCGAAATTTCTTTGTTATAGTTTTAGTTATAGATGCATAGGTCATATTATGTCGACATATATTTTGATAATTTTTTAATATATATATGTACACTTATGAAACATAATTACTTGTTTTATATATGGTGTAACTCTTTCTTTACTTTAAGCACTATAAGCATTTAGAGGATAAGAAGTTACATTTGTCGACAAAATTGTACTTCTTCTTAAATAATGTAGCTCTTACAAAGAATTTCTCTTTTGCATTAACAAACTTTTTCGTTTCAACCACTTATATCTCCGACAACCGGCTCATACCCAAATGTCATAAATGATATGATATGATCCCGATCATTCATTGTTAGTAATATATTAATTCTATCTTGATCTGGATCACATAACGGCCAACTGGAATTATGCTATATAAATAAATATTTTGAATTTTTCATAAGTGCTTAATTTGAATCCAAGTAACTCGAGTTAACAAATATTTCAGCAAAAGCGAAATAAAAACGAATCAATTCGAAAAATTAATTTGTTTATATTGACGAAAAGTTTTGTCAATATGATTAAAAGTTTGATAAAGAATATATTCATTATTATAAATATTATTCATATTGAAAACGAGACTTATTTGATTTGAATAACCTTTTAGTTGATTTGAAGATTTTTATTTTCAGGATGAAAAATGCTTCATCAAAGCGAAAAAAAAATTTTTGTCATTTTGAAAACAAAATTTGTTTAAATTGACAAAAGGTTTTGTTAATATGATAAAAAGTTTGATGAAATTTTGTTTTATAAAAATGTGTGGTTATAAATTTTCAATTTGATAAACGTTTTTGTTGGACGTATATTGATAGCTCTTTTGTTGATTCAATCAGGTTTTTGGTCAATTTTACTAAGGTTTTTCTTTCAGTGTAGACATACCCGGTTTTAGTTTTAATTTTAAGGGTGATAAGGCTAATTCCTCCTATGCATATTTTGTGCATACATGTTTCCTGTTTAAATTTCTAGCTTTCTCTTCTTTATTAAACCTTGCAAATCAAGCAGGAGTAGCGACCGCTCCCCTGGATCACATTATCAAAATATGGCGCCTTCAAAAGAAGGTGATATGAATTTAAGCATAAATATATTTACTGAATCTCTGATTTTCATATGAAGCAGTTTATTTCTAATAATTAAGTAACTATACTAACTCTAAAAACAACAGCTATATTTCATCATAATCGAAACAGTATTTGTTCCAGCAGAAACGAAGTTTTGTAAAATCTTCGAGAAATACTAAAGCCATAAAGCAAAAATCCATATGTCTATATAATGTTCTATAGTAATGCAAAGTGGCTAGACATTTATAAATATAACTACTATCCATACATAAAAATATGCTTCCAGTAATTTTAAACTTGGCTCCTTACTTTTCCAAGGGCTATATTTATTATATACCAAACTTAACAAAAAAAATAAAGTATTCTTGGTTCAGAAGTAGGACTTTAAAGGTTGCAGCACAAGGCTGTTATAAATGTCATCGGACCTATTTTACTTGACATAGTCAACTCTTCGTTTTAAACTGGTTAATTTCCGAAGGTTTTTTACCTACTTATACAAAAAGTGAATAGTTCAAATTTTTGCGAGAACCTTAGGCCGGTAAATATGATTGCCTTATCTGAAAATGTATGGAAAATGTCAGTCTTTCGAAAGTAGTATTCTTGTGAAACAGCTCTCAACTGTTACATTGTGTTTCGGAAAGATTGCTGTCCAATATCTACTGGCTTGTCTCGTGGTGGTGGTGGTGTATTAATCACCGTTAAATCAAATTTAAGTGCTAATCGAGTAAATCTCTTATGCAATGATGGTAACGTGGAGCAACTGGCTGTTAAAATAAGTGGAGATGTAAATATGTTAATCTGTGTTAGCTACATTCCTCCTGCCTGCAACTTAGCTATATATGAAAAACATTCAAACAATGTAATCGATTTGGCGTCTCAACTGCATCATGATACTTACTTTAATTGTCTTGGAGACTTTAATCTTCCTAATATTCGTTGGAGCTTGTTAGAGGAAGATAAATGTCTTATGCCCACCAATATATCATCACTGTGTGAAAGTTTGATAGTTGATTCATTAAATGGTTGTAATTTAGTTCAAGTAAACTCCCATTATTTTGTAATGTCAATGAAGTTTAAAATCCTCCTCTTCCGAAGCCTGATTTACACCATAAACCTATCACCATTAATATTAGCTTTTATAATTTTGCATATTCAAGTATAACTAACATTTTTGTTTATGATTTTCTTAAAGCTGATTATAAGAAATTAAACGAATTCTTTATGTCAATTCAATGGAATGAATTGTTAGATTTTGAGCAAGTATATGATTTGAATGCTTTGTACATAAAATTTTTGAATGTGGTTCATACAGGCATTAACAGTTTTGTACCTATTTCTAAAAGGTTAAAAAATGCAAACAATAAGGCATATAAATTTTTTAAGGCAACCAATACTTCAGAAAATGCATATAATTTAAAACGTCTAAAGCGGGAATATGAATTTTTACATAGGTACCTTTTTAAGAAATACATTTGGTCTGCTGAAAGGAATATCAAAACTAACAGTAAAGCTCTTTGGGCATTTATTAAAAATAAGATATCTTCTTCTGGATTTCATATCCAAATGGACCTTGATAATGTGATCTCAAACAATTTACAAGAAAGCTGCGACTTATTTGCTGACTGGTTCGAATCTGTTTATGTTTCAGATCCCTCTGTTTCAGATCCCTCTCTTTCCCTTTACTCTATTTGGGATACCGCTGATACTGCTATTGATCTTGGTTCCATGTCTTTGGATCTTAATGAAATTGAAAACTCGCTCAGCTCTTTAAACAATGATGTTTTTCATGGACATGATTTAGTTCCTAACATTTTACTGAGAAACTGCAATGCTACTCTCGCACCAGCTTTAACAATAATTTTCAATGTTTCACTTAGACTAGGACTTTTTCTTGACCAGTGGAAATTTTCTTTTACACTCCCATATACAAAACAGGGTCTCGGCATTCCATTAAAAGCTACAGAGGAATTGCCAAACTTCTACCTATTCCCAAGTGTTTTGAAAGCATAATAACGAACAGGATGTATTTACACGTAAAAGAATTGATTTGCTTCCAGCAACATGGCTTCGTGAAGGGTAAGTCCTCAACAACCAATTTGGTATTATTTAAAAATTTTTGTGTTAACGAATTTGAAAATGGTGCGCAAGTCGACGTTATCTATACGGACTTTTCTAAAGCTTTTGACCGGGTAAATATTGATCTGCTTATAAGGAAACTGCATGCCTTTGGGTTTCACTCCTCCTTTCTTAAGTGGATTAATTCGTACTTAAATAATTGCTCGCAGTGTGTAAAAATGAATTTTCTTAAATCTCGTAAATTTATAATTAAATCAGGGGTGCCTCAAGGCAGTCATCTTGGCCCCCTGTTGTTTATTATTTATATTAATGATGTGGTTAAACTATTCTCTTTCGCTAAATGTCTTTTGTACGCTGATGACCTAAAAATTTTCTTGCCAATTAGAGATCTAGCAGATTGTCTACATCTTCAAAATGACCTAAATTAACTTCTAGTTTGGTGCTCGTTAAATGGTTTGGAGCTTAATCCTAGCAAGTGTAAGATCTTCAGCTTTTATCGTTGCATTAATCCTAGTTTGTTTGATTACGTGATTAAAGACATTACTGTAGACAGACCTACTGAGATTAAAGATCTTGGTATCATTATTGATAACATGTTGAACTGCTCTTTGCATGTTGACTATGTCACCTGCAAGGCATTTAATATGCTCAGTTCCATTAAGCGTAACTGCACTGCTTTTCAAGACCCTTACACTTTGAAAGGTTTATATGTTTCACTAGCTCGTTCCATATTGGAGTATTCCTCTGTTGCCTGGTGCCCTCATACTGCTTTACATATTAAACGCATTGAATCTATACAAAGATCTTTTACTCGCTATGCTTTGCGCGGGCTTAACTGGGAAGTAGGTCTTCCCTCATACGAGGCCAAGTGCCAGTTACTTGGGCTCCAAACTTTAGAGTCTCGTAGAAAGGCTTTCAGTATTATGTTTGTCAGAGATGTTTTCTGCTACAAGATTTGCTCACCCGAATTGATTGCCTTATTTAAAATTTATGTGCCTAGCTTTTTTATTCGATCTAGAGATTTATTATATATTCCTTCTCATAGAACTTGTTACGGTCAGTATGAACCCATCACTCATTGCTCTTGAAATTTTACCGTTGTTTGTACTTTCGTAGATCTTACTGATGAACGTAATAGTTTCAGAAATAATGTAATGCAAATTTATAGATAATTACATCATTAGATATTCTTTACATTTCTTTTTTATAGAATATATTTATATCCTTTTGACTTAATGTTAAGTTAGTTTTAATGCTTAGTCTGTAGGAGCTTTTCTCTGTAGACCTAAATAAAATAAATAAAAAATAAACTGGATAATAATAGAATGAAAGCAGCTATTGATGGAGCCAAATTGATTATCGCTACTGTCCTAGACATGAAGAGGGCTTTTAAGACCATGGTAATAAATATTCTCATGGGCAAAGCAGATAAGTTAACGCATTTATGTCAGGAGCAATAAACTGTATCTTAGGAGCACCACAAGGATCTATCATTAGAGCTTTCTTGTTCCTATGTGGGTAATATTCTGGACTGCTGCAAAATAAGACTCTTTGTAGATGATGCGTTATTGTATATTACAAGTGCGAATGTGAATTTTAATCAATTTGACTAGAATCATCTTAGCTTAGCAAATGGTTATAAACGTATAAGTTAAAGTTTAATAGTGCAAAAACAAAAATTATGGTTACTAACACTAATTAAAGACTTAAAATTACTATTTTAATAGTGTTGCTATTGAGTTGGTTGAAAAACTTAGTAATTTATTGAATAAACACTACATTTTAAAAATCATTTCAATTATATCAATTGCTAAAAAAAACATATTATTTCAGAAGAGTCATAGATATTCTTTGGATGATAAGTGCAATAAAAATGTATAATACTATGCCAAAGCCATATTTCGAATATTTTCCGTACTCTTTATAGTTACAGGGGAAGATTTAACGCGACTTCAGAGATTATAAAAAATAAAGAATTGGGGATTATTCTACGGTGTGGCAGAGAGGCATCAGTTAAATTAATGCTTGCCACGATATGCTAGTGTAAACGCGATAATTAATAATGTTTATACTAAAGCAAATACTATAGTTTCCCAGATATTTGTGCAGAAATCTAAATATAGTTAGTGATATGCAGCAGTGTCAACTATGAAATAATATATGGATTTCAGACTTTTTATAATTTCCAGAACTTAGAATGTGGTTGCCTCAGACAGATATTGCGGGTAGATTTGATTTTGCTGCTACCACATAGAACTTCTTGAAGCTCGGAGGGTTACTTTTTTATTATAAAAAACATTTTTTTAATATTTTTATTGAAAGAAAATTTATTTTTATGTAGTGATGCACGTTTTTAATTATGTTCACTCCCCCAAATGTTTCAATCTAGATACGTCGCTGATGGAATCTGGTATTCCTTGTTTTGAACGCAGCATTTATATGTTTGCCAAACGACTTTTCTTCGATTGGCAAATATTTTAAATTTGTTTTTCTCGGTTCAGTAGGAAAAGTTCCATTTAAGGCATTCGTATATTGAGTATAAAAATGATTTGCAATCAGAAAACTCTGTCTTGCTGGGTTTGTGTTCGGTGCAGTAAAAAATCAGCCTAATATTTTGGGTTGTTTGTGTTTTGATGACTCAAAGGGGCTGGTTTGGGGTCATTTGCCCTGGCCGGTTTTGATGATATGATCTTTGCACTGAAGCAAATAAAATGTTATTGTTATACTTTTAATTAATTAACATATCACATTTGAAGACTATGTATTTTTTTATCTTTTAAATCAAGGTTACCTTCAAAAAACCTTCTATTTTCGTTGCTGCTCACAAAATCCACGATTCTGGAAAAAAATATTTTCAAAATAACAAACCCACACTAAATCCTGTTAAGCAGTAATTAAAAAATTTGTCTTAAATTACTTGGAATTTCCTCGATTATTTCTATTTGTTATCCTTTATGTAAATAATTAGCATGCTTGGCTTAATTTTGAAAATATGAACATCAATTGAATCCAAATAGTATACTGCGATTAAGTTCATTACAGTGCTTACGCAATCAGTTAATTGGTTAGTAAAATGCTTTATTACAGGTTACTCTACTATCCACATTTCCTAGGGTGGATCACCCACCCAATCTCTCGCATACAATCACAAAATAAATAACTGAATGTGTCAATATTTAAATTTAGACCATCGATCACATCGAATCCAAAATAGATATAATGTCCTAATCCTCTATAAACTGTAATCTTAGCCACGGATTTCATCCGAAACCCATACACTGATTAGTTTGGGTCACCTCTGTACATATGTACGTATGTAGTTACGTTTGTTCCGTTCATTTTGTTGCAGCATGTCCAGTATCCATACTATGTAGCCACAATGCAATGTAGAGAAAGGTTCAATTTTCAATCACCCGTTTTTTTGTTCAATTTTAATTAAAGGTTGCTCCATGGAACTTTAGTCATGTATAGAAAGTTCATTGAAAAGAGCTGATCCGCCATATGAGTGCTTGCACTTGGAAGATGTCATTTCCGTTTTTCTTTTGAGTAAAAATAATTTGAAACCTGAAAATTGAAAATTTTCCGTGACTGGATCCTATTATGTGATTATAAAAGTTAAGATATTTTTCTGAAGGTTAAATATTAAGAAGCTAAGCGTAATGAAAGCATTGATTATTTTGATAGACAGTGGGAATGTATAGAATAAACTGCTGATGAAACCTTTGATTTTGCACACAAAAACTTTTGTTAAAACTGTTCAGGAAAAATAAACTCAGATTACGTTTCAGAATGTAATTATCACGTGAAAGATTTTAAAACCGCAGCACAGTAAGCTAATGAATTAAATGTTGCAATTGATTCTGTCAAAGCTAATCTGTAAAAATGCAATCAACTTGCTTTCCGCTTTCAATAGCAGAAATGCAGAAATTAGTAAACTCTAATAAATTAGTCATTGTAGATTTACCTTTCATAAAGTCATACTGAAAGACAATACGTTTAGTGGAAGTTCAAAACATCGCAAACCAGTTCTTCAAATAACTTAGCAATACAAATCAAATTTGGGACAGGTCAGTAGTTAGAAATGTCGCACTTATTGCCGTTCTTATGCAAAGTAAAATAATCATGTTTCGGAAAAACATCATAGATTAAAGATAAATTAAATAAATAACACAAGACAGAGCGTGGAAGGAATGCAATCAGAATCGCATGACTATCAGCCATATATTAAATATAATAAGAGACAGATGCTTCTTCGTAGAACAGGACTTTAGGTTGAAGAGAATTCAGCATATCATAATGGTTATCACAGAAAGCGATTGCAAAGAAGTCTCCAAAGAGATTGGCACTCTCCAAGGGAAAAAGACTGTCTATGTTTCCTAGTCTACATGATGAAGGGTATCCATCACAGTTTCGCTTACAGTTCACAAACTTGCAAAATTTGTTAGGCGCAAGGGTGACTTCACTCTATATATATAATCGCTAAGTACAAGTCAGTCAAATACGAAATGTATTGAGTATGCAAATTAAAATAAGTTACGTAATCAGCATTACTCCTTGAGGAGCTGAACTTCCTCCAAGCTTTATTCATTGAATTTGTAAGATGCTTCAAAGAGCAATTAAATCATGGTTGACAAGTCAAAGCATAATTAGAACTAACAAGTGCTACACACTGAGTAAAACAAAGAAATAGCATATCGTAAAAGATAAAACGAGTTTACAGCTTTATCAATGTCACGTTTACTAGAACACGAGTTCAGTCACAGGCTGAGAGGCATTTATTGAGGCCAGCCATTCCCTTTAACTCGTACACGAATTTGTCTATATATTTCTTTACTATTTTCGACACTTTCGTAGACCCACTTTTCGTCATCACAGCGAGCTGAAATTTGGCACACAGGTTCATGTCGCGTGACAATTGAATGTATTAAAATTTGAACCCGAAATTTCCATGGAAAACCCGGAAAATCGGGAAAATCATTTGAAAATTTGGTACAAATTTGATTAGTGATAAATCCGTTTCAGGACAAATGCAGAATTTTCCGACTTTTCCGGAAATTTTTCCGGTAAAAAAGTTTTCTAAATCATGCAGGATCAAGTTCCCTATCAACTGCCATCATTACTTTCTCTCCGACAATGGTGAAAAATTGCAGAAAAAATCGAGGAAAATTCATTTAAAACGCTTTTCCGACCAAGGAAGCGTTTGAGCGTTTTGCAACCTAAGACAAAGTTGTAGAGCGAAATGAGTTGCATAATAATTTTTACTCGAATAAAGTTTTTGAAAAACTGGTAAATCAGTGTGTTTTCAGCCGTCGTAAAATTGTTTTAAAATATCTTAGTTAACGTGAAAAAGGCAGAAAATAAAATAAGAAAAAAACGAGTTTTCAAACAAAACTGAGGCCAAGCCGCATGAAAAAGTAGAAAATAAACTTTTTTCACACACAGAGGTGGACTCAGATTTTATTCGCTGACAATCACCGATATATTTCAGTATGATCAATCAGAGGTAGTAAGTGATTTGATTCATGAAGGGAAAGAATATTCAAGAGAAATGTCCCAATCAAAAAATCTGAGTCCACCTCTGTGTGTGAAAAAAAGTTTATTTTCTACTTTTTCATGCGGCTTGGCCTCAGTTTTGTTTGAAAACTCGTTTTTTACTTATTTTTTTATTTTATTAAATTCAACTTTTATAAAGTTATAGCAATAGTTACTAGATGCATTAGATGATGAATTTAAATAAATTAAATTCACAAATACATTCAATCCACGTAAAATGCTAACTGTACATTTCCCTTATAATCCAAAGAGAGAAAGTGGCATGATAGGACACCTATGAATTTTGTTTCTTTTGTATTTTCTTGTTGGATACTGCAAATTCAATTTAAATTTATTATATATTCCGGCTGTGATTTATACATTTCTCGCATCTGGGATATAGTATAGAGCATTTAATCGGGAAATCCCCAGTCTCGCAATACTCTAGAAGCTGGTGATCAAAATACTTACGTCATTTCATAAACAAAATTGTCTACTCATACTCTCTTAATATCGTTGAGTACTTATTCGCAAGTCTGCCTGGCTTACAGTAGTGGAGGGCGGTACGAAATGGCGGTGAATAATGTTGTGTCGTGCGTGCGTGCCGTGCTCCTGAAGGAGAACACACAGCTTTTATAATTAAACAAACTCCTTTCTTCTCACTTGATTATTTATTTTTTTGACACAAAATCTTTTTATTACAAATTTCAACTAAATTTCAATTTCTTATCATTTGTTTTGAGACAAAATTTCAATTTCTTATCACTTGTTTCGAGTCACTGGATGAAATTATTTTTGGTACAAATTGTATTTTAATTTTTATTATTCGACCCGAATCACTTGACAAAATTATTTTGGACACCGATCCTTTATTAGAAATTTCAATTGCTTTTCTCCCTACAACTCACAGCGGGTTTTTAAAAACGACTCCCCAAGGTTTGGGCAAATTGCACCCAGGTACCCATGATCGCTTTAAAAGCTCTTTTTTCTTTTTATTGTTTTCTCACGACGTTGAAAAAACGTACGTGAGAAAATGTAAAAAAGTTTTGATGCAAGCTATATGTATCAATGCAAAACTGTAATCTGATATGCACTTGTGCGCCCATCTTGAAATATTAATTTTAAGAGGGCGCGAATAATTCTGATAATTGTATGTATGTATGTACATACAATTAGATTGGAGGAAGTAAGTAAGTAATGTACATATGTATTTATGCTAAATTGTATTTTGTTATAATATGGGAATGCATTTCTAAATGCATTTTAGATTTGATTGAGTTTTTTAAAATGGAATAATTTTTCATTTGGTCATTTATGAGGTACATCAATATATTGTATAGGACAATATATTGATGTATTGACCTTATGGTTGTGATTTATGGCATTGGTACCTGAGTCACAACAATAACACGTAGAGAGCTGAAATTTTCCACAAAGCGTTCTCGTAAAAATAGTACCTAAATAAAATTTCAAAAATGAAATAAATCGGGCAACCCCTTCTTGATGTTGCCCAATTTAGTGATCCATTTTTGAGCTTGTATTTGCAATTTTTATAAAAATGCAGTGTACAAAATTTGAGCTTCCACGTCGATGCGTACTCAGACAGTCTCCAAATGTATAATGAAAAAACAGAAGGGGTCGCCCAATTTAGTCCATTTTTGAACTCGTATTTACTATTGTTATGGAAACACCTTTTACCAAATTTCAGCTCCCTCCGTTAAGGTGTTCTCAAGCAGTGCCAAAATATATAGTGAAAACCAAAATTTTTGCTTGCGAACCCTACGTAGGAGCTGGCCGATCGGTCAAATTTGTGAACTAAAATTTACTTTTTTTTAAAAAAAAAAAGTCCGTGTGTAGAATTTCAGCACTATAAGTCAACGCGTTCTCGAGTTATCGTGGTATCTTTGTTGCCATCTCCCACCTCTTTCCCACCCACCAAAGTGTCTGCCACCACTTTCCCACCAACCAAAGTCTCTGCCACCACTTTTCCACCAACCAAATTGTCTACCACCACTTCTCCACCAACCAAAGTGTCTGTATTTTTAGCATTCATCACGAAATATAATTGTCTGCTGCCATACCAAAATTTAGCCTTTATGAAATCACGTTTTTCAACCGATCGAATTTTCTTAAGCCTATCAATTCAATTTCAATTTAATTAATTTTATTAGGAGATTGTACAACAAGATAATACAATCTTTTTCCGCACTAAATTAAAGAGGAAGCGTCTATACCTATCCTACATAAAAGGCAGCACAACAATAACTACAAATAATTTAAAATATAAAATTCAAATTCAATATTAGAGCACAAATCAAAAAGAGAAAGAAAAAAACTTCAATATAATTGTAATTATAATTAAGATAATTAATTGGCTATAAGCCATGAAGAAAATAGAAGAACAAAGAATCTAAATTACTTCCACATACATAGCAAGACTGCTGGAAACCAGACCCAAAAACCCACAAAATCAACCATCAAGTGGCAAATACCGAAAAATAAGTTTGTTAAAAACTCTTACATCGCTCGTCATCCAAATAGCCGCTGGATTGATTTTCAAACAGCGGTGTAGGGCTCCAGGATAGTGAAGGAAGAATTAAAACTTTCAAAGATTCATGTTCACGTTATAATAGCAAATGTTTTCCTTCTTACAAAAATTACCACTTATTCCACGATTGTTTTCCTATCAGTACTTATGGTAGAACTAGAGAGACGTCTGTTAATGGTTTTAAAAAAAAATGTATAGAATTTATAAAATGTTACAGTTGTTGAAAGTATATTCTAAATACTAATAAAGATTATTCGATTCTATTCTATCTCCTTGTTTAACTGACATTAAGATTTTTTTTTTCCATGTGACTTCATTTAAATAAATTTCCTTTACCCTGTACTTTACTGAACTTAGAAGAAATTGTTTTAAAATGAGAAAATTTTGGGAGAAATTCACGGTAATTTCATAAATGCAAATTTACGATTTTTACAAAGCTTACAAAGAAAACTACGAAGAAATGTTTCATGAACAAGAGTTTAAGAAAAGTTGAAGCTAAACGAGACGCACAAGAATTTCATTTATCATTGTTCTTTAGTTTAGTTCCTTTCCTTAGATATATACAGGGTGATTCTGATCAAGATACCTTCCGGTATACCACGCGATTCCTTGAGGTAAGCTGATCAAAAAATTGTTCCACAACCCCCCCCCCCTCCCCTAGAAACCTTCCTTTAGGAGTAGTGGCCAGTTGAAGATATTCGTGAACCCTGATGGGAATAAATGAGTTTAACTTTTGAACCACGAAATAGATTTTGGTTATTGTTGGCTTATTACATAGCCAAGAATAGTAGCTGTTGAGAAGTGTATTACTCTGTATTTTCTAATTAAGCATCTTTAAATTATTCTCAAATATTTCCAAAATTTTAATTTTTCTACACACAAAAGTTTTTGAAATAAATCACGGTATTTATGAAATTTGTGTGTAAAAAAAATAAAAATTTTGGAAATATTTGACAATAATTTAAAGATACTTAATTAGAAAATACAGAGTAATACACTTTTCAACAGCTACTGTGGAACAATTTTTTGATCAGCTTACCTCAAGGAATCGCGTGGTATACCGGAAGGTATCTTGATCAGAATCACCCATATAATTTTCTCTCTTTTTTTTTACGATATCATTTCTAATAATCGCGGATAAAATGTAGGTATTATTTAACCAAATGCTCCTATGCAAAATCATATTCAAGAAAAATTTTAAAAATTAGAAAAATCTACCACAATTCCAACTTTATATAACTAAAACCTTAGATGTAAAAAGGAATATTATATATAAATTTAGAAACTAGTTTTCTTTGGAAATCTGATTTCATTGCACTACGTTCCAATTAACAATTGACGAAATGTTTTCAATATACTTAGTGTACGAAATTTAATCATTCAATGGTATTTTAATTTGTAATATTTTACTGTAAGAGTACAGTTAATTTAAAAACGCGTACAATAAAATATTGCTTACTATCTTTGGTGCGCCCAGGCAAATAATAATAATTATTGATTCTATAAATAGAAGGAACTCTTCGCATTAGAATTCTATCCTCAATATTGAGACTTCTGGTGAGCTCCCTTTTTCTTTTTCTTTTTTTTTTTATTTATAATTCAAGACGTCTCAAAGTTTCTCATCAATATTTCCTATACCCTTTTTCCTTTCTTTTCTAATGAAATTTCCGCAAGGTACCACCATTAAATTCCAATTAATACTATTATCAAGAGTAAGACTTTAATGCCGTTGCTTGAGATAAATAAATCTTTTGTTTTACCCAAGAAAATCATTTTGACACAACCAATTAGTTGATCGTATAGCTTTACAACTCAAATTGAAAAAGAGCTTCTCCTATTTCTGTTGTTCTTTTAGCATACGATCACACTCTGATTCTAATTATAATCCTAAAAAAATTTGATATTAGTCCTGCCTTTAATAAATAGTAAGCAAAAGTGTACTGAAGTGGTACATACACCGATAGATATAACATGGAACATACTAAATTTGACATTTAGAAATAATTCTTCATTGCATAGTTAACTAGCTAGGTTCCACTGGCATAACTAACCTAAACTTAAATTGCTACACTTAATTTAAAACCGAACAATAAAATTATTGTTCCATTATTATTTTTGACTCTTTTGCTGCGGAAATATATAACCAATAGTTAATATAATCTTATGCTTACTATTTGTATATGATGAATATATATATGTTAGGCCCGAAGACCGAAAACGCTCAGTGGCCGGAAAAAGCGGCCACATCGCGTTCTGGCTGCCTTCGAACGCTCGCAACGCGTTCTGGTAACTATTAAACAGCCGGAACGCGTTTTGTCAATTGTTGAACGCTCACAACGCGTTCTTAATGTTCGACTTGTATTATATCTGCATACAATGAGATTTATATTGTACTTATAAAACAAATGAATTTCAATCCATTTTTCAGTTTTTAGGAAACAATTCAATTATTGACAACTATAATTGGATACCAAAGATGGGTTCGGTTTTTCTCGCCGAATCATTTCAACAATATTAAATTTCTTATAATTGTTTTTCAGTTCTAGGAAGAAAGTTACACTAAACACTTATATTGTCGAGCATATAATATATAAATGAATGAATGAAAAAGCGAAAAGTTATTCATTAAACAAATGAATTTCAATTTATTTTCTACACATTTAACTTATTGTAACTTATTCGAACTTTCTAGTACTTTACATAGGTACAGTACTTATTTTTACAAGAACTGTTTGAATGACATTTCGAATTACATAGTACATTTAAATTGCGACACTTGCATTTTTTGCACTGACAAAAAACAAAACCTTGTTTGCTTCCTGATGATTGAGTTGATGCTGATCGTAAGGAGATTTTGTTCGCTGCTGGTACCTCACTTTCATTAACAAAATTACCGTCGGCGATTGTGAATTCATTGCGAGCATAAAGACGTTCGAGAGTACCATTTTTTGTACCTAATTTGTAAAGACCGGATGACTCGACCTGAGTGACAACTGCTAGCACGTTCCTAGGAGCTAATCGTCCGCGATCAACATCAGGCACTCTCACTACAACACTAGTACCGATTTCAGCCGGTGGAAATTTTGAATTGGACAATGCTAAAAATTTTTCCGCTTGTTCTTTCAAATTCTTTTTTGCATTGTTTTGTTCAGTGCGAATAGACCTTTTCTTGTCCCAAATGTTGCAAACAATCGCTTGTCCAAACCCTTCGCTTCTTGACTTTCCACAAATCGCATGCACAAAGTTGTCACTTCTGAACATTTGTGCGCTTTTTTGCTTTGTTGTCAGCCATCCACGATATCAGCATGTCACGTACATCTTGATTTGATCTTTCCACAGATCCTTGACTTTGGGAATGTCTTGGTTTTCCATGTACGAGTTTCATTCCAGGCCATAGTTCAGTCAAGTTTTTTTATAATTTTGTTGGAAAATTCTCGGCCATTATCACTCTGGAGGATAAATGGCGCTCCAAACATGCAAAAAATGTCAACAAGGTGATAAGCAACTTCCTCAGCTGTTTTGGTCTTCAGTGGACGTAGAAGTGTGAATTTAGTCAGGTGGTCTTGGTAATTCATGATGAAGCGGAAAGGGCCATCTGGTTCCGACTGCATATCTATAAGATCCACTTGGCAACGACAATTCATGTAATTGGAAAGAATTGGACGAACCACTAATCCTTTCTTTGGCATCTTTTTTTTGTTCACAGGTTGACAGGAACAGATCAATGAATTCTCTGGTAATGTTGCAGTACTTCTTTTTCAGTTCAGTTTCCATAACTACAACAAACAAAGTTTTACATAAAATTATAAATCCAGTATCACATTACAGCTTCAGATTTTAATTTGCTTTTGCTGTTTTTGCTTATATTATTTTCTCACCTCTTGTTCTCTTATGACCAACACCAATATGAGCTTTTTTCAGTGCATCGTACAACTCATTGTATCTGCAATAATATATGACCGGTGCACTGTCAACCAATCGCTTCTGGATTAATTTTTCTGTCTCGTTCATCTTCATGATGTCAAAACGTATAAGTCGTCTGTAGTGCTTTGAAGTCAAAGACTCCTGATTTTTGCGCCAGTACGCGATGTGGGTGTTTTTTCCGGCCACTGAGCGTTTTCGGTCTTCGGGCCTAACATATATATGTATGTAGAGATCGGCATAATATGACACTACCTTATGAACTATCATCACCTATATCTCAGCATATTTCAATCTTTTGCTGCTGGCGATGATACCTCCATTTTTTGTGTCCTAGTTGCAATTACATCTGGATCAGAAATTTCTTTAATCCTGCTCTTGTCCCTCATTACTAGTTTTCGCCCTGTGATCAATGGATTTTTTTTACCTTGAACTGAATGTTCATGAGCTGCTTTTGTTGCAGGGTCTACTTCTTCTTCGATGCTTTCGGAAATTTAGTTTCGTTCTATTCAGTGTACTTACTGTAGAAATATTTCAGATTTTCCAATCCGGCTAGTTGCAGTAATTTGTCTGGTGACCAAGAGCTTGTACGTTTGTATGTTTGAAAATTCTTTTACTTAAGTTCACCGCCACTGTCGTTTCTCAGATGATCTGACGTTAAGAGAAGATTGCCTTCTTCTTCTTTTCTAGTTTGGGAATGACGTTGGACGTTGTCGATCCCTGGGGTGCGTTCAATTATGATTTAACCGCAGGCCGGCGTACATGCTGCAGTATCTCAATGTAGCATATTGCTATATGCAATACGCTACGACCATAACAATGTGAATAATTACTTATTATTTAAGTGTAATTAAATTTATTTAATTGAATTGAAAAACAATAAAAAGTGTGAAAAAGCATATTAAAAAAAAAATTTAACTGTGCAAACTGTGAATTAGTAAGAAAAGAGTAAGTTTTTTACGTCCTTTGTTTTTAAGTACACGACGAGAAGCAAGATAAATTCTTGATATAATCGTTGATACAGCAGGCCTTTTCAAGCAAGGTTCTGCTTTAGAAGATAACATAATCCCTGGACCTAGTCAAACTACAAACGCGCCCGATCAGTTCTCGCAAACTAACGACAGTTTCAATTTTGAGGTAAATTTCCCAAGTTCTATAAGCTCAATAAGCTCAGATGAGGAAAATTACGTGACTGAGACACGTTGCGACTTTTCTCAAAAATTGAGCGAATGGACCACTAAGCATCAAGTAACAAATGTTGCGTTACGAGACCTACTAAATATTCTATCTATAAGTGGTCTGCCAAGAGATCCTAGGACGTTAAAAAAAACACCGAAAGAGTTCATAGGAAGCACGCTTGATGGAGGTGAATATATACACTATGGCTTAAGAGATGGTATAATGGATTTTCTAATATCTACCAAATATAAGAGCACAGAGTTCATTTTAGGTTTTAATGTGGATGGCTTACCGATAGCCAAAAGCTCTCGAAACCAAGTGTGGCCAATTTTGTGTAACATTGTTGAAACAAATTACGTTTTTTTGGTAGGCGTGTTTTCAGGCAATAGCAAACCAAAAAAATTTTGTCACGTTTTTCCAGCAATTTGGCCAGGAACTTAAAGATCTGATGAGTGTTGGCATTGTATTTAAAAATAATATATACTCTGTTGCAATAAAAGCTTTTATTTTTGATGCCCCAGCTCGGTCTTTTATTCTGAAAACAACGGGCCATACAAGGTACTACTGTTGCATAAAATGCTCAAATAAAGGAGAACACTATTCCAACTAGATAATTTTCCCATTAGAAAATGCGGATCTCAGGACCAATGTTTCATACAGGTCACGTTCTCGTTCTGTTTCAAATAATCGCAAAGTGTATTTCAATAGATGTGGGAGAAATCATTTTCGCACCAGCTTCATTTTATATATCGAACTTAATTTGAGTTACTGTGAAAAACACTGTACTGTGATAAAACTAGTCCTTTTTTCCTATTATAAATTTTTCGAATAACTTCTTAGTGCTGGTTTTCTTTCACAAGATGCTGTGTTATTTCATTGGACAAAATCCAGAAACGGCAAAAGTTGTTGGATTGAAAACTGTGATGGAAGCCTAGAAATGTATTTCCTCTGAAATTATCATGCACAACTGAAATTAATTAGCCTTTCAATGTCAGTTCATCTACTACTATAGGGATAAAAAGTTTCTAAGGTTGCAATATCCTTGACTATAGGCTCCTCTAATATTTTATTGTACATTCCGCCAGATTTCGCATCTTCGGCATAAAAGAGTAACACCAAGTGAATATTATTTAAATTTCGATTGCTGAAATAAATAGCGCCTATTTTGTGAATAGATATTTTACTTCCTAATGGATTCACACACTGAACATCATCATAGAACAATTGCATAAGTAAAACATTTTCGTTTACTGGAAAAAATACTCTTTTGAAGTTTTCGCCACAGCAAAAATTCTTTATACTTTCTGCGCTTCATTGATGTTTCGCTCCGAAAATTCCTTTAAAATTTTGGTTTTCAAAAAGTGATTTCAAAGTTTTTATAATAGAAATGTTTTGAAAATAGAATTGAACTTGTATATCAACAAATGAAGCCTTTTGTTTTATGTAATTTTTATCCAAATGAGTTTGCAAAAATTTTGTAACTGATTCAACAAAAGTAATTTGATCTGCATATCGCTTTTCTCGTCTATATTTTGATTGAAAAAATTTAAGAGTTTCAGACAAGGAATTTGATTAATTGAAAAGAATATCGGTGACTTAGTTACTACAGCACTCCCTGTTCTGTCACAAAACGTTGAAAAGTTTTTGAAAAATATCTTGAAATCCATTTCTAAATTGATTATGAATTTCGTCAATTGCACAATTGGGTATTCCCAGCGTATTAATTCGCTCAAATAGGTCCAAATAATGTCGGAAATTTTTATCAGCTTCTTTTCATCCGAATGTAATTGCGCTTTGGGGAGTACCTCATTTTCCTCGTTTTAATTATCATCGTTATTCTGATTTCCATGAACAACGACATTAATTTTCATTTTATAATTGAATAGATTGTTATCATCTTAAGAAGAATAACTTCTATTAGAATTTTACCTTGCTTCAAACATGTGGCGAAAGTTTTATGACATGTAGCAGAAACAATACAATTTAAAATTATATGGTCGTTGCCTTTAAAATCATGAAAGCTCTTTAAATGAGAAAAAATAAACAAAATACTTTCAAAGTTTTCTTACAAATAAAACAAATAAATTTCATATTGATCTCAAAAAAAGTATGTTGTCAAATTTATAAGGTTTGTTTTAAGAACTTCTTAAAACATATATAGCTTACACAAGTTGTTACAAAGAAAATTTTAAAAAAAAGGTCAGCTAAATAAATAAATAAAGTAAATAATAAAATAAGTTATATACTTCATGACTCACTTTTCCTACCAGTGGCAGTCGCTGGTGAAAATCTAATTAAAGCAAGGAAGGCTAACGTACCTTTATTCCACTCTATGAAATAAAAAAAAATCCATGTAACTATAGTTCATATGTACTTTAATAAAGTCATAATTATACTTTTGCATTCATATATTATGTTTGCTCCCGATTCTTTAAGAATGTCAAAAACTTTAGCTTCATATGTAGGTCATTTCTTCAGAAAATTGTGCAGAAAATTGTATTTGGATGTCATACAAAATCTAAAAGTTGCACAGTTTCTGCTCATCCTTACTGTTCTTATTCAATTAAACTAATTAATCTATATGTAAAACATATCCAGTAAAAAAAGTTAATTTTAAATTGAAAAATCAGACCTAAGAGGGTAAAAATAACACTTTATATGTTTTATGATAAAAACTTAGAAATAATATTTTTGCGTTTACCAAATCTGAATTCTAACAAGCTATTGCCGCTTTTATTTAATAAGTCCCTTCGACGATCACCTGCTCATTTCCATGCTTCCTTTATTAGATTTATTTGCTGTGGAACAAATGCATTCCGACTTCTCTCTCTTCTCTACTCTTATCTCAGTGACGGAAATAAAGAAATGGCTGTTGCAGCTGCAGCCATCTTTCAGATTTCCCATAGTCGTTTCCAAAATGTATGTGGAGAAATCGCGTAAAGGTCACTGAGCACTTTACTATGAACGTTTGACCCACCGCGGACATGAACGAAATTGATAGGCTGGATTGCTATATGACTCTAGTTATTAGTGATATGGGTCGCATCATCATGGGTTGCGAAAAATCATTAAAATATATAAATGTTTAAAAAATACTTAAAAATGCATAAAAATCCATATAATTTCGAAATCTATGAAACCGTTACTATTTTATGTTTATAATTATGATATTGCTGCGACTCTTCTAATTCCAATACAAATATTTATCTAAGTATTCACTTTCATCTAAATAAGTGGTGAAAAAATAAGCCAATTACTTTTATAATTCTTTATTCAGCTTGATCAAAATCAATTATTACATGATCCAGGAAAGCTGCCGGCGCGTTCATAGTTTCTTGGTGTCTGGCCCAAGACAAGGCGATATGCGCGCAGCTCCCGACAGTGCGGCGGCCATGTATACAGGAACAGTAGTAATCCTCGATAGCTTGTCGTCCATTTAGCGTTGGATTTACTTTATATTTCTATATATTTTTTTCTAGTGTAAATACCGTTTGGACTCATATGTTCGTCACAGTACGATCGTGCTACTCTTATATGGTACGAGCCCAAGGTAAAAAGAATTAGATCTTCGTATGTCAGTTGTTGGAAATCTACCAAATCTGGATTGTTTCCATTTAGAGGTACAAATGCCACTCTTTGTCTATATAAATTGTTTCTTATCAAGTTTTGTGCTAACTCGTTTTCTCTGTTGATGTGCTGATTTATGATTTCAATAAACTGCTCTACGTACGCATTATCTTCGTATGGCTGCCGAGTTGTATTAATTATCGCTGCAGTTATTTTAAAATCGGTTATAATATTTGCCATTGCTACATTACAATATATGTGTCGAAAGATTTTAAAATCTTTTTTAAAAAGTCCGTTAATGGTTTCAATCACCCATCTGCACATCGTTATTAATCTTGACTTATTAGCTTCTATGGTAGTAAGTTGTTCTCCTCTTGTTCTAGTCGGTGTCATTTGAGGATTATACCCACGTTCCTCAATTGCAGGAACAGAATCACGGAAGCCGCGCTCCAATATAAAAACGTCATTGGTTCTTAAGTACCACACCCAAGCAGAATTTTCTTGCATCAGAGCCCTCAAAATTGTGGCATCAGAAGTTGTTGCCGCATACGGTCCTACAACGTCTATTATGTAACTATCTGTACACACAATTAGAAAAGGTTTAACTAAATTCTTTGGAAAAGAAAATTGGAACATTTTTGTAAATAAATATATTGTTACGAGCGTGGCCTTAGTTCGTTATTTAAAACACAATATTTCAGATATAATTCAAAAGTTCTTTCTTTATTTAACTTTACTGTTTACTCTCACAAATTCACAAATAATTATCAAATCAACTCTTTATTTATCGCTAGTACTGTACTTCTAATTATCGCAATTCAAATAGTTTACTTCGTTCACTTCTCACTTCGCTGTCTGAAATAATACTCCGCCTCCTAGCTGTCAGAGCGCCGTATTTATACTCTACGAATTATCCTAGAACCTTCCTGAATATTCAGTTCTCCGAACCCAAAGTTTACTAAGATGACACTAACCTAAAGTTGCTTCCATTCCTAACAGATGTCGCTTGATTCACTTTGTGGCACGTAACAATATGTTTAATCCATCACAAAAATAGCAACCCTTTCGTTCTGATTACCAACGAATATATGATTAGGGATACTCAGATTTCTTTCCACACCTTCTTCATGAGTTATATGGTCCAAACCGGGGTGACGTGGTACAAAATCATCAGATAAGCATTTTCTGGCTTTTTTTAACTTTCTTTCCTTCTGGACATTTTGAATTGTGTCGCTAGACGCCCATCAGGTTCCCCTGTTCTTATTTTTGTCAAATAAATTCCTAAAATGGTAGCAGAGCGATCAGACGGGTTGTTACTTAGAGACGGTGTCTGTTCTAAAATAGCCGCAAACTGATTTTTAGATACACCTGTCCAAATATGTAGTTCGTTATCTTCAATTTCTTCTGTATTTTCAAAGTCCATATCAGTCCTCCGTTCTATGTACTTTCCATTTGTACAAGTTGATAATATCAAGTAATTGAATGTTGTTTATGTTTTTATGTGTTGTTAAGTTATTAGTAAGATCGTCCCAATCGATTCTCATTAAATGATGATGGCAAACACGAGCAAGTTCTGGTATATATAAATTCCTATTATGCAAAAGATGGAATTTAGCAAAGGTTGGCACACTATGTGAAGCCATATTTCTGCAGTTTTGAAATATACAGTGTCTTGCTGTATTTGATGTACGTCTATATCCAGGAAGGGTAATAAAACCATGATGCCCTTGGTCTATTTCTTGATTCGCCTCTTCTTGTGAAGGCTGTGGGGTAGAATTTGGTATGGGCTGCGGCTGAGGGAGATAATCCTGTATAGCCTGAAGTGGCATATCGTGAAAGTCTTGGGAACGCACAGCACGGTCAAATCTTTGCCAGCAAGGATGACATATGGATCTTGGGCCGTCGAAATTGATCAAAAAAAAACATACTGTTTACATGTGTTTTCGGAGATTTAAAGATACAAACTAAAGTGGGTGTTACACCGGAAGCGGCGCGACGCGGTGCGGCATTTTTCAGTTGCCGCTGCACGATTGTGCTTGCAAAATTAAATGTATAAGTCACACCGGGAGCGGCGCCGCGCGGAACGGCAAAATAGTTGCCGCGCGGCAAATTTGGAGATTACTCAAAAACACGCCGCTGCCGCTGGCGGTAAAGGTTAGGTTAGGTTAGGTAAGAGGGATGCCGCTGGACAACCAGCCAGCCTCACTTAGACCTCCATCGGGTCCATTGTGCCCCTAGACCTCATGAGATAACCCTTCAAGCCGTGGATTTATCCTACTTTCCTTGGGAAACTCAGGATATATCCACGACCTTTAGCCTAAATCCATCCTGCCTCACTCAGAAAACTCAGGATGTCTCTGATCTTTATACTTTGAAGCTCCCCCAGACTTGAAAAGAAGTAGCTACCTAGTAGCCTACCTCTTTTATTCATCAGAGCGGGGCATTCGCAAAGCACATGCTTGGCGGATTCAATTTCCTCCGAGTCCCTACAACTCCTGCAGAAATCGTTCGCCGCCATTCCCAGTCTTCTAGCATGGTCCGCTATGGCCCAGTGACCCGTCATGACCCCTACTAGTTTCCTAGTATTTGCTCTGCTGCTATTACGCAGTTCCCTTGTCCTTTTCCTGTCATATGCAGGTCACAATTGCCTCGCAATACGACAGGTATCCCTGCTGGTCCATCGGAGGCCTGCCTTTAAATAGACTTCCCTGATGATTTCCTCTTTTAAAAGTCCGATTGGAATCCTCACGTAAGCTACAGCTGCGGAGCTATCCAATTCGGAGCCCTTTTTGGCCAACTCATCAGCCATCTCGTTGCCTGAGATATCCTTATGGCCGGGTACCCAGCTTAGGGTCACCTTGTGCCTTACAGTCAATTCCTCAAGCCTAGTTTTGCATAACTGCACCAATTTTGATTTTACCAACCCAGCATCCAGCGCCCTGATGGCTGCCTGGCTATCAGTATATATGCAGATGTGCCGTGTGGGCTCTCTGCACATGGATACCAATGTTGCCGCCTGATAAATCGCTGTGAGCTCTGCCTGAAAAACACTGCATTTGTCAGGCAGTCTATAAGACTCGTGCCACTGGAGATCTCTAGAGTACACTCCAGCCCCTGTGCCCGCACTCGTCTTGGAGCCATCCGTAAATATAGAAATATCGGATGTAACGACCACCTCATTCCCCTCCCAGTCACTCCTGGTGGGTATCGTTGCGTTGATACCCCCACCAAAAGTCAGGATGGGTACTTGATAGTCTGTTTCTACACTGCAGTCCCTACAGTCAATCTTCTGGAGTATATTGGAGTGCCCAAAACCACTCGCCTTCCACCAGCCCCCCGCTCTCAGCCTGACAGCACTAGTTGCCGCCACACACTTACAATAAAGGTCCAGCGGCAATAGGTCAAGCAAGACCTCCAATGCCGCCGTGGGCGTGGTGCACAGACACGCAGTTATACCCATACAGTCGGCTCTCTGGATTTTTGACAGCACATCAAGGTTACAGTTCCTCGTCAGTGCCGTCCACCAGACCGTAGAGCCGTAGCAGAGGATGGGCCGAACTATGGCTGTATACATCCAGTGTACCACCCTGGGTTTTAATCCCCAGTTTCCGCCAAATATTCTCTTGCACGTGTAGAAAGCCACACTGGCCTTCTTCACGCATTCTTGTAGATTAGCCTTCCAGTTCAATTTGGAATCGAGGACGACACCCAAATACTTCGCTTCACTGGAGAGAGTAAGCTCCTCTGCTCCCAGCATTGGAAGTCTGAAATCTTGCACCCGCCTCCTTCTAGTAAAAAGGATTAGTTTCGTCTTCGAGGGGTTCACCCTCAATCCACTATTATTGGCCCAGCTATCCAGCTTAAGCAGCGCGCACTCGAGCCTTTCGCTAATAGTAGAGAGAAATTTGCCAGTTACCAGGATGCATATGTCATCCGCGTAGGCAACTACCTTGAAGCCTTCTCTATCTAACTTGATGAGGATTTCATCCATTACCAGTAGCCACAGGAGTGGTGATAGCACCCCCCCCCCGCGGTGTACCTCTATAGACTGCTCTTCTGACAATAGCGTCTCCTGAGCAGGAGCTGATCTTTCTACTGAGAAGCATTGAGTTGATCCAGTCACATAGACACTTATCAACACCCACTCTTCTAAGTCCATGAAATATAACTTCCGTCTTCACGTTATTGAAAGCCCCCTCAATATCCAGGAAAGCACCTAGAGTGTACTCCATATACTGTAGGGACCTCTCAACAACAGACACCACTACATGTAGTGCCGACTCTACCGATTTCCCTTTTGTATAGGCATGCTGACTACCACTGCCGCCCTGCCAAACATTTCTTATATACACCTCTATCAATCTCTCCAAGACCTTAAGCATAAAGGAGGAGAGGCTGATAGGTCTAAAATCTTTTGCCTCGATATGGCCTGTTCTGCCTGCCTTCGGAATGAAGATTACCCTCACTTCCTGCCAGGCCCTGGGCAAGAAACAGAGCCTCAGGCAGCTCTTATAAATCGGCACTAGCCATGGTATTATGTACCTTAGTGCCTTCTGAAGCATAATGGGTCTTAGTCCATCCACCCCAAACGCCTTAAGGGGATTGAAAGAATGGACCGCTGGCGGTAAAACTCCTTTTCATCCGAAATAAGTCCGCACAATTCGTTAAATGGGGCTTTTTACATTTCTAAATATTTGTAATCAAACCTCATCACTTTTCTCTGTTTTTCTTCAAGCAGAGCTACTAATAATAGAATTTCTTCCTCGGAACTAGAGTACATTTGCATTAAATCTGCCGCTCTCGGTGTGAATACTCTATTTTGCCGCGTACCTCCAGGCAGTGCCATACCGTGCCGTGCTGTGCCGTGCCGCGCCGCTCGCGGTGTGATCAGGGCTTAAAGGTAAATAAGAAAACGCTTACCTCACGTGGTATTATCTCTCGTAACAATAATTCTACATGGTTTCGGTATCTCTCCAGAAACACTGAAGTCAGGCTATGTTTTCGGCTACGTAACACAGATCGTGGACATGACACACAACGATTTAGTCCATCCATATCAACAAAAACCCAATCCAAAAGCAAATAACGAGTCCAGGAAATACACACGAGTCGAATAATAGATAAAGAAACTTTGCAGGAATCAGGGTTGAATATTCCTAACTACTGAAACTTACAAAAATTATGAGAGTGATTTTAGTCGTGTTGGCTAATTTATAGGGTTTTCGCATGGAGTCTGGTTGCTATGATTGGGTTGGAGGTATTGATAGCACAGTGGCGTGCTATTTTTAACAACACAGCGGCTTGCTACAACTTGGAAACACGACAACGCACAGATCACACGACAGATGGCGAAGGACTGCGCAGGGGGCGGGTGGAGGCGTGAGCGCACTGCGTCAGAAGCAGTTCAAGAACCTTACTAATGTGCGAAAGAGAGAGCTAGCATTAATGTATGTACTTAACGTCCGTAAAAAATAAAATGGTATCTAAATAGTCTTATAACAGAAAATATATTACTCAAATTAAATATTTTTTAAATGAGCAATAACTTTTTTTCCCACCAATTTTCAATTAAATTACTAATTACCATTAAAAGGTAGTGAGTGATGTCCGCGATTCCACGGCCATGTGTATATAAATTTGTTGTTTTATATATATTTCTAATTTTATTATTAATAAAAATGTGAAAATATTTTAAAAAAATGTGAAAATATACATATTTGCAAATATGTTAAGAACAAAATATTTTGTTGCTTTCTTTATTTTAATTGAAAAATAACATAAATGCTCAACTGTTACTTTTAAAGTGGGAGTACTGATTCTTCTCTAAGTAATTATGAATATTAAATTTATTGCTAGAATTGTACGACCAACGACGGTCAAAAAGTTGCGTTCGTACGACTTTTCAATATTAAAAATATGGCAACCCTGGACACAGATACCTGAAATACTGATGGTATGTCTTCGAATATTATTCCGCGACTTTTACTTTTCATTGCGTGGTACTTTATCATGACCAGAGTTCAAAATTGGTAGAATTTCCGGAATCGACTAACATGATGATATTTCTCTTTTCGGGTTATTTATACCAGCCTTTTAGAAGCAGATATAAGACCAAGCAGCTATTTAATGCATTACCCGAAGGTTACCGAAACACTTATAAATCTTCTCAAATTCTTATTGCATTCACTTAGTGTTTTTTGGCAGACTTTTAATTCAATTATGGTCTCGAAGTTATGGTGATTCAATATTCAATTTCTGAGGTACTAATCTAGGTATACCGGATTTTTCTATTTCAACAAGTATTCACGAAAAATTCTTTCTATCCGGCAATTTCGGAACATTGATCTATTTAGTAAACTCACTATAGTGAATTCAACAATTTCAAACCCAAGAACATTCAGAAAAATTTATATTATTTAAGAACAAATATTCAACAGACGATTCCATCTATACGGTCCATCATCTCAGACAATAACTGATAAAAATAAATTGCTCACATTTTCTCTTAATTGCAAAAAAAGATAACCAATCAGATTTAATTTCGCAGAGAAATTACAATTACGGAATTTGACCTTTTGATTAACTCCCAGCCTGGTCGAGTTAAGCGCTTGAGTAAATTCCCTTAATCATTGAAAATGGAAATTTGAGCAATTTCAATCAAATAAATAAAAAATTTCGCTCCGGTGTAGCAAAGATAAGTTTTATTGTCTGAATTTATTTTTCATTTAATTATAATTTAAAAAAATAAAGCAATCAGAAATTATTTGATGCCAAGGAGAAGTCGTAACCCAATAATTGAAGATTTAATTTGAATTTATTCTAGAAAATATTTAATACCCTAAATTGACTGTATCTAATACATACCTACATATATACCTACAGTTAATTTAAATTGACAATCTGACATGGCTGACTGATTAAGAGAATTATGGTAAAATAGATACTATTAAAGTCTAGTCTATACCTTTCGGACAAAACCGAGCTTCTCTGGTGACTCAGCGTGTTCCACGGGAAAATGTTCATATAACACTCAATTCCTTATGGGCTAACATCCCCACGGATGATCAGAAGCAGCATTCCCATTCTCTTTCCATCTCTAAATTTCCGACCGACCCGATACTCTATATATCGAAGCCAAAGTAAAAAAATTAAAAGAACTAAAACGTATACTAAGCTAGATATCTAAATTAATAATAGTAATATGCGTCACATATGGATCGCCTTACTACTACTAAAGAACTCAATCAACTAAACAATTATGGAGTTATTAAATATTTGAAAACTGTGATTGTCCTTGCTCCTTATAAGGTGAAGTGAAAGAGAGTTCCAAAGTTTTGTGGATTGAACAAAAACTGACGACCACTTACGTAAATGACATGTGGCCGAGGATTGTTTAAAAAATAGGTTCTTACATATTGAGAAAAATCCAATGTAGTATACAGATAGTGAGATTGCTCAGTATCATTGCACGATATTTAAAAAAGTTTTAAGCGTGCATCCCAAGATTGAATTTAATGATTCCGATATGTCCCTAAGCTAAGTACATACCGCATGGTAGAATTAAAAGCCATATTGAGCTTACGCAATGAAGATGAATCAAAACCAGGGAAAACTTCACAAGCATAAGTCAATATAGGGACAATTAACGATTTAACTAACATAATCAGCGAGTTAACAGAAAGTTTATGTAGCGTCCCATGCACTAAACACATTTATGTGATCAGTCCAAATTAAAATACGATCAAAGATTATTCCATGATTCTTTACGGTATTACTATAAGGAATAGTTAAATTTTTCAGCATAATATCCGGAAAGCAGAAATTGTCTAATTCACTTTTGTAGATAACAATAGTATTAGATTTTGAGACATTTAAGCTCAAGCCATTATTAACAACCCAATCAAATACATCAGGGCGATCTTCGGTCTTCCAACAATCCCAATGGCCTAGAAATATAAAGTTTAATATCATCAGCATGCATGTTGTAATCAGAATTTCTCAAAACTGTTGGAAGATCCTTAATCAAAATAAAGAATAATAAGGCTCTCAGAATGGAGCCCTGTGGGAATACACTGCTCAAATAATATAAGAAGCCAGAATCAGAATTAGAACAGAACATACTCTGTTGGCACCTGCTAAGGTAAGACCAAACGAGCGTGCATGAAGAATTTGAAAAATTGAATTTAAAATCCATTTTATTTTATGTATCAATTATGTATAATCAACAATATATGGTCAACCGTGTCAAAGGTCTTGAAATAGTCAAGGAGAACAAGCGCTGTAAATTTATCGTTATCAGATAATATTTCTTAGGAAATCATCTGTTACATTTAGCAACGCTGTAGTACTGCTCCGCTTGGATCTAAAGCCCAATTGAAGATTAAATAAGAAGTTCTCCCTGTTTAAAAAACTGGCGATTTGGTTGTGCATCATTTCGAATGCTTTACAGGAAAAAGGCAAAATGATACTAACCATGAGATGCCTTCGGGGATAAGAATCATTGTAGAATATGTATTTCCAAATACGAAGGATCGTAGATCTTAAAATGATATTGTTAAAAAAATAGGTGAGACTTGGAAGTGTGACAGGCTAAAAAGCTTTTATAAATTTGGGATGCAAGTCATCAAGTCCAACAATGTCAGATATCATAGAAAGAACAGCAGAATAACCGTCTACCTCACTTACTTGAATAAAAGCAAACCCATCAAAAGGAGCTCGTGCACTTAAAATATCACTGGGATAATCATTGATATTAGAGCCCGGACCATTTGAGTTATAAGAAGGAAATACGAACATCTGATTTAATTCACTAGGATTTACAAAAAACCTACAGTTGAACTCTTAGACCTTCCGATCCCAATATTGGAGATTGGAAGATTGGTATAATTCTGAATTATAATATTAAAACTTAGCACGATATATCTTATTATTAACTTCGTTACGTGCATACCTGATAATGGTCCCAGCTATCAGGTGTACGAAAATGACGTCAGCTACGATATGCATTATTTCTTCGCAATATTAATTGCCTAATTCTTGGCGTAAACCAATTAAGGATTGATAATTCATCGATTTTATGTACAATGGAACATATTTATTGAAAACCTATTTAATAAGCCTCATAATATAATCAAGTTGTTCATTAATTGGTGTTAGTGAACATATCAATCATATCCAAGCCACCGAAGTTGATATCATAACAAATATCTGTAAGAAACATTAAATCACTTTCAGATTCAGAACGCGATTTGTAAATACCCATGAATCATGATTAAGTCATATTCGGAGAAGGCTGATAGGGATATCCGATTAAAAAGCAGCACCTGATTCAGGTCAGCAACACGAAATAAATCCAATAAGGTTGTAAAGTTGATACGAAATTTGTAGATTTTTAATAATAACACTTAGACTGTATGTGTTCAACAGCTCTCTCGTCCAGAAAAGTAAAAAATTGTATTTCAGGGTGGGGGGGGGGCAAAATGTCACCCTGTTGAGTTACAGGTTGATTAGTAAAATATGCCCTTTTTTCACCAAATACCCTATATCTTCAAAAGTACACCCTGTATATGGACGGCATTATATGCAAAACTTCATGGCCTTTCCATGGCCTGCTCAACCACCACCGTACCCCTCCCCAATCTACAGTTAGGACACTTCAAACTCAAAATATCGGTTTTTTTCTGTATTTTCTTTTTATTTTTTCGTTTTTTCTTTTTAAATATTTTGACTAAGATACATTTTTGTTACAAAATTTCGAAAGCCAAGAATCTCCTCTTTAATTTAACCTATAACACCCCATGTGCTAACTGTAGCCGTTAAAGAGTTATTGGCACATAACCTATTAAGATTATACCGAAATTAGACCATCTATTTTTTAAATAACGTGTTTTCAGTTACTAAGGAATCAAATTGTCTGTGACCTGAATAGGTTAAGAGCTAATAATTCCTTAACCGTTACAGATAAATAGAAGATAATAAAGCTCTGCATACAATGCCGTCTTAAACAGGTCGTACTTTTGAAGATATAGGAAAAAGTTATCAATAATGACAGCTATCCATGTTTACAATAGTATCGTTAGACCACACTTCGAATATTGTTCAACAATATTATTCTTATGCACACAAGGAACGATCGAGAGGATGCAGAAGCTACAAAACAAAGCGATGAGGTGTATATTACGATGCAACAGGTATACACCAATAAGTTGTATGCTAGAAGCACTAAAGTGGATGAGGTTGAAAGAACGAATTGAAGTGTATTACTGTTCATATTCACGCTTTTGGTCGTCTACCTGAATATTTGCGCCGTAAATTAAACCTAGTAACAGCCATACAACCATATATGTATCTTGAGAGGAGCTTACGTTAACTTTCGTTTGAATCTACGAAGAAGTACCAGGGCGCAGAATTCTCTGTTATATAAGGGCTTACAAAAATTTAACGCGTTACCAACAGAGTTAAGACAAGAAACAAAATTTAATAATTTTAAAAGAGGAATTTTGCATCTTATTAAAGAGTAATATGTAAACTAACTTTAAAATATAAAATAAGTAAATATTGTGCACATGAAGAGTTTTTAAAATGATAAAGTATTATTATTTATTATTATTTTTATTTCATTTATTTTATTTATTTATTAAATCAGTTCAAGGTGTTGAAATTTCCCCGGTTTCTGAATTCACTACATTCAAATCAGCTGCTGGCCGTAAAGCCCAGTACGCTAGAGCCAAGGAATTTTTGTTCCTATACAAAAACTATGTAAAAAAAAGTGTCATGGAAGCAACGAAAATCATGTTACCAAATGCCAAAAGTTGCGATGGAGTAGAAACTAGATTTTTTAATTTATGTTTTTATTTTATTCTGAGAGAAGAGACATCTATGGAACTTTGAATAAAATGAGCAACAAGTAGCAAAGCCATCGGTATGAGCGGCGCGACACTACCGCCCGCCGCCTGGAATTTGAACTCTTCGTTTCTGGTAGCAAAGCCATCGGTATTGGCGGCAAGACAATAGCGCCACGAATTCCATTCTTTGCCGTTTCTAGTTCTATACTTTGCCGTTGGTATGCCGCCAGCGCCCGTGTTTCCTATTGTGACAGTTCACTTGACTGACAATTAATTCAATTCTCTAAAACATTTCCGTAGGAGAGATGGAGTTTTTTAATAATATTTAGTGAAATAATTTTATTTTCAAGTTTTTACGAAAAATGTTGCGTTTCCTGTTTTCAAACTGTAGAAAAAATGATATCATCAGGTGTGTAATCAAGAAAACTTGAATAATCTCATCAGATTATGTCATTCTTTGATGATTGAGAGATGACTTATTAACGGGAAATTATTGGTCTGTTAACACACGAGTTTTAATTTAATTATGTTGCAGGGGGATTTACAATTTTCCAAAATTACAGTACAATGTGAGCAGAATCGCCAGAGATTTTAGTAAAATTAAAATTAAGAATTTCACCAAAAATATACAAAACACCAAGGGCAGTAAAAATGGTGCTAAAGTCCGAAATTTATTTTTTGGCGGATGCGGTGTCTCAGTAGGTTTAATTGCCCGGCACAAAATGTTTACCGTAAATTGTGAAGCGAACCGATTAGCTGGTAATTTCATGCATTTTTGTAAATACAACAAAAAAAATTTTTAACAATTTAATTTTCAATATCCAGGAGTATTTTCAAGTACTCTAAAAAAGGAGGACATCAGATTCGATTGGAAGAAATTTTGGATGTACTTGGAACCGTACGTTTGGGAATTAATAGCTGCGATATTCGTAAGAAAATTTCTAGGCTTGAATCAGTAAATATTTAACAATAATCATTTTTAGGCTGCTTTAGCTGTAGCATATTTCAACGTCAGAATTCCGAATCTACTAGGAGAACTAGTAAATACCTTGTCTAAATATGCGAATACATTTGTAAATTTTCCGCATTCTAACACATTTCTCAGAGATATTAGAAAGCCTGCATTAAACCTTCTTGGATTATACCTACTTCAGGTAAGCAAAACTTAACTGCGAATTTTTCTTTTTGCTTATTTTCCTCGTTCTAGTCAGGCTTCACGTTTCTGTACATTCTTCTTCTAAGCAGAATTGGAGAACAAATGGCTGCAAAAATTCGCCAAGATTTATTTAAACAAATCATAATTCAGGATCTGGAATTTTTTGATGAAAACCGAACAGGAGAACTTGTTAATCGTTTAACTGCAGATGTCCAAGATTTCAAATCATGTTTTAAACAATTCTTCTCTCAGGGTCTAAGAAGTTGTGCTCAACTTCTTGGTGGTGCTATATCCTTGTTTTTAATTTCACCACATATGGCAGGAATTGCACTAGCAGCTGTTCCAACTGTTGTTGCTCTAATGAGCATACTCGGTAAAAGACTTCGTACATTAAGTACAGACGCTCAGGAGCAGTCTGAAAAAGCCACAGCAGTGTGTGAGGAAGCATTGTCAAATATTCGTACAGTACGGGCAAGTGCAGCCGAATATCTTGAAATGGAATTGTTCAAAAATGAAACAAATTCTGCGGCAGTACTTGCAGAACAGCTAGGATTGGGAATCGCAGTATTTCAAGGATTAACAGTTTTCTTTCTTAATGGGTAAGAAGTCTTATGTTGCGACTACTAAATCTGTCCATCAAATTCATTTTTATTTTACTCTAATCATTCATTGAGTGTAGGCGCCGGACACAATTGCTATACATAATTATATCTGTTGAATTTTATTCCGAGTATGTTTTCTCATTTAGATCAGAGTTGTAGAGCTAAGAAAGCCATTTGGTGCTTGACAATTTATTCAGTGGCGCAAATAGTAGCTTAGATTTTTTGTCAATATAAATGAATTTGCTTTTCTTTGATTGTCGGTTCTATACAATCCTACATGCTGTGGTATCTTTTTCTTTTTAATTTTGAAAAAGAAACTACGCAGCGCGTTTTTTTAGCACCTTAAACCATCGCTTTTTTTAAATGTTTTCTTAGAGTTGGGTCACATTAATTTCGTTGGCTTTTAATAGCGTTAGTTTTAACCGAGATTTCGCCAAAGTCTAGGGATAATTATGAAAAATCAGTCTCGTTTATTTATTCGAGTACTGCCTTCATTACAAATTTTACGAACAATTGAAAATGTTATTTTTCTTAAGACATTTTAGTGTATATTTATAACCTTTTGTACTTGGAAAGTCAGTAGTATGGGATCCTGCAAAGTCCTTAAATATCAAGAAGGAATGCAGACCATCTATTTTGGGACGATCTACTTAGGCTCATTAGCAGTAGGCTAGATACCGATTTGCTCCTTCGAAAATGCTCTTAATTATTGGAGAAACTTAGAAGTTATATCTTTTAAGGTAAGGTTAAAAGTAGAGCTGTCTTTTGTGTGTGAGGTATTTTTTTTTATATATTAAGCAAAGCTCAGAGGATACCTTATGTACCCTTATGATACCTGATTTAAAACACACCATAACAAGAAAGTGACGGGGGAAAGGATTAGCGCACTCGAGAGTGTCGGAGGTGCAGATGTATGTTCCTCTTACGCCTCCACAGATTGTAAGCCCAAGGAAAGACAGAAGATGGGAGACACACAGTTCGGGAATAAAATGCATTACGGAATTCAATTCACATTGCAGTGGTGCTTGAGCGCGGCGTTATAACAAGTTAATGCCATATCAGCAATGACCTTAAACGTTCTCTTTTGGACAGCTAACGTTGTGCGACCAAGCCCAGCTCAAATATTGGAATTGTATTCCAGTCTAGCTCTGAGATCTAAAATATTTCTTAAACTATTTTAAAATTAAAAAAAAAATTTAAATGCTTCTTTAACAACAAAGAAGATGTGATCCAAATTAACTTACTGGAATTATTAATGCCGAGAATGCTTACCGACGATGTATCTGAAATTAATGCTCCATAATCATAGAAAAAAGTCACGAAAGCTTTACGCAAAATATTATCAATAAAAAAAATTTAGAGTTCTTGCCTGCTGGTAGATGCCTGATAAGACAAAAAAAAACTGTCAATCAATTCATAAGAGCAGAGGGGGGGGGGGGGGGGGGGGCTAAGAGCTGTAAATTTTTCTGAAGGCTGCCACACATTTTGCTTGCGATGTCATAATGAAAGACGGAACGTGTGTGCCTACATATCTACAATCTTATTTAATGTGCTCTACCAATTGATTGTCTTGAATGAAATCAGATTGTGTGTACAAGCAAGATGTTTTATAAAACGTAACCTATGGGACTTCATTGATTTGCATCCAGTCTTATTGGTACGAATATAACTCACAGTATTTTTACAGTATGTCTCTGAAAATGCTATTAAGATTTGCATTTTATCGATTTTAACGCTCATATTCAATTAGCAAAACAGCAACGTCCTAATCCCTGCAATGATTTAAATTAATTTCCAGATTAGTTCTATCGACACTTTTCCTTGGTGGGCATTTGATGTCAACAGAGAGTCTATCACCTGGACAGTTGATGGCATTTTTGGTGGCTTCACAGGGCGTTCAACGATCACTTGCTCAAGGTTCTATTCTCCTAGGAACAATGGTTCGCGGTATTACGGCCGGCACACGAGTTTTCGATGTAAAAGAACTTTTAAAAAGTTAAGGGGCGATAACAAGTTAATGTCCTTTCAGTACTTATCAATTGAACCAAAAGTTGATCTACTACGAGGATTTAAGATTCCCGAAGAAAAGCTCAAAGGAGAAATTCAGTTCAAGAATGTTTCATTCTCATATCCGACTAGACCTGATCACGTGAGTATTGTTTACTGTTGGTGATTTTATCCTGTTAAAAAGAACTGTGAATTATCTATATTCCTAAGATTGTCTTACAAAATTTCAACTTGACTTTAAGACCTGGTCAAACGATTGCATTGGTCGGAGCTAGTGGTTCCGGGAAATCTACTGTTGCAGCTCTATTGGAACGATTCTATGAACCCTCATCTGGTGCAATAACCATAGACGGTTACGATTTGCAATCAGTATCTCCTTATTGGTTGCGAGGACATGTTATCGGATTTATCGACCAGCAACCTATACTTTTTGCAACAACAATTCTAGAAAATATTCGCTATAGTCGTCCTCAAGCTAAAGAAGAAGAGGTATTTAATGCCAGAATAGATTGTCGGATTTTTAAAAAAATAACTTTTTTTTTCTCTTATATTAGGTAATAGAAGCTGCCAAAATGTCTCAATCCCATGATTTTGTTACTACACTGCCAAATTCTTATGAAACAAATGTTGGTGAAAGAGGAGCTCAACTTAGTGGAGGGCAAAGACAGCGTATTGCAATTGCCCGTGCATTATTGAAACAGCCCACAGTTTTAATATTAGATGAAGCGACAAGGTAAATAAACCGCCAACAGCAAATTAATAACACATTCATTAATTGAACCTTTCCCAGTGCTTTAGATGCAGCAAGTGAAGCTGTTGTACAGCGTGCCTTAGAAGATGCATCTGTAAATAGAACAACCTTGGTAATAGCACATCGTTTATCTACTATTAGAAATGCAGATTTAATAGTTGTCCTAGATAAGGGAAAAATTGTAGAGGTATGTTGTGATATTTTTTTTAAATTTACCTTTAAATTCCAATTCCTGTTTCATTTCAGATAGGAAAACATGGAGAGTTGATGAAGAAAGAGGGACTGTACTATGAACTTGCAAGGCAACAAGAAAAACGAGAAGCAGAGCCCAAAGTTGAAGATAACTTTACAAGCGAGCGTTTTACATCGAAGGACGAGTCACAGTTCAATGATGACTTTCACGAGAAACGAAATACAGCGCATGGCTAACAATTATTTTGATTTTCAAATTATAACTAAACCAGGAATATGAAATTATTGAAGGCGAAACTGAGAATTAATATGAAACCTTTATGGGAATGATGCAATTGGATTACTCGTAAGAATAAAGAACATGAGATCACAAAAAATTATATACCATTACTGTGCCTTTTTTTTAAAGTAGACTTTATAAATATGATCCTGTTTCAATGTGCTGATGGCAAATGTGCCACAATACAAAACAGAAGAAAATACAGATAGCCATTTACCGTACTTAAAAATGACTTCAATTATTGCTGCTAACCGACAAACAAGTGCTTAAAGCTTTTCTCTCACAAAGCCATCAATTTTTCAATAGAGATATAAAGATAAAATTGAAAGCAAGAGCACGACTGTGAGAGAGTTGAAAAACAATCAAGTTGAACTACACCGTCGTGAGGTGCAACGCTGCAAGGAGAAACAATATAACCTATCAAACCGTTGAGAAGTTCAATGCTTCCAAACTTTCTGCTCATTCACTTCATGTTGCTTTGGTATTTGGTCATAGAAGTCTTGCAGTTTTGAATATTGTACACATCGCCGCGACTAAATGACGGTCCACACATAAATTTTACCTGTTTCTTGAAAAGGAACTGGTACAGACATAAATTTTATTGACTGTTATAAAGACAATCTTTAAAAAATGTTATTATTGTTTTTCTTTGAAATTAATTTTGAGTAATAATCTGGTGTTTTTTTTTTTAAGAGCTTGTATTATTTTTTAATAATGTGTGGAGCTCCCTCTAACTTGTATTACCTCTTCCATTCTTTTTGGAAGAGATTTAAACAACAATTTAGTATTTTCTCGGAATCAAATTCCAAGCCTCCTGAACAGCATTTTTCACTTCATTTATGGCTGAGAATGGCCCGTTTCCTGGATAAACTGTTCTTGCAAGATGACCCCAAACATTTTCGATAATATTAAGATCTGGAGACCTTGATGGCCATTGCAAAAGCTCTATATCATTTTCTTGAAGATAATCTTTCATTCTCTTGGCGATAAGAACTGCCACATTATCTTGATGAAAAATTAAGTTTTCTCCTGCTATTGAGTTTCCTTGGCTCCTTATTTCTTCGCCTACTAACTGTATATAAAAACTGTTGTCCATTTTTCCGGAAAAGAAACGTAAATTCGTTTTACCTTTGTAGTTTATTCCTCCTCCTCCCATTTGTCGCACCTTCCGAAACAACTCCATTTTCCTTAATTCGTGGAAATAATACGACCACCCATCTCACAGTATATTCATTCAGCAGCTCTGTCACATGAGTAGGATGTGACTATACTTTCTCTTTGAACATTTTTAACTAACACACTAGTCAATTTTTAATATGTCAATCTAAAGTGAAGAAAGAGAGGAAGAGGGACAAAACGACAAGCAAAACTATTTCTGCAAGAAAAAAAAAAGCTAAAAACAATTTGTTCCATTTCCCATACCATTCGGCTTGGTAGAACTGTCAAACTGTAACAAACTTTATCACAGCCATTTTGCCATGGAACGAACACCACTTTACAATCAAACAGCTGTGAAGGAATCACTGACGTAGGCCTTAGCATAAACCGCAACAAAACGGTTATCGTTCCGTTCACAAGAAGATCGAAGCTTTCACTAACGGCTCCTCTTTTAGATAATACGGAATTGATATTCTCAGACGAAGTCAAATATCTGGGGATAACCCTAGATAAGAAACTTACCTGGAATTCGCATCTGTCCAGAGTGACGGATAGAGCGGTGCGAAGCCAAAAATGATGTACTGGACGTACACCACGGTTGTTAGACCCATGGTCACCTATGCGGCCCTCGCATGGTGGCAAAAACTAATCAAAGGACGGCTAAGGCTCTGCTTCAAAAAACCCAGCGGCTTGACTGTCTAGGAATAACTGGTGCCATGAGAACCTGTCCTAGAGCAGCCATGTAAGCCTTATTAAACCTTGCACCCCTGCATTTGCAGGTGAAAAAGGAAGCAATCTCAAGTGCTATTAGAGTACAAACGGAGAAACAGTTAAAGCCAGGCGATCTGGTTGGTCATTTAAGTATCTTAAAACAGATATGCTTCGAGCAAGTGACGACAATATCTGATATAATCACACCCAGAGTGGATTTTGTAAGACCATTCCAAGTGGTTCTTGGAAACCGACAACAATGGTGCTCCACTAAACCGTCCTTCCAACAAGGATCGATGGTATGGTATACAGACGGCTCAAAAACAAACAGTGGGGTCGGACTGGGTGTATACGGCCCCAAATGCCATATATCAAAGGCTCTAGGCTCTACCCCTACCGTATTCCAAGCCGAGGTATTGGCCATAGAAGAATGTGCCAATACCTGCATTAAAAGAGCCATAAATGGCTCAACCATTAATATCCTCTCGGACAGTCAAGCTGCCCTCAAGGCCTTAAAGTCCTACACTCTCAAGTCAGGGATAGTCTGGGAATGTCTACGAACCCTCAAAAATCTATCATGGAGAAACAAAGTTATCCTCATGTGGGTACCTGGACATGAGGGCCACAAAGGCAATGAAATTGCGGATGGCCTAGCCAAAAGAGGAGCGAAAACTCAGTTTGTCGGACCAGAGCCATTTTGTGGATCTTCAAAGTGTTACCTCAGAGCTACCTTAAATAACTTGGAGAATAAACAAAAAACCCTGTATTGGGAAGGCTACAAGGACTTCGTCAGGCGAAAAAATTTGTCAACACCTCTGGCGGAAAAACAAAAGAATTCCTACTCCTTAAAAGAACAGAGCTCAAAATGATCACTGAGCTCTTCTCAGGCCATTGCCCTTGAGGTATCACCTAAACAAGCTGGGTTTGGCTGAGACTTCATCCTGCCGCTTCTGTCAGGATGCTCACGAAAC
This sequence comes from Dioctria linearis, assembly GCA_963930735.1. Taxonomy (NCBI): domain Eukaryota; kingdom Metazoa; phylum Arthropoda; class Insecta; order Diptera; family Asilidae; genus Dioctria; species Dioctria linearis. The sequence goes on along the minus strand of OZ005740.1, from coordinate 299,975,875 downwards.
CTCGGAGCACTTGCTCTGCAACTGCGAAGCATTGGCCAGGCGGAGATTCCTCCACCTTGAGCATGCTTTTCCTCCACCAAGTTACGTATGAAACCTTAAGCCCAGAATGGCTCTAGACTTTATTAACAGTCTAAGCCTATAAATGGAGCAAATTCAACGGGGACTCACAATAGATCTTTCAGGTCGCAGTGATTGCGAGGCTAACATACACCCCTTCACAAATCTAATCTAAGGTTACTGTTCTCAATTTATCTTTTTTTTTCACATTTCTGACGCAGAATCCCACAACATTTTAAATTACACTAAATGCAAAAAAATTGCTACGGTTACTCTCTAAACCTAGCTAGTATTCAATAAATTTGATCTTGTCAGATCCAAAAATCAAATCATACTTATTGCATTTGTAATACACTCCTCTAATTAGTTTTCAATTCTAAGTAAAAAAAAAGGAATAACAGTTATGTTTTTAATGGCTGCACTTGCAGTTATTAGATCAGTTATAAATTAGGCTCGGTTTTTAATCCAGGCAGAAACGATTTCACAATAATTTTGTTGAATTACTTCTAATTTCAATTGTTCTGTAGATTCCCCCTGAGGTGGAAATTAGTCCCACAAAACAATTACGGACTTAATTTTCCAATGCGTGCATTCCAAAGAGTGTTTTGCCAAAGAGACATCGTGATTTCAGAACTGAGGGTGAATGCACTAGGAGGGATCGGGTGCTCCGTCACGTGTTATGTCCATAAGACCTCCGGAGTTTACACGATACAACAGATGGCCCTCGGAGTGATTATGGGCGTGATGGAAGGGATAACTTGCAGAGTAATCTACAGTTATCATTCTAATTACAAAGATGCTGATTTGACATTCCTATTGTTGCATCACAGTCTTATGCAGACCAATCAATTACCACATATTGACCAGCGAGTTCAGAGGATCTGCACATGCGTGTCAGTTAAGCGAGAAACACAATGCTACGGTCATCAGAGTTCATCAGCTCAAATTTAAATTTATTCCTATAAGTATGTATCTAATAATAGAATAGAATGATATCTGAGCTGATGGCCGCACCATTGTTTTTCCCGCTTTAATCCACCCGAATTTCGGCATTACTACAATATCGTTTTATGGGGACCAAGAGTTTTTTGTCAGGTGAATTGTTTGATTAGTTTTATGTTGACATTGGCGAAATGTACATATCATTTGTACTACATGAGAGTCAAATACGGGAATCAACACCACGCACAAGCACTTAAAAGGCACTTCGTTGCCAGATTGAAGAGTCGTTGGCGTCTTGAATATCTTCACTGACATATAATAAGATATTATTATATGTCAGTGAATATCTTGCAACGAACGGAGATACATTCAACTGCACATGACAACTACATTGTCGGTGCAGGACGGCACTCTTGTTTTTCGCTGGTGATGATAAACCACAGTATTTATAAAACTAGACCACGGGACGGAACTTCTCCCTACTTTGGAACCGTTGCAAGAGCTGTGGGAAAGATAAGCACTCCGTTGGAGATCTGAGCTGGAGGGATGATGAGGGCAGTTTGTATAGAGGTCTACGATACTAAAGGCTGTTCTTGCGGGACTCTATGACGCTATCGCGTAAATTTTTCCGTTCTTTCGTTCGGTTAATGATTTTTATTTCAGTTTGAGTCTTTGTTCTAAATTGTAAAAGTGGTATATTGAAAATTCGTTCGTTTAGGAAATAATTTTTGGAAATTTAAAACATCTTGAAACTGCCACTTATCCAATTGTCAAAATTGGGACGAGTAGGAAATTTTGTTTTTTGTTTTTTATCTTTTATTTATTTTTCAAAAATGTTGTATCCGTTGTATATATGTATGTAGATAGTCTCGTTTAAGAACATAGTAATAACTTCATTTTGTTCTTTTAAATGTTCGCGTCTAGTTTGTTTTTGTTGCCCCTATTGACTCTGTTTTGCTTGTGATTTTTTAGATTAGTTAGTGTCTTTTCCTCACACCTTTTAGAGCCTTTTACCACTTATTTTGAAGAAATGTTTATAGCAGTCAAAATATTAAGGAGCCTTTTTAATTTAATGATGTTGTTAGAAAAAAATAAAACATCGTCCTTCAAATTACTAAACGGGCATAGTTTACCTTGGAAATTAATTTTTATAACACCAGAAGTGAGAACCAATTCAAGTAGTGATGGTTTATGAAACATAAGTTTGTATGATAAGAATTAATTGCTTTTAAGTACAGGGTTGCAAGAAAATATATAAATTAGTGTGGGTTTCGTTCCCATAAATTAATCCGCTTATCGCACTTCAAAATGTAGGATTATCCCAGTTCAGCAAGATACAAAGAAAACACGAGTATTAGTGAATTCTTATTTTACTTTTATTAATGGTTTCTTCTATGGATTTCCAATATGATCAATATTGGAAATCTGTTTGACGTCGCACCACTTTATAATAACTTTATAGAGATTAGAGTTTAATGACTCTTTTTATAACTTTTATCTCTATTAACAGCATTAACTTTATTACACAGCTTTTATTTAAACTATATTTCTTTAACCACTTTAGCTTTATTCTATCTCTAGACAACTTTTTTACCTTCTCTTCACAACTTTCTTATTATTACTTTTCAACTTAAAGCTTATTCTTCTTCTTACTTACTTAATCACTACTTCTAGGTGAGCTAGCACACATCCCTGTTCTGACACTTTTAGAACGAAGGTTGTATGGTATAGCGTTGCCAGATCCCACATTAGTCGGCTGAAGGATTCTGCCGTCGAATGTTTACATTGAAGTCGTCAGTCACTATAACACTCGAATAATTATGTGATATTTCACACACAATACCTTCAAATTCCTGCGCAGAATCCGATCGCCACTAGGTGGACAGTACCTACACACTTGATAAAATACATTTAGCATTCCCCAAAATTACTTCAATGTCGATATTTCCGATCACTCCACCCTTCGATGAAAAAATCCGCCTCGATTTCAAACCATCCTTTACAAAGATCATCACACCTCCACCCACACGATCTTTATAATGATTACGAAAAAGGTTGTAACAATATGTAATCGGGACGAGAGAGGAAGGAATAGCTTCATTCAACCATGTTTCACTGACCATTATGACATACATATCAGAGCCCATTTCAATTCAATTGTTAGTTTATAGTAAGTAATTACCAATTTCGCGTGGCAGCCCCCAGAAGTGTGCGTAAAAGAAGAAATACCAAAATATTTTAATTTAAAATGATTTTTATAAAAATTAATATATAATTGTTTATAGAACTTAGGGAACAGCAAAATTAATATCACTGGAATAATATAATCAATTCATCAAAACATAAACATTAAATTTTACACTAATTCCTATACTTAATCAAGCAATGATTAACCTCCAATTAATGAGATCACTTTTTTGGGGTTAACAGTTGGAGCTATAATAAACAAAATTAATAATTATACAAAATTTCTTCATAAATCAAAAGGGAAATAGGACAGCACCTCTTTTAAAACGAAGAACACTATCGAAATCAGAATCATAAAATTGTGCACTGCGCTTGCGACCTTCTCCAAGCAGAGTTACTAGAACTTTCGGGTCTATTATTACTCTATCTAATTAAAAAATATCATTATAAGTACTATTATATGCATATTAAACAGGAATATGTACATATATACATATATATATATAATATAAATAAATACCTCGCTTACGACGATAATTATATTTCCTCTCGACGTCAGGTTCATACTGAGCACTACGCTTCACGGCGAAACCTTCAACAGGAATAGGTTTTAGGTCATCATGCTCATCAGCTGCAATTAATAGAATTGAATTATGGCAAATTTGCTATATTTGGAACGAAAAAAAATTAAATACCAGTGCTTTCTGCTACTATAACTATCGCCAGACATATAAATGCTACCAAAAACAGCTTCATTTTTAGTCTCGTCTTCTAAAACCAAGAATGCTGGATATTGCATTAAACTCACTTCTTTTATACATATCACGGCTAAGTTGTTTGGACAGCTCACGTTAAAACTGGTTAAATCTCAATTTTATTCGATTTATAAATTTACGTTTGATTCATTCAAAACTTTTGGAATAAAATTATCATAAACATAAAAATCACTAATATATAATATGTTTGTATATAAATGGATTGTTCTTGTATCAAAAAATGCATAAACTCAAACCCAAGTGGAACCACTTTTCACACATATGCATATATTATTCAGCGTAGAACAACCCAAAATTAATTAATTCTAATTTCATTGAAATAATAATTCGACAATTATAATTATTCTGCTTACAAAATTAATAATTTTATTAGTATCTGTGTACCATATCCACACAGATACTAGGAGTTTTTTTTTTTTTTTTAGTAATATAAAATCAATAAAAAGTTTTGGGATAAACGTTGCTCCACTTAGCATAGTAAATTTGATGCATAATGAAATAAGAAATATTGGTTTGGTCAGTTCATTTATTGAATGTCAGTGATAAAATTATTAAATAGTGCCAATCACCTCACGCATCCATTTGAATATTTTCAATCAAATTAAAATTACGTCTTTCGTTGGGAGTGATTCTTTGGACGTCATTTTGGAGGAGTCTTACTGTTTTGATTGCGTGCATTGCTAAAAAATTTATGACCTGGTATTGTAGGATTAGGTAATTTTAATCAGAAATATTTAATAGAAAATTAAATTAATTCTAAAATCCTGTTGTTGGGTAGTATCTTCTTTGTCCGAACATTAACAGTGCTCGGATACATTTTGAGAAATATGTATCTCTTTAATTAGTTGTAAGCATGCTATAAAGTGCTAAAATGGCCAATATAATATTATTTGTAAAGTAAAATGAATAATTTAGAAAAGAAGCCCACATTCGCTCCATTTAAGCTGAAGCTTTCTTTCAATAGCAAGGAAAAAAAGTGAATTTTTCTAAGAACAATATTTATAATGATACCCTAGGAATGCCCATAGAGGCATATACGAAATTGGCCATCACTTTGTGATTGTTAAAGTGTTTTTCACATATATTTCTAGAACGGTTCGTCCAACAGTGAAAATAACTATAGGGGAAGGGAGGGTAAGATGACGATAGTAAGCTTTGATCATTTTTATATCCTCATGGTTTTAACCTAAAGTCTTAGTTATTTATTTAGACCAATCGTTAATAGGTTTACTTTTAACTACTAATTTTCTGATTTTCATAAATCAAAAACTTAGCATCGTTATTTCAATTGTTTGACTGCATTTCAAATTCGTCATCTTACCCTCGCTTCCGCGTAAGATGACGAAGGACAAAAGAAATGAAAAACAAAATCAATTCACATATATAATTTTATCATATAGAAAATTCGCATATATGTATAAGCTTTGCACTTCGCTTCTGCCTGAGTGGTCTAACTATACATAACGTGGACGCATTTACGACATATTGAACAGAAATACCACATCTCATTTTTACTAGTGTTATTATAGATCAGTCAAAGCTCTGCCGCCACGAAATTATTGTTCTCGTCTTCTTTCATATAATTTCAATACAATTTCAATATAAAAGGTCACAGCAAAATTTGTGAACGATTCGTGTGAGTTAACGAGTTCGTCATCTTGCCTGCCTGATGAATTCGCCAACTTACCCGAAACGACCATTTATACATTAAAGTGGTAAAAAATATTGCAATAAATTTTATTTGAAATTTACTTTATTAATTCAAGTAACAAGAAACATATAATTTAAGAAAACACTTGGGTGCAAATTCAAAGACTTACCAAATTTGATGATAACACAAATTTTTCGAACCTTATTTTACAATGAACTTGCATGTAAACACATGAGACGCTATTGCATGAATAATAGATGGTTGCTGATGTTAGTTTCTCCTTAACCGTGTAAACGGAGCCAAGTTAATTCTGTAGAAATCAGAAAATTAATGCCATCGGCCGGTAATCCGATGTAATTAACGATTCGTCATCTTGACCGACTGGTCATCTTATCCTCCCTTCCCCAACCAGTATCATGGGATTTTATATTCTGAAGAACTTTTCAGTATACAATAAAAACGACTAGGACTGATCCTTTTCCCAATATGTATACGTAAAAAGCCCAAATTTTGTTATGACAACAACAAAAAGGTGTTGCCCGACTCATCCCATTTTTGAAATTATTTCTATGAAAACAAAATTTCAGCTCTCTACGTTAACGCGCTATCAGGCAGTGTCCAAATATATATTTCATATTTCATATTTATTTAAAAAAAATTGTACACAAGATATTTAACTTATACAGTACTTTCTTATAAATTAATAAACCAAAAAAATAATTTTAAAATTAATTATTATTAAACTTATACTACAGACTAAATTTAATTCAATTCAATTTAAAAGAAGAATTCATATAAGCAAAGATAGAGCAAAAAAATTTAGCAAACGAAAAACAAAGAATTATTTAAATATAAAAACTAAAAATAAAAAAAATAAAAAAACTGAAAGGAATAATAAAAGCCTAAAGATTATGTGACCGGAGTAACCTTCTAAAAGTATGCATGCTTTCCGGCCCATGGATATGTGCGGGTACAATATTCCAAAGACGAATCAACTGAACAAGGAAAGAACCCTCCATGACTCGTTTAGAGAATCTGGGAATAAGAATTTTTCGGTGTGTTGCTGAACGCAGAAATTGTAAGCGGTCATAAAGATATCTAGGTTTGCGTGAGGTAATAAGACCGAAGAGGAAGATCAACGCTCTGCGATGCAAGTATGTCTATAATGTACTGCGTAATAAGTATGTTCTACAGAGTGTGATGTGATCATAACGTCGCAGTCCATGGATAAACTGAAGACAGTCGTTAAAGGCTACATCCATCCTACGTTCACATGTAGTATCTAGTTTAGGGTAAATAATGTTTCCAAAGCAGAAGTAAGGCAAGAGGAGAACCTTGAAAAGTCTTTCGAGAGTGCGGAGAGGTAGTATATCAGGATGCAACCACAACATCCGCAGACCAGAATAAATTTTCCTCAATTGTGCGCTGATATAATCTGTGCACTTTAAGTTGGAATTCATCATAATTCCAAGGCTCTTAACCTTATCTACATACGGAAGGGTAACAGAGTCGATACAAACTGGTGAAAGCTACTCGGGGTCAAAGCCTGGGTTGTGTATTGGGTTTGCAGAGCATTTCGCAGGGTTAACCTTATATCATTATCACAAGCCCACTCAGATAAGTTTGCTAGATCCTCATTAATGCACCCCAAACAGTTCTCCATAAGGCCGATGGAACTACTATGATAAATCATTTATAAATAGCTAAATAAATAGCTAAATCCCGACTGTCAGGGCGATATCATACGATTTTCCTCCAAAAAAGTATTCAATTGCCAGTACATGAGCTTTTCAATGGCTTTTGCCAGTACATGAGCTTTTCAATGGCTTTTGCCAGAAAGCATAACACACTTACCTCGCGGTAATCAGAAACATTAGTAGATGACTTATTTTTGGCAATTGGGATGACAATGGACACTTTCCATGAGGAGGGAAACGTATAGATGTTGTAAGGCGTGCATTGAATAGGAGCAGGATTGCATTTTGGATGCTAGGAAAAATACTTTTAAGAAAACGTGGAGGTAGACCTTGAGCCCAAATTAATATCAAGTCTGGATTGAAAGTATTTGCGCTTCGCTTTGCGGATATTAGACGTTACCCTATTCCCGTGCTCTTGAATACATATTCCGTATAAAAGTGTCACGTGATCTCCTATAAGTAAGGTAAAAATACTCCCTCTCCTCTATCAGAGAGTGAATTTCTCTGGAGAACCATGGATTACTGGTGGATCTTAAGCATTTAGCTCTCACAGGTGCATATTTATCCAAAATGTAGTTCAGAAAACCTTCAAAGATTGCCACACGATCATCAATTGGAGCGGATAAATGCGCAAATTCGGGAATTAAATTCATGCATTCCTCTGAAAGACTACCATGATCAATATTGTTGTAATTTCTGTGTGAGAACAAACGATTCGTGACACAGAAATCCATTTTATAAGTTAAGAATAGTATGTCATGATCAAATTTGTGGGTCAATTTGAGAAAAAAATTCTACATTGTTTGCATCTGTAGTGAGGCTCTAGCAATGAAGGAGAGCTTGTGTTAAAAAAGGTTGGGCTATCCTTAAATACTTCGAGGGAAGACTACTTATAAAATCCACAAAACAAATCGTAGCAGAACTGGCTAGCCATTAACGTTAAAGTCACTCCAAGAATTATCTTATTATAACGTCGCAAAAGTATGGTGCAAGATTCCTCAAACTCTTTCATATTATTGCAATCGAAGCTGTTTAGAGGGCAATAAGCAAATTTCTCTGCCCCAGTATCAACCTCAATATAAATGAACTCTAAATTATGAGTGCTCAATGATGCTAAGTTTTTAGAGTTTTTAGTTTTAAAGCAGTCTTTTACATATATTGCAGCGCCACCACCCATTCGTCCCTCACGATCGCTACGAAAGAGTTTATAACCACAGATAGATACCAAGCTGGATGGGGTGGAGCTGGAGACATTCAACCAAAACTCACTAATAAGAATGCATGAATACCCGAGTCAACAAAAATTTCACGCATTTCATCCATCTTAATTCTAACACTTCTGTCGTTGAGCAAGCGTATATTAAAGCCAGTAGCTTGTTTACCACAGATTTTTATTAGGGTTCTTACCTTGTTCGTTACAGTAAGCAGGTCAATCATTAGTGTCCCAGGACAAATTACAGCTCATCCAATTAGAAGGCTCTCCAGACAGCAATCTAATTAAACTACAAAAAAGAAAAGAGAAAACGTACACAATAAAAGAGAAAAAGAACAGAATAAAAGAGAAAAAGTAACTTAAACATAAGAAGAAATGTGTATTACGTCAAATGTCGCAACGTCGCAACTCAGCATTTCACGAAAAGTCTAGACACTTCATGGAGAGTAGGCAAATAGTGTACCGGTTTTTAGTCACTTCATGAAATGCTAAAAGCCTTTACGCCGATACTGTAATACCACCTGATATAACCAAATACTACGAGAGGGAGATAGGTGGTGAAGGGGAAGGTCGCACGCAGGCCTACGACAACAGACCCACACACACCCACATATACACATATATACACACATACACGCGGCGCGTGGTTATATCGGGCGGTATTACAATATCGGCGTAAAGGCTTTTAGCATTTCATGAAGTGACCAAAAATTTCAGACACATAATGTAAGAAGGGCTTAAGACAAAACCATTACATTATTTGCCTACTCTCCATGAAGTGTCTAGACTTTTCGTGAAATGCTGAGTTACGTCAAATGTCTACGACATATACATCATAAATCCCAGTGAGAAATTTTGCATGATAGACCCTGTTTAGACGGAGTAAGAAGATGGATGGGGGCAGGAATGAAGCATCACCCTACCTACAGATTTCGTGCAGCAGAGTCAGTATACTGACCTGTGTAAACTGGGTCATAGTAGTTGGCATGCTCCAGCTTCTAGTATAGATGCGTTAATTAAAAGTAGTCATTACCATCAGGTCATCTAAACTCAGCACTTTTTTAGCTCTGACTTCGTTCTCCTTCAGTTTGACGTGGATAATACCGTTTCTAGTGAAGACAGAGTAAATTTCCCCAAGCTTGTGCCGCCGCAGAGCTTCTCTAAAAATATGATAATCATTTGGCGAAAGGCTCTCGTTAACAAACACCGATGTGTTAGCAGAGAAGCCTGACAGTTGATTTAGTTCAATGCCGCCCGCTTGTTTGAATGCTGTAATCACTGACATATAATAAGAATGGACTGAGTGTTCTTGCTTCAAAAATGGCACAAATATTGAACAGGCTGTGAAAATCCTTTATTTCGTACAATTGCACACAGATTCATAATTTATTATTATTTGTCGATTGGAAACACTAAAGATGTTATAAAATAGTATTGCATTAAATTAAAATTATTAAGGAAGTTAAACTTGTTTTAATTAACCCAAAAATTAATTTTTAATATTATTGAAAAATGTGTTCCTCTGCAGATTTGTTGTCAAATTTCCTTGAGCTTGTAAGAGATAGACGTATAAAAGAATGGACTGAGTGTTCTTGCTTCAAAAATGGCACAAATATTGAACAGGCTGTGAAAATCCTTTATTTCGTACAATTGCACACAGATTCATAATTTATTATTATTTGTCGATTGGAAACACTAAAGATGTTATAAAATAGTATTGCATTAAATTAAAATTATTAAGGAAGTTAAACTTGTTTTAATTAACCCAAAAATTAATTTTTAATATTATTGAAAAATGTGTTCCTCTGCAGATTTGTTGTCAAATTTCCTTGAGCTTGTAAGAGATAGACGTATAAAAGCAATATATTTGTCTGAACTTTTATGTGAATTCCAATGCATTCCAATTAAAGCCCGGTACGCTAGAGCCAAGGAATTTTTGTTCCTATACAAAAACTATGTAAAAAAAGTGTCATGGAATGCTCAAGCAATTTTTTTCTTGACCGATTCCTTGAGAAAAGTAATTCGAACAGAAAAACTCTACTTCCCGATTGACAAAAAGATGTCGCTCTTTTACGAAAAATCCATTTAATGTCAATATTTCTTGAAGAAATAAGTACCGATGCACTTATTTCTGTAAGGAATTTTGACGGTGGTAGAATAATTGAAAAATTGAACGAAGGAGCGGCGATTTTGCAATAGGTGTATCAATTTTAAAATGCCAAATGTACGAATAAAAATTGTTTTACGTGTATCTTCATTTTTCATTGGAAATTATCCATTTCTTCACTTTCTTTATTATTTCTTTATTGTCAGAAATATCACACAATTGACAAATCCAAATTGTCAAAAATTCCTTGACCTAATGTCAAATTTTATTTAAGAAATATGTGGATAAATTCCTTGACCTAATTCCTTGGCTCTAGCGTACCGGGCTTATTACAGCCGTACTGTTTCCAAAATTGGTTCAGTGTACATTTTGAGCTTGAAAGAGACAAACAGATTTTAACCAAAATTTGTGCCATTTTTGACTATAGGAATTAGATAGGGTGGCTCAGTCCATTCTTATTATATGTCAGTGGAAGGAATAGACAAAAACATTAGCAGTACTTTTGCCGAGATGTGTACCTTACATAAAACTAATTTTTCTCCCAACCATTGTGCAACTCGCCCATTTACTTCCGTATCATACTCTTATGGGAAAAATGTTGAGGTTTTTTTGTAATTAAAATTCTAATTCACTTTCCAGTAGTTTGTTCTAAGCTGGTCTACTGTATGTATTTTGTGCCCATCTGGTCCATCCAAATTAAACCTCGTTTTCTTCGGTAAAAGTTACTTTCTCCATCTTTTCTTCCACCTGAGATGTTCACGAGCAAACTTTATACGTTCCTCATTATGTTTTGCCGGTAAAGTGACTTTCCTTTCAGTTTTTTTCGTTGGATGTTTTCACTTTTTTGCAAATTTCGCTGGACATTTCTTATGTTTGTTTAAACACCAGTGGCCGGATTCTGTAACTGAGAGAGTTTGGGAGATAAGAACTTTCGTTTTTCCTGATTAAAACTCCCTAACTCTCCATTCGCGATTTTCTAACATACTTGGGGATTTAGAGAAAACGTGAGAAGTATTGCAAAATTGAAGGACGGCTAACTCTGTGTGGGAGGTCGTAGAGCATTGATATTTTTTCCTACGGATTTAGGGTCTAGAGTACAAAAATATAGGTGAACAATTTCGGGGTGGAGATTTGATGGGGGGTTATCCAAAATACGTCATGTTTAGTATCAAATTAAAGAGGGAGAAGCGGGTAATATAGAGGTGTCGTTTTTCTTGTTGATAATTTTAACTTCATAACTAAATTTTTACCGCCGAAAGATGGATTTTTCTTTATTAGTACTGTGTTGTGAACATTTTTCTCATGGAAAGTGAATTTGAATGACTTACCAGTTCTTCATAATGATGAGTTGAAAATATGTCCAATTTTTTTATAAAAAGGCGGCCATTTTTTCATCTTTAGATACACTTCTTTCGCGGTTATCCCCAAAACCATTTACCGGACTCAAAAACTCATTACATATCTAATTTAGGGGACAAAATGTAGATGCGATTTAATACTACATACAAGCTTTATTTAAAATTTTTATAGCATCTCGTCTGTACTTGAAGACGACCAAATTGACCATTTTTGCATGATTTGCAAGTCCGAATAGTGAAGTATATTGCAGCGAGTGATACCTGCCCTTAAGCCCGGTACGCTAGAGCCAAGGAATTTTTGTTCCTATACAAAAACTATGTAAAAAAAGTGTCATGGAATGCTCAAGGAATTTTTTTCTTGACCGATTCCTTGAGGTAGTACGCTAGAGAAAAGTAATTCGAACAGAAAATCTCTACTTCCCGATTGACAAAAAGATGTCGCTCTTTTACGAGAAATCCATTTATGTCAATATTTCTTGAAGAAATAAGTACCGATGCACTTATTTCTGTAAGGAATTTTAACGGTGGTGGAATAATTGAAAAATTGAACGAAGGAACGGCGATTTTGCAAGAGGTGTATCAATTTTAAAATGACAAATGGACGAATAAAAATTGTTTTACGTGTATCTAAATTTTTCATTGGTAATTATCCATTTCTTCACTTTCTTTATTATTTCTTTATTGTCAGAAATATCACACAATTGACAAATCCAAATTGTCAAAAATTCCTTGACCTAAGTCAAATTTTCTTTAAGAAATAAGTGGAAAAATTCCTTGACCTAATTCCTTGGCTCTAGCGTACCGCCCTTTAGCTTTCATATTTATCTTTTCGACGCCATCTAGACCTGATTATATTCTTCTATCATTCTCCGATGTGTCGAGCCGCGTCGAACCGCTTTTCGCCGGCAGGGGAAACATTGGCTTAGTGTCTGAAGAAAACCCGAAAAACTATTAGTTACCGTTGGCGTGGCGAGCGTTTTTGCTCTCGCTTTTCTCCGCAGTGTGCGGCTGTGAACGGCAAGATGGCGTGAGTGCCGATTTTTTTTCCATAAATAACTTTTGGTATTGCCAAACGTAAGGATGTTGATGATTACCAAACGTGGGGTAATTGTGCTTAGACGTATTTGTCTGTTCGTCGAGAGTGAATGAATACTTTATTGATGCATTTTTATTTAAGTAAGTAGTGTACTACATTTCCTATAAAAGAAGAAAAATACAATTTACAAAAATAATGAATTCGCTATTAATACTAAAATTTTATTTAATAATAATCACATTTTTCAAAACTTAATTACGTTGAACGATATTTTTCCTAAAAAAATCGCCAGGGAATTTTCAAACCTTTTCAATTCTGGCAATGCTGGTATATAAAAAATTTTAGTCCCACCCGAGAGTTTTCAAAATGACGGCTGATGGTAGTGTTCTCCACAATCGCGAGTGACAAATTTTCATTGTTAAGGCAGTTTTGCAGTTTATTCCTTAATAAAATTGTGTAAAAAAGAAGAAAAAATAAGTTTGTAATTATCTTTAAAGAGTATTAACCGGAATTTTAGAATAGTTTAACAAAGAATTGGAATTTCGTCTTATGTGAAAGAAGTGGAGTGCAAGGGCAAGCATTTTTTTTGCTTTTTCCCCGTTTTATTTTTGTTTGTGTATGGTGAAAAGGGCCAAGAGTGATTTCAACTTCTTTAAGCGGCGAAAAGTTTATTAAAAAAAAGAGACTAAACATAAGAAAAATAAAAATTGTATGAGTATATATTATTAAATTTGTGCAGCGATTTTTGTAATTGTATAGTGTGCTGCGTTGCGTGCGGCTTATATACGTGCCTGTGTTAAATTAAGAATTTCGAAGTAAAAGGCGTGCGTGAGTGCAAAAAGAGAAAACACATTTGCAAAAATTCAACACGGAACGGAATTGGAATATATGTACTACAAAAACTAAAGGTGAGTCCCACATGATGTATGGAATTTGCTTTGCGAACTTTTGTCTAATATGCGAGGATAGACATATTTCCAGTTATTTAATCGCAAAAATTTTGAAGATTTCTTTGCTTTACTTAAATTACACCTTTTTTTGCAATTTTTTCATAGAGATGGGGACCTTTTGCTACCGTAACACTTGGGCTATATTGACATTTCTTGTAACATTTTGTCATAATTATTTCTATAAGCATTAAAGATAGCACAGGTTAACAGTTTTGTTTTAATACTCAAGCGACAATATTTAGTCGGTATATTGACGTATTTCGTCAATAAGAATCGACACAGAGACGGGCCTATCCCTGTGTCAGAACTTTGTGAATTATGCCGTTGTAAAAAAGTAACATTTCCGTGTGTGTTATATGACACAGGAAGCAAAACATGTTTGACGAAAGATGTTCTCAATGGATAAAAACAGCTTTTTTTCGGATTCAGACGAATTCTTACAACTTTTTAGGCATAAAATTTGTGTAAATTCTCCGGCTAGTCATGTCTTGGAATTTTTTATCTATAGCCTGTGCTGTGAGATAAAACCTGTACCCGTGACGCTTTTCCATCAGATTAGGCTGGTGGGCTAGACTAGGTTATTAAATAAATTCGCAAGTAAGTATTACAGAAAGCGCAGACTTTATTAAATTTGTAAAATACGACGATAATACAATTGGAAATTTGGAATTTCCTAAGGAAATGTAAAATTTAAAAAATAATAAATTTGCATGATTGGAAGTGAATTTCCAGAAAGCTGGAAGGAAATAGTGAGCACAAAGAAGTATGATATACGTAGAGGTAATGGAATTATCATTTATCAAACACTTTATTAAACCTTGAACAGCACAAACTATTCGATACTAGACAGCCACTGGAATTCCTTGCCTAGACAGGTCAAATCAGCTGGCTCGATTGAGATTTATAAATGACTGGGACAGTAGTCAATTGTGATGCTGGGTTGCATATCTCGGAGTCTTGGAGTCTATCTGAGCCATCCAACCTGCCCAATTTGTTTTCCATTACGTTTTATTTTATTCCAACAGGCACGTTAAGCAGAGTTAGTGTTTTTGCTCTATATGTTTGCCGATTGTTCTTTGTTGTAATGCAATTTTGGTTCTTTTTTTATTCTCTAGTTATCAGTCATCCAGTTATCTTGTTGTAACAAGCTTGATCCGTAGTTACTGCTAGTCTAACATACACTTTTGCGTAATATTGTTTGGATTAATTACGCTTAATGTATCAGGGCATCTAGAATAGAATAGAATAGAAAAATCATTTATTAAAAAACCTCAGCTTAAGCTACGTAACAACGTTAGGTAGGTACATCGAGTAAGTATTAGATGGTTGGCATAATTGGTATGGTACAAAGTTATTTAGCAAACTAACAAACAAATGAACAAATTCATTGCGGTAGAATATGATACCAGTAAAATAGTTAGATTTATGATGTCAAATAAAGTGCTCAAAATAAAGTTTGAAATGTAGATTAACAGACGAATAACTGACAGTAACAATAGCAACTGTCAATAGATTATAGATTATGAAGTATTCAAAAAACTCTAAAGCTGTAGCGAAATAATTTTGACGCAGTGAACAGACTTACTACGACTGAGAGCTACATGCTAAGTTAACTAATAGGATAGATCATAAAACATAAAACACAAAATAATAAACAATAAAATACGGAATGAGTTGAGTTACTTAAGAGACCATGAGGTGACGCAAATCAAGTTCCTTGAATTGTTTTTGAGGGCCTATTCTTCTGATTGATTCAGGAAGTGAGTTCCAGAGCACAGCTCCCTGACCGCCTAATGCTACACTACCTTGTTTTTTTTTTGAAAAACCTAAGGCTATACGAACTTACACTAAAAATGTCTTGGGGTAGGTAATGGTTTGACATTTGTTGCTGATTGGGATACATACCTAGATTTTTTTTTTTTTTTAGTAAAAATAATCATGTTGAGCTTGCCCGTTGGGCTCCACTGCGGGAACTGGAGAGCCAAGAGATCTGGCCTGACCCGACAAAGTATACCTACCAGCTAGTGAGTAGGCCTTGGTGGGCTGAATGACTTGTGTAGTCGTAAAATAGACCTTGCAGGGGAAATGATTCAATTTTCTGTTCGAGCAACTGATGTGGAACTATAGCAAAGCAAGACATTACTTGTATACAGCTGATTTAGAGGTCTTCACACATTTTGTAAATAACTTTTCATAATTAATTGTATTCTGGAGAAATTTCCAAGTTCTATGTTTACCTAGAGCTTCAAAAACTTGTTTGATGAGTGCAAAAAAGCTCAGGTAAATATTGGAGGGAAAAATTTACACTAAGTCCGGTGACACACGATGATACACACAAGACACACCGTATTAAAAACTGATTTTCTGGCTGATACACATTCGATACAAAAACCGGTTTTACGTCGTGTCTAGTCTCGAGTGTGTATCATCGTATGTCACGGGACTATGTTTTCATCGAACAAACCTATAATGTACTAAAAACTGTATTTCTTAGTCCCCTGATGATACACGTCGTAAGAACCGGTTTTTGAATCGAGCGTGTCTCAACTAATTGTATACGTAGTTGATACACGGTTGATACAGGTCCTGAGTACACGCATACATATGTAATAAAACACTCTTGTATCATCCGAGTCTAACACCCTAGCCAGACGGACGAAATCAATGTTCATTCGTTCGTAATTGATTTTTTTCAAAACTCAGGTTACAAGATTTTGTGTTTGTGAAAGTTATGTTATGTTTATATGTAATTGACAGCATATTTTTAATAACTAAAATTCAAAGGTAAAGCAATTTTTGAAAAATGCAATTACGAACGAATGATCATGGTTTTTGTCCGTCTGCCTAGAGAATAACCCTCTGCTCTAAATTGGGCTACATATATACGAAAATATTCTAAAACAGTGCTAAAAAAACAGTTTTTAGTACGGTGTATCATCATGTGTCGCCGAACTAATGTCGATTTCGAAGGAACTTCTTTTTCTAGCAGTGCAGCACTGAAAATGTTAGATAGGACAATTTTTATAGCAGAAGTGCAACACTAGATTTGCACTGCACTGCACAGCTCGCAAAAAGTGAAGCCAGCATAAAATATGTTTTTTATATTGCGAGCGATTTTTGCTGCCACAAAGTAAGAAAAATATTTCTAGAAAGGAAATTGTTCCATTTAAATATGTTTCTATAAGGTATGTAGGAACGATTCATATTAGACTAAGCATTATTCAGGTATTTGGATTAGTGCATAGATACTTGACCGATATAATAGGTAATTCGCCTTTCTACCTGGGATGTGAAAGTGGCGACTTTATTCTGGCTATAGCAATTAAATTTATAATAAAGCGGAACAATGGTTGAGGTATTCTGACATTAGGATATTAACTATTATGCTCCTTTACTTAGGAAATTATAATGCATTCGTCATCGACAATTTTAGAAACATATTCTGGTATACTTATTTGTTAATTTTTTATGATACCAAAACTGCCACTCCTCAAGAAATATTAAGAATCCTTGCAGTACCTCTGTTTACCTTCGTTTTTCTGACAACTTAATGGTATAATAATCAATAAAAATTGACAATATCGTTACTCAGAAGAATGTGTTTTAAATTTAAAACGAAAAAAAAACGTAAATACCTACTTACATATTTTCTGACTATTTAGCAACAACTCAATTAAGAATTGCGTACAGAATTTATTTTTAATATAAAATTGAAAATTTCCCTTCATTTTAGCTAATCATGGTAGTCTTAATTATGTAATATCCCACAACATGACAGTCATTCGGTATGTTTTAGAATAGAATAGAATCCCGAGTAGCGAGATATGACATATAAGCAACAAAAGAACGAACAATTTTTGTCATTTGTCGAAAAAATTATGTGACAAATAAGATTTGAAACTGTGGTCAAAGTTGACGCCAATTGTCACATAATATGTCATATAAAAAATATATAAGATTGGCGCAGTAATGTTAATAGGTCTGTTTGATGAAAACCCCGGGTAAACATAGGGCTACACCGGCCTAGACTATCTTGTTTTTTTGAAAAATTCAGCACTACCCCGAGCTTACACTAATGGTGAATTCTTTTCAACGAAACCGAACAGGCACTGAACTGAACCAAAATCTGTCAGATCTACACCGAACTTAGACCTGTCCCGAACGGGGACAAGTTGAAAAGAATGCAAGAAAGTAGAATATCCGAAAATGTTCGTCTTTTATGATTTTAATAAAAATATAAACCATTTAAATAAAATAATTGAATTTTCACAAAATGTCCAAAAATTCCCACTTTAATTTCAAATACCTCCGATTTGACGTTTAGCTCCAAACCGTAAGCAAAAATTTTCATGGAACAAGAAAGTTCTAACCCGGTTGAGAAACCATAGAACCGCTGTGAAAAGAACCAGTTCTGTATCAGTGTGGTGAAAAAAACACTAGGTTTAGGAACCGAACGAGTTACGGTTCAGTTTAGGTGAAAAGAATTCACCATAAAAATTTCTTGGGTAATGGTTTGACATACACTTGAGAACTGTCACTTGCAATTTGTTGCTAATTGGGGCATATAAATTACTTCTTGAGCAGAAATAAGCAAAAATTATAACAAAAGGAATAGATAAATAGCTAGAGCACATTTTATTTGTCTTCACCCATTTTTATACCCTAGATGAAATCTAAGGGGTATACTAAGTTTGTCATTCCGTTTGTAACACCTCGAAATAATGATGGTAGAGCAAAATGAATTGGACACCCATTCATAATATTAAAAGTTATTTTGATTTTTGCATGTCCGTCTGTCCGTCCGTCCGTCCGTGCGCACGATAACTCAAGAACGCGTATACTTAGAGAGCTGCAATTTTGTACATGGACTTTAAAAAAAAAAGTAAAATTAAGTTCGAAAATGAGACAAATCGGGCAGCTCCTTCGTAGGGTTGCCATATAAAAATTTCGTTTTCCGCTATATATTTGGACACTGCCTGAGAACACGTCGACGTAGAGAGCTGAAATTTCGTACATGATGTTTTTGCTACATTAGCAATTAAAATGTCTGAAATGGACTAAATCGGGCAACTCTTTCTTGGTGTTGCCATATAAAAATGTAGGTTTTTTACGTATACTTTGAAAACGATAAGTCCAAGACATTTTTTTGTACTAAAAACTTCTTCAGAATACGAAATCTTATAAAATTGGTTATAATCATTTTTCTGTGCGACAAACCGTTCTAGAAATATATGCGAAAAACAACTTCAAAATCAAACTTGAATAAATCGGTGACCATACGAAATTTAATACGGGCATTCATCTAGAGTATCATAAGAATTGGTCTTAGACCAATTCTAGCTTTTTTACTTGTATAAATAACTTTTTGTAATCAATTATACTCAGGAGAACTGTCAGAGAAATGTCATTACATTAGGTTTACCCGGTGTTTTGAAAACTTGTTCGCTGAATGCAAAAACCCTGGGTAAATATTGGAGCGGAAAATTTACACGGTGTTTCATCGAACAAATCTATTAAATTCTGTGACAATTGATCCACTTATATTTTTAGACATTTCAATGTCGTCATTTTGTCAAACTGTAATAAATTGTATATACATACATATGTAGGTATTTAAAACTGAGGTTTAAAAATACACGATTTTTTGAATTTTTTTTATTTATTTCTGAAAATTTTAAAATTTTATCTCGGCTAGTCCTCAGCAATATATTCATTGCGGATGCCTTTACGATATCTAAAAACATTTGAAACTGGAATTATAAGAGGAATTAATAATATAAATTTACCTATATTTTTTTCAAAGAAATTTATAGGTATTCTCTGAATGCTGATTTTCAATAGTCGGTTAATAACACGACAGACGGCGTTTTACATACTTTTCACACAGATTAATTTTCCACACAATTAGTTGCACGTTATACTAACAAAGTATTTTTTATAGTAACGAAATTTTGTCACACCTTGTTCACAGATTCTTGTGAAAATTTTGTCCATAAAAAATATAGCAGCCAATATAAATGTCAAACCATTGTGTGACATTTCGTTTTCACAATAATTTCGACTTTTTTGTGACAAGTTTTCGACATTATTTTGTGATGACATTACATGGCTACCCGGGATAGAATAGAAAAAGTATTTGTATTTGAGCCTAAGCCATGATACAAAGATTAACAAGGTATGGCCGGAAAATCTGTTTATTGGTTGCTTGCTTCCCTTGGCGACAATTGTCAGAAATTTGTTCGTCTCAATTTCAATCGTCCTTATCACAGTGAAAAAAATTTTCTATTTGGAAATTTCTTTGCTTTTCCACTAGCACATAATTACTTTTCCCGAAGTGATTTAAACGAAGAAACTAATGTTTTGTTAAATATTTTAATATATTCAAAACGTATTTCAGTCAATAAAATACGAAAAACTCGAAACAAAATCGCTGGAAATGAATTTAGTCAGCTCATGACGTAGCAACACAAAAAATTCCTCTCGAATCGGTCATACCTTGTTATCTTTGTATCATTAGCCAAAGCTACGTTACAACGTTAAGTAAATCGAGTATAAAATAGACAATAGTATTATAAATTGAATACAAAGTTAAGAAAAACAATAAAAGCACAACGAACAGACACGCTGCCACAGAAACTAGCGAAACTAGTATGTTTTGCCCCTCTGCCCCATAGTTATGTTCGCTTCAAAAATTTTGTATGGAAAAGGCCTGCTGCTAGCAGTCTATAATAGGTCTGTTCGCGTACTCAGTTTTGGGACAATGCATTGGAATGAAATTGCACGAACTGACACTTTTCCGATCTTTTACTTTCTCGTGCACACAAAATTACACGAGCTTTGCATACATCACAGCTTCCCCTCTCACAAGAATTTACCCGAAATTTTTAGTTACTGCAGCCTTCTTGCAAAGAAATTTGACAGTTGTCATAGGATAAGTTGTTTTTTAATTTTCTTAGAAGTTTTTAAAACGCATCAAAATGTCGAATAAATAAAGATGGTTTGACCTTCGTGTGATTTTGCAAGAGTGCAACATATTAAAAAAATAAAACAATACTCAACCCGCAAATCTTATTCCACACTTCTTCTTCTAGTTTTTCACGAAGTTGCATGAAAAGCGTTCGTTTACTTTTTCGTGCATTTTACATTCTTCCCCACCACACGATTAAGTTTTTGCAATTGACATATATAATATGGACTGACTACGCTTATAAAAATACACTGCAAAAAGTGGGCTCACTTATGTATATATTGTCGACTCTTTCGGTCTAAGCACCAAGAACCAACTGAGAAAACTGTAAACAACAAATAAATAAGTGGATTCCCGCCAATGATTTTTGCAATGTTGGCACTGAATTAAGAACTTTTTTTTTTAGACAAACAATTGTGCCCACGTGAAATAGAAAGTTAAGCAGTCCATATTATATGCATATGTCAGTGGTTTTTACACGAGAAGTACGCGAACAGCAGGTGTTATACTTTTCATTCAGTGCTACACTGAAATTATTCCATTGACTTGAACTGCTAGAAAAAGTGTACGTAAAATTGAGCCTGGACCCCGGAAAACGCACCCATCTATTTATGTCTCTGCTGAATGTCAAAATAAATGTCAAGTGATATTAATTTTAAAGCAAGGTAAAGTTGTAATAACTCATTTAATTAATAAAATAAAATGGCAAATTGTGTTAAAAATTTAATTTCTGCGCTTATAATGTGCCATACTTCGCGACAGTACACTTTGACAGAGCAGATGTCAGTTCAACTTGAATATGTATTTTTAACACCGACAGAATATCCAGTTCAAAGTAGGGGAAATCAGTGTTGTACTTCTGCTATAAAAGTTGTCCCATCGAACATTTTCAGCGCTGCACTGCTAGAAAAGTGCAACAGTGGTGATTGCACTGAAGTCCCATCGAAATCGACATAAGTGTTTGACAAAAGCAAGTATAAATTTGTAAAAATTGTTGTTTATGAAAAAAGCCATTTTCCCACAAATCCAACTAAACTCAACTATTATTACCTCATTTATCGATTTATATGTTAAAACTTGGTGGAATATGTTCTTAGACATCTTTGATTGAGGAAAAAAAAACACTTCCTCCGATTCCACAAGTTTAATGCTCCGTTCCAACTTTTGTGCAAACAACTTAGCGAAATTGTTCCCAAACTTATCAATTTTACGCCCAAACATTCTGTGAAGAACTCAATTGATTTAATAAATAAAATTAACCATTTAAAAGTTCCTAATAACGCGAAATTGGTCCCTTTCGATGTATGTAGCTTATTTCCTTCCATTCCCATTGAGAAATTAATTGGTAATTTAAATGAAAAAATTCTATGTGAAGTGCGAAACCCTGAGCGTTCTCTCCAGCTTATGAATTTGATCAACATATATATACATTAGACAAAATTATTTTGGGTTCAATGAACAAAATTATACTCAAAAGGATGGACTTGCTATGGGTTCGTCCTTTTCTCCTTTTTGTGCCAAATTTTATATGGATTCCTTTGAAAAGAAGATATTTAGTAGTAATAATAATTTAGCTAAACATATATTGACTTGGTATCGATATGTTGATGACATATTTTGTATTTGGACTGGCACAGATAGGCAATTAACGAGCTTTTTAAATACTTTTTTAATTAAAATTGACGACAGTATAATATTTACTGTAGAATTAGGGAATAAGAGTTTAAATTATTTAGATTTGACTATAACTATTAATACTAATAATTTTTTAACATTTGACATCTATCGTAATGCTACTAACTCGGACGCGGTTATACCAAGCTATTCTTGCCATCCTTGGGGACTACTAAGATGGCAGCTTTCCATTCTTTTTTAAATAGACTTCTCTCTGTTCCATTGAATGACAATAGTTTTCACAATGAATTAAACATTATTAAAGACATCGCTATAAGACACGCATATGACTCAAAATTAATTTACAAGATGCTTAACAAAAAACAAAGAAGTGATATCCTGAAAACCATTTTCCCTTTACCTATGTTTAATGAACCTAGTTCAAAGAAGTGGAGAAAAATTCCTTATTTTCACAATATTTCTGAAAAATTAAAAAAACCTTTAGCTAACAGATAAATCCTGCCTTTTTTAATAAATTTACCACTAAAAGCTTACTAACCAATAATAAATTGGGGTTAAAGAAAGACACAATGGATAGGAGCGGAGTCTATAAAGTGATCTGCAGCGATTGCTCAGGGTTCTACATAAGAAAAACAAAAAGATCTTTAAAACTAACACATTAATTCATCTAATTCAAATAATCCAACTTCAGGTCTTGCCAAACATTTAAAATCTACCGGACATAAATGTACTACCCAAAATGTAAAACTTTTACATAATATTGATGGAGGACCAGTACTGGATAGATATGAAATATTCGAAATCAGAAAGGCTGATGATGACGGTTATGCTTTGTTGAATGATTAGATTGACTTTTATAATAGGAGCCCCCTTTTAAATCCTAACCTAATTAAGTTTCAGCATTAGTCAACAAATTTTATATAAATATATATATATAACTCATCGATGATCTTTTGTTCGTGTTTAGCTGGGTTAACGTATTTTGTAAATTTGTAACTTTGTTAACTCGGTTTGTATGCATTTACATAGCTCCTAGCGTGCGTATATAGCTCGGTTAGCGTAGTATGTATGTATGCAATTAGCATAACGTAATTGACCCAGATCTAGTTTTAGTGCAAACCCTGATAATGTCTTAAGCAGACGAAACGCGTAGGTTGTTACTCATTTTTAAAATAAAATAATTGTGGAATCGGAGCAAGTGTTTTTTTTTCTCAATCAAAGATGTATTAATACCTCGGCCAAAATGTAAAAAAATACATTCACGAATACAAATAAAATCGTTCTACTTGAATCCGGGAAAAATTCAGTTGAATTCAGAATTATTTTGGTTCTGAAAAAAGCGACGACAGATTGAAACTAAATCGGTCGGCCCGAGAAAAAGAACGACATGAATTGAAAAAATTCATTCTGAACGAAAAAAGGATATATGATGTTTGCGTATAGATCATATGGAAATGACAAACAACTGCTCTAAATTGAGCTATACACGAAAGTGCTCTAAAATAGTGCTGAGAAAACAAGCTCTTAGTACCTACGGTGTATCCGTTTGACATCGAGTGTATATCATCGAGTATCACAAGAGACTAAGTGAACGCGTTCTCGAGTTATCGTGAGGACCGACGGCAGACCGTATTCGAAATGTTGAGTGTTGATTTTGGCGAGTCTTCTATGAATAAAACAATTGTTTTCAAGTAGTAGAAATGTTTCCAAAAGGGGCGTGAAGATGACGAGTGCGGCGGACGCACCAACACATAAACAACCGATGCCAACGTCAAAAAAATTAAGATAATGATAGGTTGGTGATGATGTTGACATAGCAATTGGCTCATGCCAAACCATTTCGTTCGGATATTTTGAGCAAGAGATGTGTGAACGCAGAAGTTATTTTGGAATTGTTGAATTTCGACCAGAAGTAGGGCCGAACGGACAGTGTCAAGAGTTGCTAAATGAAGTCAACGATGATCCAGAACTGATAAAATGATAAAATTGGTTATAAACTTGTGATGAAACATGGGTGTACGAATGTGATCGTAATGACGAAACTAAGGCCCAATCGTCCCAATGGAAGCTTTCGCAAAAGTTAAGACCGAAAAAAGCTCGTCAAGCTCGATTGAATGTGCGGATTCTTCCCACTGTTTTCTGAATTTAAACGAAGT
This sequence comes from Dioctria linearis, assembly GCA_963930735.1. Taxonomy (NCBI): domain Eukaryota; kingdom Metazoa; phylum Arthropoda; class Insecta; order Diptera; family Asilidae; genus Dioctria; species Dioctria linearis. Next base: position 299,951,143 of record OZ005740.1, on the reverse strand, counting down.
GTACAATGAGTTTTTGCCACTAAGTCGTACAGTCAATAAAGAGTACTATATCTGAAAGTTCTACGCTGATTGTATAAACCAATCTCAAGGAAAAGCTTGCAATTGTGGAGAAAAAATAATAGCATTTGCACCACGGTAATGCACCTGCTCATATTTAAATGAAATGAAATGCCCCGCTGTGAGTACTTCCTATTCACGAAGATGAAAAAAGCGTTGAAAAAACGACATTTTGCCAATATATTGAGGCAATAAAGACAGGATCACTGAAAGATCTAAACGACATACCGAAAATTGTGGCCAAGAAGTGCTTTGAAGATTGAAAAAATCACTGGCACAAGTGTGTGATATTGATGGCGACTACTTTGAAGGGGAATAAATAACATATCTCTAATCATGAACCTGCAAAGATTATAATCAAAAAATGTGGAAAAGGAAAAAGACAAAGTAAAACTATAATTATGCCTACATTAAGATAAACCAAAGAGCATTTTGATGATCTTTTAAGACAAATCAATTTTGATTCATTGTGGTATTACATCGATGATATAGAAAGAAACTCAATCGTTTCAATTTGAAGAAAAGCAAAACGACAAGAATCATTAGAGTTTGTGAATGGAACTGATACTCATCGAACTTAGATAGAAGGAACAGAGAAAAAAAATCGAAGCATATAAGAGAGCGGCGTACTATATTGAATCGCTATAAATGTACCTGGAGAGGTGCAATAATAAAAAAAACGGCATTGGCCTAAACTTTGATATGATTGTTCAATCCATACACCTGAAGGGTGCCGTGAGCCTAGATCGGCAGAGATTGGATAGGACTCCCTTCTACCAGTAAGTTGATGTCAACTCATGCTCTTTTGGCATACTGGTACTAATTGTTACGACATGAGGCCATTGATTGTCGATAACAATCCGAGCATGAAGAATGCCCGGAGATTTAGCCATACTTGGCAGGTGCTCACGTAAAACCACAAAGAACTTCCTGTTCAATCCTTACAGTCAATAGGTTATACATACACTGCCGGACACTTGATTATCGGCACTTGAAAATTTTTCTTCGCTTCAAATTGGGTCTTAAGGGTCACATGGCAATAAAATTTGGTTATACACCTACCTGCATTTACAATAATTCTCCTCTACAATGATGAATCATCCACAGAGAGTTTGAATTTTTCTAATAATGCAGTTCTAAGAAATCTTTTTCCATTTTTGGGCTGCTTAAAGAGGGACACTTGAATAAAATTGATAAGCAAAATTAAATAAGAAAGATTTTTATTAATTAATAATCAATATGACCTCCATTATTTCTTACAATACGAACACATCTTTTTCTCATCGAATTATACATGCCTTGTAAAACACTTAATGGGATTACATCCCAGGCTTTTTTCAATTCTAAAATTAGCTCGTTTCTAGTATTAAATTGTTTTCCATCGCTGTAAATTCGACGAGATAACCATCCCCAGTCATTCCAATATTTGGATGTCATTGTCCTGGAACCAAGTTTTTACTAGCCTTGTGGTATGAAAGTCTGCATTCTACTGTTGAAAAATCCAATTTTCTCCATCGATGATCTCATATATTTTTAGTTTTTCTTCTCGAAGTAGCTTAATGTACTTCCTTTAGTCCTGCCGACCATCCATAACAACCAGATCAATAGCTCCCCTATAGAAACTGGCTCCCCATACCATGACAGCACCCAAAGCACTATGACGTCTGGATAAATATTTCTCCTCCGTGGAAATAGAACCTATATCCATCAGGACCTTCCAGATTAAGTTTTTTTTTCGTCTGAAAAAATCACTTTCCCAATTAAAATCGCCCTCGATCATTTTTTGACAAAAATTTAAACTGGCGTTTTTGTGACGTTGCTGTAATGCCGGTTTCTTTTTTAATTTCTGTCTACGTAGATGAGGACAGCGTTGAATAATGCGGCAAACTGTTCGAACACTTGCTAAAGTCCCTACCTTCAGTGCTATTTGAGGTTTTTCCTTTCCGCTTTTTGCCATAGCTCTCGGAATTTTTGATGAAAGCATCGCATCAATGGTTGATGGGTGCCATTCTAGTCTCCGCGATATTACCCGATTTGACGAAGTATATAACCAAATTTTATTGCCATGTGACCCTTTAAACTCAAACAATATTCGAAGCATAGTTAAATTTTCAAGTGCCAGTAATCAAGAATCCGGCAGTGTATATGTACATATGGGTAATTCCATGTAAATGTCAACCCAGAGAGCATTTTTTCATCTTTCAATATATATACAGTGTGACATGAATGTGTTGGTACAAAAGGAATTTGCTAGGGTTATGTAATTAAAACTCAAAAATTATTTTTTTAATTATTTATTTAACTAATACAGGTAGTACAGTTCCACCTTTTGCCTTAATAACTAGCCGCAACCTTCTCTCAAAAGCGTTATGTGCGGCACGCACGACCTCAGCAGGTATTGAGTCCCATATTCGCGAAATAACGCTTTTAAATTCCGTCAAATTTCGATATTTATAATCGTTTAGCTGCTGCTGCATATATCTCCAAATAGAAAAATCCAAGAGGTTCAAGTCTGGTGAACTTGGTGGCCATTCATATTTTGGAATAAAATCCGTTAAATTTTGCTCACACCATGTTTGCACAATTTTGGCTGTATGCGATGGTGCACCGTCTTGTTGAAAACAGTAATAGTCGTCACCATAAATATTTTGAACTGCAGGAAGTAAATTTTTTTTCAATACCTCTTCAGGTAGTAGCTAGCATTTATTTTGACACCTTTTTCAATAAATACCAATGGAAGGGTCCCTTTTCGTGATATTGCACCCCAGACCATTACCGCTGAGGCATTTTGATACCTGGGTACGTGCCTTTTGCTATGTGGAATATCCTGCATAGAAACAGCCCACAAACGATTATTTTGGGAATGGTGAATACTCTCCAAAATAAAAAGTTTTTCATCCGAAAAAATTATGTCGTCACCAGCGTGCCACGATAGTAACACTTTACTTCTTTCAAATCTTTTTAACTTTGATGCATCCGTAAGTCCATGAACTTTTTTTTTTCTTAAAAGGCGAACACTTCAAGTCTTTTCGCAGAATATTTCTCACACACTCCCGATTAATATTAAGATTCGCTGCCATTTTTCTTGCGGAACGTTCACAATTTCTACGAATTCGTTCACGAATAAGTTTAATGTTCTTCACAGTGCGCACAGTTCTTTTTCTTCCCGTTTTCTTTTTATTTTCATTAGATCCAGTCTCAAGGAATCTAGTTATAGTACGATAAACATAGTTACGCGTTACGCCATGGTTTTTCATTTGCCGAAAAATGTCACCTCTTGTCTTACCACTTTTGAAATGAGCAACGATAATTTCTCTTAAGTCCGACATGTTCACTACAGGTAAACCACGCAACTGATAATTAATTCCTTAATCAGGATTTGCTCTACAGCAGTACTCGTATTCATACCATCAAGAACTGGTTTAGTCCTCACACGTACATATATGCCATTTGTACGGGAAAAAGTTGTACCAACACATTCATGTCACACTGTATATTGTTATATATCATTTTAAAGATAATTTCTTGAATTTTTAGAATTTAGCTTAGTTTTTACAAAATATTACTCCAAATCCATAACAAAAGGCTGCTAACATGACATATTCAGTTATCAAAAATGTCTTATTATTTTCCTAAGTTTTCATATTCATATTTTATCAACAAAACTGCACCTAAAAATTCAATTAGTTTTGCCGTTAAAATATGTTCCTTCTTCTGTTTAGAAAAATATCTTCTTTTTTTTGTGATTGACATAAAAATTAATATCTGCAAAGATAAATAAAGTTCATTCTGATTTACTTATTATGTTAGTCACAAAAATATAAAGAAAGTTGCATTCCTTCCAGAAAATCATATCTTTTTTACTTTTTTTCCCTTGATGTCTTCAATGTGATGGTTACAGTTAGATAGATGTCATTGAACAAAAATAATTTTCTTTTTTTCTGTTAACAGTACACGTGACAAACATAACACCACTGCTTGTGACTAACATAACATAATTATTTATGAAGTAACTATCTTGAACAAACATTGAAATTATTTTGAGAATAAATAAATATCTACTTAATTTCTCATTTATAAATAACTTTCCCACTTCAGGTAAAAAATGTAATTTTTTTGAAATGGCAACACTCAATTATTTTGAGCTGAAGTGCTGAGCACATGTGACTGGCCACATGTTCATCCCGCCATAACTAGTAGACATAGATCTTGCCGAACATTTTTAGTTGACAGGTAGACCACCATGGATGAGATCTTATCGGGGTGTATTCTTTTCCCTCTTTTCCCAACAATGAAACCCAAATATTTTGTCTCTGTAATACAGAACTTACTCTTCTCTACGTTGATAGTGAGGCCAGCTTTCCTCAAACAATCCGCTACGCGAGCTAGTAGAACAAGATGAGCGACAAAGTCTTGTAACAAAATTAACAGATCGTCTAAATAGTTGAGAACGTTCTCACGAAGATCCGACGGGATGACTTTGTCCATTAGACGGCACATAGTTTGTGGGGCGTTGCATAGTCCGAATCATCACTGTGTACTGATAGAGAGTATGACCTGGTACTGTAAAAGCGGTCTTTTCTCTGGAATCAGTGTCTAATGGGATCTGCCAGAAAGCGTCTTTGGGGTACAGGCTTGTCGACTCAGAAGCGAGTCTATCTGCGGCAGTGGATAGGCGCCCTTCTGAGTAACGGAGTTGACCTTCCTGGCGTCAAAACAAAGCCGAACCTTTCCAGGCTTCCTCACTAGAACTACTGGAGAGCTTCAAGGACTCTGGCTCTCCTGTATCACACCCAGCAACAGCATTCGCTCTAATTCGGCGTCCATCAAACTCTACTCTGCACTGCCGGTGAAATCGGATAAAATCTCTGTTTTATCGGAGTTGCATCGTTCGTCTCGATCTAGTGAGTGACAAGAGATGTCTTTCCAAGCCTAAAGAGGCGAAGGACGGAAAAATGTGTTTGGTGGCTTCGAGACGTTGATTGTCTTGAACAGAAGAACATGGCGGTCAGTGTCAGAGGCAGCTAATTGGCTTGGCATCACTTCCGCAACTATACCGAGAACATCTGGAGCCAACCAAAATAGACGCTGCAAGTCTATTCCCAGGTATAGTGAAAACGCACGTTTTTGGTCTCACCACGGAAAATGATATCCAAATCCGCATGTCCATGAACATCCATCATGACACATCTACCTGCACTTGCATGTGATACCTCCTCCATTTGACATCTGCGTCAGCTAGCTTCTCCAGAGCTCCCCAGCCTATCAAGCAGCCCAGTCACAGTTCGCCCGAGTAACCTTACTTCGGAATACGGCCGAATGTCATCTGGCATCGACACTGAAGTTTGGGCCAATTTCTTTCGTTCAAATCAAATTCGTCGGCAATACTCACGCCACCGAACAGTTGATCGTTTTTTCTTCTATTAAGGCCCGAATCTGGGATAATAATTCCAGCAAGCTCTACCACCCAGGAGAAAATGTGGTCTCGCAACTTATTGTAATTTTGTAGAGGCAGGTGATACGGTGTCAATGGATAGAAAGCTGGCTCACGCTCACTCGTCATTGCAGAGCTTGGTGGCCGCCTTAATATCGAATACGTGTCAGACTGAATCTCCCGCTCAGCAAGATTGCTTGAATAAGGTACAATTGGTGTTAACGGGATGTCAAAAATCAGGGGTTCTTCTAAAGAAGTGTCTAGTAAAATGTCTGTGAAACGCCGGAGCTTGAAAATCTGCAGAGAAATCTATTAGGTTCGCTGCCTTTACTAAAGGATTACTATCATTCTTCGGACTGTCAGATGGATTGTTAATATCACTAGGGTCACTGAATGATATCAACCAATAGACTGTCCTATTGGTTCGTCGATGACCATATGGCCACATGTTATGTTAGTCACAGGTAAAATTTATCAAAACTTTATATTTTTGTGTTATAATTAAAATTTGTGTCAAATTCGCACTTAATAATATAAACTACAACCTTTCACAAGATACTATCAGAGGAAAAAAATTAGTTTGATGTTTCAGTTTCAGAGAATTATGAATATGAAAATTAATATGAAATCAGAGTGTTGCAAATCTGTTATGTTAGTCACATTGAACAAAATGCTCTCTAAATGTCAAATAATAATAATAATTAATCTTTTTTTTTATTTACCTGCATAAAACCATCTGTCCAAAGAAGAATAACAACCTGTTTAAGATATTTTGACAAAAATAAAGTTAGTGTGATAGAAAAGACATTTAAAAAAATCATTCATCCGTTATGTTAGTCACCATGGAATTACCCATATATGTATTAATGAAATTAATAAATAAATAAGCTTTGCTTGTTGGAAGGAAACCGTACTAATTCCGATTCAAATATCGTATCGTTTTAATTCGTGTCAATGAGGGAAGCTTTATACCCATCATAATATCTCGAAAAGGTACGTCTTAACGAAGGACGGAAAATATAGAGCACAAGAGATGCAAAAAGAAAGTGGGACGATGATAAAGTAATGGCAGCGCGTAGAAATGTACAAATTTGCATTCTTATTAGAATAACTTGAGTATGCCTCTTCATGAATTCAGCTAGCTGTTTACTGTGTGTTTAGTGTGAACGCCTTCTGGAGTTAGGAAGGACAGATAGACGGACATGCAAAAATCAAAATAACTTTTAATATTATGCGTGGGTGTTCAATCAATTTTGATCATTATTTCTATGCGTTACAAACAGAATGACTAACTTAGTATACCCTATAGATTTCATCTAGGCTAGGGTGTAAAAACAATCATACATGTAGGTACACCTAACCCTCGTTTTGCACGGTTTCGGTTTAACACGACTGAAAAAATGAACAAAAATTGCATTTATATTATACTAATTTTCAGTTTAATACGGTCACAAAAATTTTTGAAAAAAAAAAAAAATTTAAAACAATCGCCCAAATTCAAAATTCAAAAAAAACTGAAAAACTACTATCAGGGTTTTTGTTTTTGCTGTCGGAACGTGACTCCTGGGTCTTCCGGGGACATGTCAGAACCATGTCAAAAAGCTGTTAACTTCGAAGATCCAGGATCGTGTTTTTGCGCAAAGGAAGCAATAAATGTCAAAAGTACCAATCACAAACTTTTTCCTAACCTCTTTTTCTTTCTTTGACATTTCAAAACAAGAACCGCGCTGCTCCTAGTCAAGAGCAGGAGCATCTAGGGTTAACCCAAGTGGCAAACAAATACAAAAAGTGACAGCTTCCAGAGCCACGAGTGCCATGACTGGCAAATCGAACACAAAATAGACTTGAGGGTTAATACCGAAGCAAAAACAAAAACTGTCTCGCCTGCTCAGTTCGAATAGCATGCTTTATAATGAAATATTATGGGGTTGCGTGTGCGTTCATGCTTTCATTTGAATGAGTTTGAAAATATTTTAGCTTGAGCTTGAGCTCTCAAAAGAGGTGAACAACGCGTACAATTCAATAGAAAACAGAATGAAGCAATAAATAGGGTAGGAATTAAGGCCTAAACACAGTTGCGACGACAGACTATTGCTGTAATAGTTTCAGATTCCTCTCCGCATCCTCTGCATACCGGATTTTCAGCAAGCCCCATCCCATGCAGGTGAACCCCTGAGAAGACTAGTGAGAATTGACAGTAGAGTTTTCAGAGTTGGCTTGCTTAATCCCAGTAGCTGTTTCGTTTCATTTGGGTTGGGTAAGCCCCACAAATCCATTGTGGAGCTACCTGAAGGGTCATATAACCAAAGGTGACTGTTGGCATTTGGCCCAAGCCGAGATAGTAGAGGCAAAGGTGTTTTGGTACGATCCCAATTGTGAAAGAGATTTCCTCCGAGGTTGCACCAAAACGAGCAAATTCTTCAGCCTTTTCATTCCCGCTAATACCGCTGTGACCTGAAGCCAAATGATCAGTACCCCGTTGTTCCGAGAAAGGGAATTCAGGGTGGATTTACATTCCAATACAAGTTTGGAGGTTGTAAAAGCTTTTGACAAGGCTTTGGCAGCTGCCTGGTTGTCCGAGCATATCGCAATCTCCTTTTTCTTAGTAAATGAGTTTAGGAAATACCTTCCCGCTAGGATGGCCTTTACTTCTGCCTGGAAAACCGTTACATGGCTTTCAAGGTGTATGGCAATTTCCATGTGAGGCTCCTCACAGCTCCGGTGTTTTCTTCCGATTTGGAGCCGTCTGTATATATGATAGGGTTTGTAATGGTTGAAGCACGGAATTTGATTCCCATTCTGCCGTATTTGGAATTTTCGTTTTAAAGTTGCTCTTCAGCATAATCTCGAGGAGGTGATCGCTGTTGCTGTGTATAACAGGTACGATGGGCTGCACGAATTCAAAGATGGATTCATGTGGAATTCTTGTACCAGTATGAATCCAGCTTCGATTGAGATGCAGCCTCAGCGCAGCGATTGACGCCCCCTTATTGACGTGTATATGCACGGGGTGTATGTTGAGGATGACCTCAAGAGCCCACGAGCTGGTTGACTTGGGAGCACCACTTACACTAAGGAGATACGATATTTGAATCTTCTCCAATATCTTGCGATGACTGGCGAGCTCCATTGCCTTCCACCACACCACAGAGCCGTAGGTTAGCATGGGTCGGATGACGCTAATGTAGATCCAAAGAATAATCCGTGGTTTAAGCCGTCACTTTTTGCCTATGGATCTCTGGCCCATCGTGACGCGTCGAAGAGATATATTCGCTCTGTCCTCAAGGTGTGATTTCCAGCTTAATTTTCTATCTAATATGGTACCTAGATATTTTATCCTGTCCTTCAGTTCCAAACGTGTGGAGCCGATTGAGGGCAGATTCAATCTGGGAGTCGATCTTTTCTTAGTAAAGAGGCATAAATCTGTTTTCAATTGATTAATGCAAAATCGGAAATCTGTAGCCCATAGTTTGTTCGGATCGCGTTTTGCACTTGTCCGCAGAGTTCAGATTCGTAGCTACCGGTGACCAAGATCACCAGGTCGTCGGCGTAACATGCTGCTTTGTACCCCATCCGGGTAAATGTTAGAGTGTTCAAGATCATCCATAATAAACACCCACAACAAAGGTGATAAAATATCGCCTTGAGAGGTGCCTCTTTAGACTCTTTTTACTCTGATTACACCGCCCAGTTCGGCAAAAACAGTTCTATTGTTCAACATGTGTGCAATCCAGTGTTTTCAGGGACTGGTTCAGTTTTGTTAGCGTTTCAGGGAACTAATATAGAAGGACATTGTTAAAAGCACCTTCTACATCGATAAGAACAGCTAGCGTAGATTGTTAAAAGAGGAAACCTTTTTCAATAGAGTGGCTAACCTCCAACTTAATTGAATTAAATCAATTACGCCGGCGAGAGAGGCCGACGGCACTGCAGACTATATATATAATACCATAGATGGCACAAGAACTAGATGTCGCATGGAATACTAAAGCAGAGTATACAGATTGTGAAGTGAGTGGTGCATTCTGGAATGGATCATAGCATGTTTTAGAGCGTGCCGAAAGCAAGTGTTTTTATAAAAGCAGTTTTGTATATACATTTGATCGACTATCTCAACACTTTAGACACGAAAAAATATGAATCACTCGACGTATACATCATTTCAAATGTTGTGGTCCATTCCGGAATGGACCACGTAGCCATATAAATTTTGTATACTTTTTTGGTACTGCATGCGACATTTAGTTCTTGTGCCATCTATGATAATACTAATTAATTTTTTTTTTACCGATTTAATATGAATGTTCGCCTGAATTTATGAAAAACTACATACATAATATCCAAATATATTAATATAATTAAAAAGAAATATATAATATTGTTTTAATTTAGATGTATACTTTGTCAATATAAAGCATGAATTTAATTGCACGATTTCAATTTATACGGTATTTTTGGAGAACGAATCGTATAAATCGAGGGTCAGGCGTACTAGCATTTTTCAAAGATTGTCTTTACAACAGGCAATAAATTAACGTCTGTAGCTGCTCTTTTTCAAGAAACAGGTAACATTTATGGCTGGGTCATCATCTTGTCGCGTAGTATAGACATTGGGCAGAAAATAGCAGTTTTCCTGAACTTCAAATGAGCATTTGGGACTATAGCATTTAACTAACTTACGGAACAAAATGAAATGAATATAAGCGGTTCAATTTACATATATATCTCTATCAGATATTAATAAACTCATATGAATGGAATAATGACTGGATCCAATAGATGTGGAATTGGAAGCTCCACAAGGTTCACTTCTGACCGTCATGTTGTTCTTTTTACACATAGATGATAATATGAAGTCTGTAATAAGACACAGTCAATTGGCGTCATTTCCAGATGACACTTTAATGTACAGTCCAGTGAACAATCATACAAATTTATATTCGTAACACGTAGATCTTGAAAGCATTGTCAACTTGCTTAAAATAACTTGAAATAAATGTAAAAAAAAATAACTAAGGCAATGTGCTTTCATGTCATTGATCTAGAAAATTTTTACCTTGGCAATGAAAAAATTGATTATGTAGAAAGTTTCGAGTAATAGTGGACAATAAAATGAAATTTTACGAGTATACAGACTACAATAATGTGGAAAAATTGCAACAAAATTGGTATCCAGAGCAGAATAGGGTTGTGGACACAACAACAATGTTGTATAATTTTTTCGCACTGACACATTTTCATTATTGATTCTTCGCTGTTATTCGCGGGAAAGAAATTCAGGCTTCAGCTCTTGCAACATAAAGATTTGTGGAGTAGGTATACTGAATTGTAAATAGAATTCACCTACGCGATACATATTAGAGGTCTTCCAATGGATGAATATAAATTAGCGTTTGCATTATAATACGTCAATGATTCTTGTGTTAAGAATTTTTGGATTAAGAATAACGAAATGTCTGAATATTTATTAGTGTGGGGCGGAGGGCGTCCAGCCAAACAATCTGCTACGAAATCATTACTTTATGAGTTCGAAAAAAAACTTTTAATGGTTGCCTAATCCAGTAAAAGATAAGAGTGTTAAATAGTCTCAAAACAAAATTAATTCAATATACATATCTTAGAAAATGTTTATTAAATTTTTCTACTTCGGTTCTTTGCAATAAATTCAGTGGCCTAGTCCATGTGAAAAGAATGGCATATACCTACATTTTGTGAAAAGGAGATCTGGATTAAACTGCTTTAGTCGCGCCTGCATTCCACTCTTTTCCTGCCATTACATATGCTCCTTCATTGCCAAGGCGAACAAGTAAAAAAGCTAGAATTGGTCTGACGGGTTCGAAAATATCCGATAGTTATTATAAATATCAAAATATCGGATATTTATGATATATATCCGATATATATCAAATATGTGATATATATCCAATTTGGTACGATAGCCATATTATTATTGTATTGTATTATTTATGTATACTATTTGCATATGTGTTTTATAAATATTATAAATTATTAAAAAAAACCTAAAATAATTTTATTGTTTTATTTAGGTACTTATTGAACAAAATAATTAAAAATCAAATCAAAAACATAAAATCTTCTTATAAATCAGGAAAAATTAACTAAAAAGCATAAAATCTTCTTATGCCTGCATCAGGAAAATAATCTCAAAAAGGTAAAATCTTATAAATTCTGATCAATCAGTGGGTTCATTAGTTTTTTCATTAGTATAAATACCTACACATAGGTAACAAAACAAGAAACATTACAAACATAACTCAACATTTATAAACAAATCAAATAAGTCTTTTCGTTATCAAATCAGTCATGGTCTACATTTGGTAAACTATTAATTATCAAATAAAATAAAATAATCAAAAAATGCCGTGCTCATAATTTTGACTACAAGGAAGATAAAGGTAGGTCATCTTCCGATTCTGAATCAGGACTGTTTATGACATCAACGACATTTTGAATCCTATCATCTACTTCTACTACATCTGCAGGTTGAGTAACATCTTTATCGTGTATTGGATCTGATAGTCAATCCAAGTTCATTTTCTTTCCTGAAGACTTGTTCAGACTTTTAAGCAAGTACACCGATACGGTTTCTCAGCTTCGACTGCACCAGACCAAAACTTGAAAAAATCTTTTCAAGACCGGCTGTTGATGCAACTGCAGTCAGGACTTGTTCACACATATTCAGGTGTTCTAGTCTAAAAGCTTCCACAAATCCATTGGTGGGATTGTTTGAAACTGAGACCTAAATAGATATTGCTGAAAAATTGATTATTGGGTCATTATCAATATAACCATTGACATAAAGTCTATTTCAAATTCAGCAAATGTTGTGTTCCTTTGATCAGGGGTCAACAAAGGATATTTTCATAGTAATCTAATAAGAATCTAATAAGAATTGATTTATCACACCTCTTCTATAATATTAGCTTAAGAAAAACACACACAATAACACTAAACTTATTTATGAATCACGGAAAAAAACACACACGAGCGCGCACGATCTTGACTTTGACTGATGATATCGGCGGGAAATGTACAGTTACTATCGTCTGATTCGTCTGTTCATTCTCTATGCATTGAATATACCATACATTGATATGCCATTATGTCCCTTATTTAAATAGGAAAGAGATATAATTTGTCGCGAGTCGTATTGTATTGATATACAGGGTGTCCCGTAAGTCGACGTCAAGCCGGAATCGGGTGATAGAGCAAATCATAACAGTTACCAGAAAAATATTTAAAAAAATCTAAGTCATGTTTTTGTCAAATTATAGACATTTCTTTTGTTTTCGAGAAAATGTACACCCTGTGATGGTTTTTTAGCTCCTGTTGCTACAAATCTTTACTTTTTTTCAAATTTTATTTTTTTTATGTAATCCCGAATAGTGCTTATGTAACCTGTTGCTTTAAATTCTAAGTCAATAGCTCCAGCTTGGAAGAAAATGTCACATTTTGCCGAACCAAGAATAGAAAATTAATATTTCACCCAATTTTAACTGACTGTAATGAAAAAAACTGTACTACGCCAGTTTGGCAAGTAACTTTAAAAGTTGGCGAATTTAATAAGGATTCTAAAACGGTATAACACTTGCTACAATATTTCTTATATTACGGCAAAAAAAAAATTTCTTCAAGAAACCCAGTTTCGAAAAATTTCTTTTCACCTACTAAAAATGATTCTAGTGTACCCAAAGCTTGCCATAAGACCGCAACTTTAAGATTTTAGTTTGAGTGAGACGGAGAGTCATTACATGAAGTGTGAGTGAGACAGATAGTGACGCTTTCAAGTTAGAGATGCTAACTTTTTGTTAAATTTAGGACAAATTTTCCTTAAGTTTAGAATTAAACACCAATTATTTATTTATTATTTACAAAAGATATTCAAACTGCCTTCCTTCAGCTGCAATACAAATTCGACCTCTTCATAAGAAGGATCAGGTTATCAGACGGGCAAATCTTCCATTGTTGACAAATTCAACTGCTTCCGTATTTCTGGTGCTCATGTTTTTGTAAAATTAGGTGATCTATACTTTTAGGCACTCCTGTGTTTTCCTGGATTGTACTTACTGAAGTACTTGGGTCTTCTTCAACTGCTTGAAGTGCTCGTCCTCGTAAGGTAAGGAACTCTTCCTTCACCATTTACTTGGTTTGGAAGTCGGCCCTCTGTATAGAGTAGACGATGTACATGTGTAAAAACTCAATGATTTGACGAGCGAGCGTCACTATCTTGCTCACTCACACTTCATGTAATGACTCTCCGTCTCACTCAAACTAAAATCTGAAAGTTACGGTCTTACGGCAACCTTTGGGTACACTAGAATCATTTTTAGCAGGTGAAAAGAAATTTTTCGAAACTGGGTTTCTTGAAGAAAAACATTTTTTTTCCGTAATCTAAGAAATAATGAAGCAATTCTTATACCATTTTAGAATACTTATTAAATGTGTCAACTTTCAAAGTTACTTGCCAAACTGGCGTAGTACATTTCTTTTTCAGTACAGTCAGTTAAAGTTCAACGAATTATTAATTTTATATCGCTGGTTCGACAAAATGTGACATTTTCTTCCAAGCTGGAACAGTAGGCTTAAAATTTAAGGCAGTAGGTTACATAAGCACTATTCGGGATTACATAAGAAAAATAAAATTGAAAAAAAGAAAAGTAAAGATTTGTAGCAACAGGAGCTAAAAAAACCATCACAGGGTGTACATTTTCTCGAAAACAAAAGAAATGTCTATAATTTGAAAAATACATGACTTAGGTTTTTTTTATATTTTTCTGGTAACTGTTATGATTTGGTCTATCACCCGATTCTGGCTTGACGTCGACTTACGGGACACCCTGTATATCACAAAAAGTCATATGATATATATCGGATATTATATCATGATATATATCCTCGAACCTCTGACGTAAGACCAATTCTTATGATACCCTAGATAATGCCCGTATGTAAATTCGTATGGTCATCTGTGAAAGTTTGACTTTTGAAGTAGTTTTTGAATAAACATCTTTAAAACGGTTCGTTGCACAGCAAAAATGATTATAGAAAATTTTATAGGGATTTCATATTCTAAAGAGCTTTTCAGTAAATTAATACCGTCTGGTACTGATCGTTTCACAGGATACGTAAAAATCCTAAATTTGTAAATGGCAACACCAAGAGCGGGTTGCCCGATTTAGTCCACTTTTGAAATTATACTTACTATTTTTTATGAAAAACTATGACGCGTTCTCAGGCAGTGTCCAAATATGTAGTGAAAAATGAAATTTTTGTATGGCAACCCATTGTCCCATTTTCGAACTTAATTTTACTTTTTTTTTTTTTTTAAGTCCATGTGCAAAATTTCAGCTCTCTAAGTATACGCGTTCACGAGTTATATTGAAGACGGACAAACGGACATGCAAATATCAAAATAACTTTTAATATTATGCGTGGGTGTCCAATCAAGTTTGCTCTGCCATTATTATTTCTATGCGATACAAACGGAAGGACAAACTTAGTTTAGTATAACCTTTAGATTTCATCTAGGGTATAAAAATTCCTCCAAGAAAGAACGAAAATTATTTGGGAAACGTTCGTTAAGGTATTTAAGTAAAGCTTTAGTGAGGTGTCTGAATATGGATCCATTTAGAACACAAAGAATCAAAGTATTCAAATTTAATTTGAAGAATAAATTGTAGGTATCCATTTGGATACAATTGGATCCAAGGGGTATCTCTGGGCAGCAGCTGATAGTACTCACCTAGCCAAACAAAAAAATATATACGGCGCGGAGGGGGCATCTCAATCGTTTCGGAGTTACAGGGTGAGTACGAAAATATGCTAGTTTTTTTGCAAAACACTTTATTTTAAATAGTACATGGTGTACCGTCACCGATAAGAACTCATGGTAAGAGCCTCACAGACTTTCCAGCCCTGTACTCCTCACTCGTTGGAGTTATGATGGTCTAAAATAAAAATTTCTGATTTTCTTACCTTTTTTTTATTTTGACCTCATAAAAAAAAACATAATTTTTTTTATAAGAACTTTAAGCTGTGGGCTCTCCTCTTTAATTTGATCTATTACACCAATGTGCTAACTGTAGCCGTTAAAGAGTTATTATCACCTCATAATCTATTCAGGTCATACCAAAATTAGACTATTTTTTTTTAAATTACGTGTTTTCAGTCACTAAGGAACGCATTTTTTTGTGACCTTGATTTCCTTTGACATTTTTTTTTTTAAGAAAAAGCTCCGGTGGCAAATACCATCGTTGTAGCTTGCTTCTTGAACGAGAGGATGTGGTTCTCAACAGTTTCAGTCAGTTTCTTATCAACAGCGGTTGAGCGGTGTCCCTCATTTCTATTGTGTTTCGAAGCGTTTGTTATCCCTTTTAGGATATATGTATATAGGAGCTTCATGTGATTTTATCGCAAAAACATATTCGTCAGTTTTACATCTTATGCGTTATATATGATATTAATATGCAAAAGATAACAAATTCAATATAGTCATTAAGTGTTAAGTCCGTTACCTGGCATATGTATCAGTCTTTGATTTTCGCCTTATCGATCTGATCTAAACTAAGAAATATATTTGCTATATGCATAAAGCTTTTATATTCTTATCTGATGAGAAAACCTCTTTTATAACACTGCGCACCTCTTATTTATCAATTTACGTGCGAGGTGTTCAAAATTTATGCCATCTAACCTGTCGACAAGACGTTTGATTAGAAAAGTATAAAAATACCAGGTATCAAGCTGATAAGATTCATATCAGAAAAATAAGGTAAACGAAGAAAGTATGCATAATGACTATGCGGCTCCATAGGGATTGTTATTGGGTGTTATATTGTTTCTATTATACGTTACGTAGTATGCTGACTATGCTTTAATTTATGTGTTGGAATTAGAATGCTATGCTACTGACTATAAATGACTATGGAATATGAATCGATTTAAAATAAACGTGAATAACACGAAAGTGTGTGTGAATATCAAATTCTCAGCAGGAAACGGAAAGCTGAATTATGCACTCTGAAACTATTCTATGAAAGGTGTGGGAGCAATACGCTCAGATTCTCAGTTCATTTCTTTTAATGCATTGATGTCATATGACGGGAAGATATGTAAGGGGGCTATATGTTTACTTGCACACTTTACCTCTGCATGACCAGTAATGTTAATGTTAAAAGTAGGGGTAAATAGTCCTCCAGGACCTTGCGAACACCGCGACCATAGTTGATCTATTGTGCCTTCCACTAAGGTGGTTAAGCAAAATCAAGTCTTTTAACTAGCTCGATTATTGGTCTTGGGGTTAGATGGCAGACTTTATTTTGAGAGATAGTTGTTCCTCCAGTGATTTGTAGCCTTAAGGAGCATTCAACAATGGCAGAGTAAAGTGGAGTTACCAGATTGCATTGTCTCTCCTTGTCTCAAGCTTGCACTCTAATATAAGTTCTTCGCGCTTCCCACCAGAGTGGATTTCACAGAGTAGCGTCAGATTTGAAAAATTGCTAGTCTCACGTTGGTGAGATAATGAGAGAAAATGGAATCTGGTGACTCTACTCTACTCTGCCATTGAAAAACCCGCCTTTAGACGTGCAAGCGTTGGGCATTCACATATAACATGCATCGAGGTTTTATCTTCCTCTTCGCATAGTCGACACAGTTCACTGTAGGATTTGCCTATCTTCTTCAAGAAGTGACGGAGGGGGCCATGACCAGTGACTACGTTACCAAACAGTCTGAGCGACTGTCTGCTAAGTCTAATAAGTTGTCACGTCTGGAAATGAGAGGAGTTGAAGAATTTGATCGCCTGCCTCAGGCGCGCTATGCCGAAGGAGATTCAATTGCCTGATTCCCACTTAAGCAGTTCCCCCCTAAAGTGGCTTTTTGGTAGGCCAAATGTCGGGTAGGGATCAATATACGGACATTCAGCTCCGCTTTTAGTCAATTCGTTGCTTTTTCATTACCGTCCACTCCTTCGTGTCCAGTGCATGACCAGTAAGTTAAAAGGAAGTATGTGGAAAATGAAAAGAAGCATTCCATTTTAATTTTGTGTAAGCATTCATTCTGTCGTATATAAGGAAAGTGGACGGAAGCAGTTACCATGAATGTTTTTAGAATGGTATGGAAAATAAGCACGTCTTCACATATTCGTATCTCGTACTTATATAAAAATAATCCACTTCTTCTTTTCAAATCATAATATTTTCCATCTGCACGCACTTTTCCTCGTTCATTACTCGACCTTCTCCTTCGCATTAGCCTCTGCAGATATACATAGTCGCACAAATTTCTATCTCTTTGGTAAATACAACACGAATGAATATACATAATAGCTATTCCTTACCTGGTGTAGGGACACGTTTAATAAATAAACGGTAAACAATACATGCTTATCATCATACTTAGTTGATGCTAGTATTAGTATGGTAAACTAAACATAGACCAAAGATGAAATGACACGCAATGCGACAAAGAAATAGAAAAGTATTATACAGACGTTTTTTTTTTTAAATGTCTTAATAATTGTTAGTTTTTCGTTAAAAACAACTTCTTTAAAATCAATCCAAAGAATTTTAATTGGGTTCAAGTCAAGGAATTAACCTGACCACTCCTAGACCTGAGCCCGTTAGTTGAAATTCAACTCCAAGCTAATTTGCTGATGTGTTCAGGATCTTGAATTAGGACCAATTGAATGGAATATCTTCTTCGGGATAAGGGTACGTGCATAACGGCGAGGCGAGGCTATACCAAGAGTTGAAGAAATAAAATGATTGTGCTATGAGAGTGTTCATAACAATGCTGTGGCAACGCGCGATGTGTCGAGACACCTAGAGGTATCTTGCTCGAGAATGAAATATTTAATTTTTTTCGCGAGATACAGCGCGCTAATTTTGATAGCTGGCACATTCTTATAGTTTTTTTCTTTGATATAATTGAAGGGTTTCTCATCCTCATATACTGGTAAAATCTATGAGGATTAGCATGTAAATCTTTATATGTAATGTATGTAGATGATGAAATTCCCCAAATTCTAATCGCTTGTTATTGTGACCCTATACACAAGTAAAACTCCAGAAAGGGCTGGACTAACAGAAAATGATTAATTTTATATTCTTAGAATGGAAATTTTGGCATTTTTTTTTCAATCTTATGTTGAGATCTTTCTATACTCATTCTCATATGTCTATGATCTATCAGGATCACTCCGTAAACCTTCATATAAATGATGAAATTCGCCAAATTCCAAAAAAAAAAAAAAATATCCAAGTAAAACAGCGGAAAGTACATTTATGTGAAAATGGAATATACATATGTAGTTGCATTACGTAACAAACACAAATTTTTCCTCAGAATCTGATGACATAATTTATGCTCTCACTTCGCGATTTATCAAGAAACTGAACGCCTTGTTGTGAACACTACACCTGGAGATGTATCTCCATATCCCCTCGCCTCGCCTTGCCTCGCGTACTCTTAGGCACCATAATATTCTCTTAAGATTTGCATTTACATTTAAACAGGGACACTTGATTACCGACATCATTTTTTTTTTCGGCGGTGTGTTATACCCTAGACACACAGCACGAACTAATGAATCATTTGTACTAACTATTCATTAAAATGCCGTGTGCAAATAGTATATGTGATTATAGCTCGAAAATCAGATGATAATGAAGTGCACTAATGAAGTGTTTTCCTCCTTCATTATAGCTATAATGAGGAAAAATGTGCTAGATTTGGCATAAAATGTAAATCTGGAGCTCCGCTGTGCATCTGCCGATTTGAAAAATAAGAAGAAGAAATGCAAATCACAAATTATATTATTAATATTTTTTTAAATATAATGTTTTTCTCATTTGTTAATTGTTAAATTCGAAAATAAATAAATGAAAACAAAGTTTATCGCGTTAATTCGATTCATATTGCTTCTTTAAGGTGATAAGTTCATCAAAACCAGTTTGACAGCTCAACTTAATTAAAGAAATGGCTGTGTCCGCAGTTTATAATGAATCATTATAGACTAATGAGTCGTTAGTTACTTCTTCATTAAGAGTGCTGTGTGTCTAAGGCATTAAGTATTTCTGGCTTACGAAAATTTAAAACACATTTGATTGAAGTGTTAAGTACCACACATAATTTAAAAAAAAATTTAAATGTGACCCAGAAAATCCCTTCCCCACGAAGAAATTGGAAAAATAATTGCGTTAAGGGAAGAAATTCTTTCAAATCCAGAAATAGCACGGAGATTAGGATGACATCTTTCATCCTTCCTTTCATTTGGCTCCAGTGAGTTGTTTTGTTTTTGTTAAAAGATTTTTAGAGATAATTAAAATTGAGATTTAAATATGAGAATCGGTGTTTTTTACTATTACTTATAAAATCATTTTCAGTACTTAAGAGTACTGTTAGTACTTTATTGTTAATTAAATTCAATTCAAATCCGAGCAATCGAAATCAATTGTTCTCCTTCATACATTTACGACTCTATGATCTCAATTTTATAACAATTATTGCACACATCCGAATAATGTTGATGCTTACTACCTAGTACTATAGATGGCACAAGAACTAGATGTCGCATGGCATACTAGAGCAGAGTATACAGATTGTGACATGATTAGTGCGTTCTGGAATGGACCATAACATGTTTTAGAGCGTGCCGAAAGCAAATGTTTTTATAATAGCAGTTTTGTATACATTTGATCGGCTTCCTCAACACTTCAGATACCAAAAAAATATGAATCACTCGACGTATACATCATTTTAAATGTTGTGGTCCATTCCGGAATGAACCACCCAGCCATATAAATTTTGTATATTTTTTTTGGTACTGCATGCGACATCTAGTTCTTATGCTATCTATGCTAGTACCTAAATACTTACTCTCTGTTTGTTACAGGTGAAAACATTCTCGAACCTTTTATTGATGCAGTAAATTTACTACTAGTGGGTTGTTTCCTGGGACTCATTTGTATTGATTTCGTGTTTAATATAAATAAAAATGTTTGTTTTTTTGTTGGCAAAGAACTTACGGATATAAAATATTTTAAGGTGAACATTTATTCTACTTTCTTCAGTGTAGTGCTGATTTTTTAGTTCTTGTACCACTCTAAGCATGTATTCATTAAGTAGTCTGTAGAAAACTAGGTACAATGAAATTATGCCAAGGAAAATAATGTCAATTGATACTACATATTACCTCATTCGCAAATAAAATAGTTTCAATAGATTTCAATTCGATTGTGAAAAAGAAATAAAGCCATTGGGCATTAATTCCATGTCTTCATTGATTTAATTAAAAAAAAGAAAAAGAACAAAAAATCAATTTCCATGTTCTGTTTCTAAAATGCTTGATGTGATTTTTTGTTTACATTGATCCCAGGAAGATATTAGCTGGTCGTGAAGTAGAAATTTCGTTTGTAAATAAATTAATTATCAATATAGTGTGCGAGATCCCCTTTGCTTTAATGCATTTTATTGTTTTTACAAAAACAAAAATCGCTATCGCGCCGGTTTGCTTGAATCTCGTTAAGTTAAGACTTATCTATTCTATGGAAAAATAATTTTATACACTTTTAAGTTAATTTTGTTTTCTGTACGGTATTGTAAAAAAATTGAATGTACATATATACATAAATAAACCTTACTTAACCCATTAATGTCCAGTAAATTTATTTCGTCAAATTATAGTGAAATTTTGAGAAGTAATTACCTTATAGGCACTCTTAACAAACAATTAAAAAAATAAATGTGACGTAGAATATCTAAAAGTTCCTTTTTTAGGCTGGTAGATTATCCTGCCAATGGGAATTATCATGAGTCAAAGAAAAGAAAATTTATTAAATTCCAAACATAATTGTAAATTATAACCTTAATATTTTTTCTCTCCATAATCCAATGGTCCATTTTGTAGTATCTAGTTGCAGATGATGGGTCTTATTTGTCGTGTTTCGTATACTGTTAGCAGTAAGTAAATCGCATTGTTTCTGAAAATTAACCAAAGGCAAACCAATTACATAACTCGCATTCAAACCCTAAGCAAACAGTGGTTACACCATTTTTTGAGCGTATTACGGTAGTTGGAAACGCGATGTTCAAATAAGTCGGCTCCACCCATCTGCTTATATGAAGCGATAGTCTGCGGTTGTTATAGGTCTGTAAACCGTTTTGTTGCCGAATTCAATTTTTTAAGCGTTACAAGAGGTCTAGTTTTTATACAATTTCAAGCAACAGCATTATTATTCCAACGAACTATAAACTTATCATCTATAGAAACCTTTTTCATATAGCCCCGTGGTTTTTTCGTGAACATCTTTTTGTTTGAAAAAGTAGCTCACTTTGTTCTAATCTCTGCCATAGTTTCCGTTCTGCAATTCCATTCTTTGAGAAGTAAGAAAGCCAACCCAGCGATGTACATAAATTATGGAAAGTTATATGGGATTCCGTACTGATGTTTCCTTGTTTATAAGACCTTTGACAGCTTTGAGACCTTGCTCTTTTCCCCGTGGTATCCAACTGAGTATTATAGAGCCACAATATGGTACGGCACGAATTAAAATAGGGACCGTTACTGGTCACGAGTTTATTGCAGAATAATTACACTGTGTTACAAAAAAAGATAAACTCGATATACTTTTGACGAGACATAGTATAGGTTGTAGGTCTAGTGGAACTAAAAGTAGTGGCATACTAGAAACTTCTCATACACCCTCAAAATCTCATTTTAGACCAAAAAAAACGTTATTCGGTAGGTCAATGTGTATAATAACTTATAACTTCGCCATTTTTTATTCGATGTCGAATTTTTTTTTTATGGCATTTGAAAGAAGAGAGATAGGCTTTTCTAATCATATGTTCCTTATTTCGTTGCGTTGAAAAGTCTTGAAGTTACAGTCGAAAACATTTCGAAATTTACCAGTTTTGACAGATTTTTTCAACTTTGACAACAATTTCATGGCTTATTTTACTCTACAATATTTTTTTCTATTTATATCACTAACAGCGATTCTGTTCGATTCTGCGTCTAAAGAGCATTTGTTAACTAAAATTGGTTGAGATTTGACTGAGTTATCGAATTTTTGCTCATTAAGCAGCTATATTTCCGTATAATATTGAACTACAGAGAAAGTTGAAGAAGCACTGGGCTTTAACAACGAAAACTGTGGAAATGTAAAAAAATGTAACAAATAACAACAACTAAAACAACACTAACCGAAAATTTTGTTTGGAATGTTAACAGAAGTAACATTTAATTATCATAAAAGTTGTATGATGAGAGCTCATACGAAAAAGCGTATTTTAATTTTACTTCGAAATCCCTATCCATATTATAATAATATAATAAATAATAAAATAAAATAATATAGTTTTCAATGTAAATACAAAAGTGAGGTTTAGTACGACCGAAAAAATGTTTCGTCCCGAAACGTTTCCACGTGTGGAAACCGAAAAGAAATTGACAAATGCAACCGAAATTTCGTTTTTCGGCCGAAAAAAGATAAAATTGTGTTTTTCTTAAATATCTGAGATAAATATACTATTTTATTAGTAAAACTATTAGTTTATCCTATTTCCATGATTTTATTAATAATTGGAGCAAAAATCTTGTTTTAAAGTGGAATAAATTAAGTTTTTCGGTTTAAATTTTTCGGTTTTTGATGTGAAAGTGCATTAAGTCTGATGTGTAACGAGTTACAGTGCGGAAACGTGAACATTCTTCCAAAAAAATGTATACGAATAGTACCCCTTATACAGGATGTTTCGTCCATCATGGTGGCCTTAGAACACGAGGTGACAGTAGTTACCTAGTCAAACAAAAAATTGTATGGCAATGGCGAGCGGCATCAACCGTTTCGGAGTTACAGAAAGATTTCTTAATCTATGCTAGTATTTCACAAAATACCCTGTTTGTAAAAAGTACAGAGTGTACGGTCACTTACAGAGCTCACTGTATGCAGAACTTCATGGCCTTCCAACGACTGCTTGACCTTTTAACTCAGGAGTTATGATGGTCTAAACTAAAGATAATTTGTTCCCTTGTGACAGCAAACTCGTCATTTTACAAAAATATCGTATAATTTCGGTATGACCTGAATAGGTTATGAGCTATTAACTGTTTAACGGCTATAGTGAGCACATAGGTATAATAGGTCAAATTAAAAAGAAGAGTGGACAGTTTACAGTTTTTATATAAAAAAAAATTACTTTAAGCATCTCTTTGTAAAAAAACAAGAGATCAAAGTCAATAAAAAGAGTACGAAATCCCAAATTTTTAGTTTAGACCACCATAACTTCTGTGGAGAGAGGAGTACTGGGCTGGTCGAGCAGTCGTTGGAAAGGTCATGAAGTTCTGCATACAATGAACTGTAAGTGACCATACACTCCATAGGTCTTAAGATACAGGGTATTTTGTATTAGGCTAGCATATTTTTCTTAATCACCTTGTAACTACCATGAACGAAACCCCCTGTAAAAATGGTACATTTTTTTTGAGGAATGTTTACGTTTCCGCCACTGTAACTCGTTAGACATCAGACTTACAAAAAAAGTGTTTATACAAAACATGTTGAGAATTTAGTCTTCTTAAAATTTATATTTTTACATTTTTATCGTAGGATCAACCGTTGAGGAAATATTGTTCGGGTCTAAACTTGGATTTTTCATCGAGGCCCGCAACTGATTAACATACATATATAAAAATCACAACTATCCCACCTTTTGTAGGGCAAAGGCATTATTTTAAATTTAGAAAGAAATACTTCATGGGAATTTATCGGGCTATAACATGAAATACTTATATAAAATATTCATTAATTTTCATGTGTTTCTAATTCATCGATCACCTAACGAAAAAATATGTTAAGAATTTATTAGCTCACCAAAGCCAACTATCATAAAATTTCAATAAAATTAGTGAGCATATGAGTTCAGTTTTATAATACTTTAGTTCACCCTCTTTAAAATGATACAAAAATTAGTAAATTCGGTTAACTACTTCCGGATTTCAAGATCGTGTAAATTTTCAAAAATTCAGCCAAATGAGGAACTCCTTTGAAATCGGTTAAAAATATTCGGGAGATCAAAATCTCAACATCTCAAAATTGTGGAAGATTTTAATTTTCGTGTAGGTAGCCAAATTTTCAAAAAATCAGCCAAATTGAGAACTCCTTTTAAAATCGCTAAAAAATATTCGGAAGATCAAATCTCAACATATCAAAATTGTGGATGATCTTAATTTTCTTGTAGGTACCCAGTCGGCATGCATGCGGACATCATCTGACAGTAAGCTAAGTGGCACCTATATAGAACGGATAATTTGCATGGCTCCCATAGTCCTTTTTACTAACTTGTTTTGAATTACATAGCTTCACTCCGATAACACTTTGATAACAAATGATCAGAACCGAACCGAACTAGTACCTTTAAAAGAGTCGTTTTGCCCATCTGTACAAAAAATCTTATCGACTTTTGGGTGACGCCAAATGCCGTCAATTTCAATCAATATATTTTGTATGTGATGTATGTACCGGCTCAAACTAAC
Organism: Dioctria linearis; assembly: GCA_963930735.1. Classification (NCBI taxonomy): domain Eukaryota; kingdom Metazoa; phylum Arthropoda; class Insecta; order Diptera; family Asilidae; genus Dioctria; species Dioctria linearis. Next base: position 299,926,097 of record OZ005740.1, on the reverse strand, counting down.
TGTTACGGCTTAAGCTTTTCTCTTCACGTTTCCTGCGCAATTGATAAATAAATCAATAATTTTAAAATTACATTTCGGATAGTATACACGTAGAAGTACATATGTATAAGAACAAAAAAACAACACACAAGAACTGAGCATAAAAAAAACTTAATTGAGCTAATTTACTAACAACGGGAAATTTTGGCTGTCATCATATTTGATATTTGCAAAGTTCTTCCTATATAATAGATATTGCGTGACAGACTGAATGGCAAAGGTTAAAATACATTCTGATTTTTTTATTATGACATCGTACATAGGTAATTGCTATGACGTATATTGTTTCAAGCAATCCTGAACAAAAAGTAAACAGAAGAGGGCTAGAAACAATCACAAAAAATAAATCAGAACAGAAATAGTGGTGCAGGTTCTAATATAAAATCATTTCACCGCACCGGATAGATACACATCAAACAACAAAGTGATTTCAACAAAATGTGATATTTTTAAATGTATATATATATATATGTATATAATATGTATTACATAATATAATATATAGATATTATCGTGCACATCCGTCAATTTCCACTCTCAAAACATATCCTCCTACACAAAACCTACATGCATATATATAACTGCTCTTCTAGATCAATCTTCTATCAACAAGTATAATATACAAGTATGCACTTGTGTGTGTGAGTTACACATGTTTAATATTAATAGTTCATTTCTATCTAATCCATAATATCTATCGGATAAAATATGCGGAAAAAGATATCGCAAATGAGACAGACTTTAAAAAGGTAATCATGAAACTACATATACTGCCTAACCCCGATATTAAAAAACTACCGACACAAACATCAGTCGTCGCAGTAGCAACATTGCTTGATCGATAATAAAATGGAAATTTAGGTCTCTAGGCATTAGTTACTTCATCTTGGTGGAAGATTACAAGAATCCCAGCGAAATAATCTTTGCACTGGAGACTTATTGATTCTCTGACTTTTTCCGTCTTCTTCGTCGGCTCAAATCTAAGTTTTATCATGTTTGCAGATAGATGTTAGTACGAAAATCAATTTGCAGTATTTCTGTACGTTTTGAAATAGAATCTCAGGGTTCCGGAGAAGGAACTAATTTCAGATTAATTTCCTCTTTTATATTGGAAAAAGCTTAGCTACCTACGTAATTAAGTTCTAAATAATTAGCTCCTTGTAAGGTGATACGATCGAATCAATGAAGAAGTTAGTTAATAGCAATTTACTACTTTGAGTAGGTACTTGGCTGTTGTAAGTTAAATATTGTCACGAGGCATTTTTAATTATATATATAACAATTATCATACTTAACTACTTCAGTTTTTTTTTTCTAATTTATGTTGAACGATAATACCGAATGATCGGATAGTAAAAAAATATATTTAGGTGTCACAATATGTTCTATGTATGTACATACTATGGTTATGAGCTGGCTGAAAATATTAAAATTACATTGAGCGATATTCACAGTCAAAGTTAGAGGTGACTGTGGCTAAACTGACCCTGACGTTCAAGGTGAATGAAAATGTAATAGAACTGATGATAGACACATTTCAAAATGGGTCCATCACAAGAACTAACTCTTTCATTTGCATGGCATAGAAAAAAGTTTGTTTATAATTACCATAAGCAAAACAATAAATATACTATGTAGTTATGTTTCCCCTTAACACCCTGCAGCGACCAGGAAGTTCATGATATCCTCAACTTAAAGATAAATGTATGTCTGCAATAAAACATAAGTAGAAATTTAGATATCCTTTTTGAAATTCCCAGATGAAACCAGACAGAAATCGTGTCACCTCGTCTAACAGACGGAAAGGTTTGTTTAGTCTAGAGCTGATAGTATTTACTATTCGGATCTAGATCCGAACTATCCGAATCCAGACTAAGCAAAATAGATTAAAAATTTCCTCCACATTGCAATTGTTTTATTGGGAAAATGGAAATTGATACATATTTTCCCAATGAAGCAATGCAATTTGGATGAAATTTAGAAAGCTCTTTTGGGTCGTGGTGAACCAGATGGTTTGGTTCGGATCCGGATTTCAGAAATCGAATAGTTGGCAGGTATCCGGATATTAGAGAATCCGGATCCAATTTTCAGCTCTAGTTCAGACCAGACCTATATATTTTGTATTACAATTACCTATTGTTGTTTATTAATTATTGTTGGTTTTAATTCTGGCTTTTCAAACCACAAACTAAATTTTCAAAAATTTGCTCTTTATTTATTGTTCTGAGTGCTTTCTGAAACGTTGTCGAATTATAAGGATCAGCAGCGTTCCAAAACCTGATTCCATCCATATTTAGCAAGTTTGCTTTGAATGGAACAAGTATTTCATGGACTATTAATATATTTATAATTTAAGAGACAGATTTTTTTTTTTTTAGATTTCCAGTTCAACAAAATCGAAATTTTTCGTCTCAAATTTAATTCGAATAGGTAGTTAATAAACATTGAAAATAACAAGAAAAAAACTAGAATTGGTCTAAAAGGGGAGGGTCCCTACTCGTCATCACCAATTTCGTCCAAATTCATAGTATAAGTGACACAAGTGCGAGCTCCAGATGACCAAAACTAAACCGAAATAACGCATAATGTAGGGAAGGGAGCTTTGGAAAATGCTTAAATTTGTAAATTTTCGCGGGATTTGTCGCTGTTAAATTGCAACAGAATTTGAACGAAAGCCCCAAATTCTTTCGGGTAAAATGCCAACCATAGAGGAGGTATTTTCGATTCTGTAAGTGGCATTTCCGTGCGTTTTCAAAAGTCGCTGGTAGATGGCGAAAAGTTGGTGCGCAAAATTTTTATGGATTTAATTTTTTTAAATAGGTAAATGACATCCGATCTTTCTCAAATTTTGTACAGATAATCTCTTAGTAAAAGCGCATCCATAAAAAAATTGGATTATTCGAAAAGTTGTAGAAAAACATGTTGAAATGAATTTTTCAGACAGAATTTTGTCAGTCGAAAATTAAATTTCGCAGGGAAAATATGTCCAAAAAATCAGAAAAAAATCATAAGAAATCAAGCACAATGAATTTTACAAATCGGATAATATTTACCCCACCTCCCTCAGAACACCAGAATTCGGGAAATGAGAAACTTTTTCCATTGGTGTCATTCATTCTTTTGAAATTGAATTTTTCATCCGATTTTGATAAGATTGTATACGAATATTCTACACAGATGGTAGAATATAAAATAAATATCCCCACCCCTGGAAAAATAATTTGTTTTTTATATATTTTGTTTATCAATAATATATAAGTAACCCACCACGTGTTACCAGTCTGTAAAACGCTGCCGTACGAATCTCGTAATAGTTTCAAAAAATCATAAAAACTCACAATAAACTTAGCAAAAAGAATTTTGAAAATCGGTTGGAATTTGGCCGAGAGATAAAGGTGTGATAGCTTTACAGTATATGCCGCTAATTAATGTTGTTGTTTTTTCTAATAACTCGTTATCTGCAAAAAGCCAGTTTTGAGAAAACGACGGAAAAGTGAAAAAAAAGACTGAAAAAGTATTGGGAAATCACCAATTTGTGGAATATTTTTTTCTTTTTCTCACTGGATGTTTTGAAATAAATTTTATTAACAGTATATTGATACTATTTTTCAAAAAATGTTAAATATACCGAAGAAGTTGCACATACAATGTTTTTCTCTGTCAATTATAACACTTTTTTCGATATACTGTGTGCGAACTAACGACTCAATTGAAAATGAATAGTTATTTGAAATCAGTAATCGCTAGATTGATTTACGGTTTACTCGAGAGCTTCACTTATGCAGTTTATTGAAAAACAAGAAAAATCACGAAAGCCTTGAAATTTTATTAGGCAAAATGACTGGAAATTAAAATGCACGTTATTAATACTGGTATTGAAAAACGGCTTCCTTTATTATAATTGTTAACATGATACAAAGTCTAAAAAGGTATGACCGAATTATCTGTCAATTGGTTGCTGGCGTCCTTTGGCTACAATTGTCACAAATTTGTTCGTCTCAATTTCAATCGTCCTTATCAAAGTGAAAAAAATTTACTATTTGGAAATTTCTTTGCTTTCCCACTAGCACATAATTACTTTTCCCGAAGTGATTTAAATGAAGAAACTAATGTTTGGTTAAATATTTTGATATATTCAAAACTTATTTCAGTCAATAAAATGCGAAAAACTCAAAACAAATTCGCTCGAAATGACATTGTCACCTCATGACGTAGCAACACTAAAAATTCCTCTCGAATCGGTCATACCTTGTTATCTTTGTATCATGCGAAGTCGCAATTTCATTTTTAAATAGCAACTTATCTGCACATGGATTGCTGTTTAATAAATTTTTTTAACGTCTCGGTAGCATGTTTACTTGTCCTGTTTCTTGTAAAATTAATTTGAGATTTTTGGGTACTTCAGTGGTTATTATTTTGTTAATAATAGTATAATTTCTATAACAGAGTACGCGAAGGTATATTCAGTTTAAAATCGTAAATTTTGCAGATAACGAGTTATTTGAAAAAACCACAGAATGTAAGTTGAAAGTAATTTAGCAAACCTTGCAATCTTATTTTGGAAAATGCTCCTAAACTAATTGGGGTAATGAGTTCTGATTTTCTATGTATGAAATATAACAGATTATAGATAATTGTAGCGAAAAGAAAGTGACTTAAATGTTGCGAATATCCAGCAAGATGGTAATTATCAAAGTTTTCCGAAAAGTGTTAATTTTATCCCCGGAACACCTACATTATGCATTATTTCGGTTTTGCTTGGCCATCTGGATTTGCCACTTGTGTGACTTTCATTTCTAATCAAGCCCAACATATACTGTGAATTTGGACGAAATCGGAGACGAGCACGGACCCTCTGCTTGTAAGACCAATACTTACGACACCCTAGATGAATGCCCGTATGTAATTTGAGTGTTAAATTAATTTTGCGTATATATTTCTAGAACGGTTCGTCGGGCAGTAAAGAAGATTTAACTAACTTCATAGGGTTTTATATTCTGAAAGAGTTTTGAGTACAATAAAAACATCTAGGACTGATCACTTTCACTGTATATGTAAAAACCATAAATTTTTATAATGGCAAGATCAAAAAGTAGTTGCCCAATTTAGCTCATTTTTGAAATTATATTAACTATTTCTATGAAAATGTTGTGCAAAAAATTTCAGCTCTCTACGCTCATGCGTTCTAAGGCAGTGTCCAAATATATAGTGAAAAACGAAATTTTTGTATGGCAACTCCACGAAGGAGTTATCCGAATTGTAGCATTTTCGAAATTTGATTTAGTTTTGTTTGTCAAAGCCCGGGTGAAAAAACGGCAAGACAAGCTTAGTATACCCTATGATTTTATCTAGGATATAAAAACATACCGGACTTAAATTCACGCAAAATTTGAGATCCGCACTAGAACTTTAACTTAATTTGGGGAAAATTAAGGTTTCCCACTTTGCCCTGGTTAGCCTTCCTGATATTAAGTAAGTAAAACAAAGATGGATAGTGCAATCTTACCATCGTTTCTACATATTTAGATTTCTGGTATTCAAAATAAAACTCAAGTACCTACTTAATCGTTGTGAATTGTACCTTGATTTAGTAAACAGAAGAGATTGTCGCCTAAATTACATAATATAGACATAAGATTGGGTGTTTTGAACTGTTCAATCTTGGTGGAGACTACGTGTCGACTGAAATCCAATCGTAGCCGCTATGCGTAGTTTCTCTGATACCATTACTTTTAGCAGGACTAGGACTACCCCGTTTTCTCACAGTTTGGGGTCTCCATAGTCTCCCCCATATCTGATTATTGTTTAAGAATGCTACGTTGATTTAGAGATCAGTAACTACGGGTATTCGTAAAGTAAGTACGGTTTTAAAAAAAAAAAGTAAAACAATATTTTTTCAACCCAATTTTATTTTTACATGAAAGAGCATATCTTAAACAATTTTTCTACATAGTTTCTGCCAATGTTCAAACACTTTTCGTAGCGGGTGAGCAGCTTTTCTATACCTTCTCATAGAAACTTCCCGCCAGTGACGATAGCCACGACTCCACAGCATTTTTCACCTCATCGTCAGATCCATGTCGCTTGCCACTAGCTCGTGCTTCATGTTCAGGAACAAGTGGTAGTCAGACGGCGCCAAGTCCGGGCTGTACGGCGTGTGATCGAAGTTCTTCCAATGAAATTGTCGAATCATCGTTTGAGTAGCACCAAGCAGTATAGGGCCGAGCATTGTCATGGAGCAACACGATTCCTTTACTGAGCATTCCTCTCCGTTTGTTTTGAATTGCTCGCCGTAGTTTTCTCAAAGTCTGACAATATCGTGGTGCATTAATGATTTCACCTTTGGGTAGAAATTCAGTAAGCAAAACCCCTTTCCTATCCCAAAACACAGTGCACATGATTTTTCTTGCTGACATTGTCGTTTTGAGCTTTTTTGTTTTCGGAGATTGAGTGTGTCTCCACTCCATTGATTGCTGTTTGGATTCTGGTGTGACATGACAAACCCATGTTTCATCACCTGTGACAATTCGGTTTAAAAAGTCCTCGCCCTCTTCACGTACCGTGTGAGAAATGTCGAAGCACTGTCAAGTCGCTTTGTTTTGTGAACAACAGTGAGCATTTTTGGAACCCATCTGGAGCACACCTTGTGAAAACCTAAGCGGTCTGTAACAATTCCGTATAAAACAGTTCGTGAAATCTGCGGAAATCCGTCTGAAAGCGTTGTCATTGTGAAACGTCTGTTCTCCTGGTTTTTTCCATCAACTTTCCTTACAAAATCATCGTTGACAACAGAAGGGCGACCACTCCGACCTTCATCGTGCACATTTGTTCGACCTTCATTTAACATTCTAACCCACTTTCTCACCATTCCATCACTCGTCGCGTCTTCACCATAAACATTTTTAACTTGACGATAAATTTCGGCCGGTGTCACATTCCTTGCGTTCAAAAATCGAATCACAGCACGAATCTCACAGTCAGCGGGATCAATAATTGTCTTAAACATTTCAAATGTGCACAGTAAACTGAAAATGCAACATAGAGCAACCAAAATGGCGTCAGTTGGCAGCCAATGAACAAGGAAGACTAGATGTAGGCGCGGAACGCCGATCGCAGCACTGTGACGGTGCTAGAACGAAACGGTACTTACTTTGCGAATGCGCCTCGCATATACACGAATATCAGATTCTAAAAGAAACAAAGCGGACAACTTCTTCGTGGTGTTGTCATACAAAAATTAGTTTTTTTATTTACTGTGAAAACGGTTAGGCTTCTTTTTTGGGGTTCCGTATCCAAAGCGTAACAACTTCGCAGTCCGTCCGTCCGTCACCAGGTTGTATCTCATGAACCGCAATAGGTATACAGTTGAAATTTTCACAGACTGTGTATTTCTATTGCCGCTATAACAACAAGTAATAACAAATAAATTAAAGGGGGGCCCCATACAAGAAACGTGATTTTTTCCTCGTTTTATTCTCATTCATTATTATTATCATAAGTAGGCATTTTTTTTTCAAATCACAGCATTACTCTCATTTGAAAAAATAAATAAAAAGTACGTAGTGTTAAATTTTGTACTATGGTACGGAACCCTGCGTGTGCGAGTCCTACTTGCACTTGGCCGGTTATTATTGTACATACTTGGGAATGTAAAAAGACCTATGAAATCATTTAAAACATTTTTACCATCAAAAAAATCGGTCTGGAAATACACGGTGTTATATAAATTCGAATACAAAAGTGATTTACTGTTTAAATATGAAACAAAAATGTTTCTTTCTCATAGTTTCACAAAAACAAAGTCCTGTTATTAGTCCGCATGCTATGACAAAAAATGCAATTTGTATCAGTCTTATTTAGAAAGTGGAGTGTGATGGAAGCCATACGTGAACTAGTTGTAAAAAAATTTATTAAAGGAAGGAAACCTTGTGAAATTTTTCGGGACCTACGAAAGGAAGGGATAAAGCGGGACTTCATATATAAAACAATCAAACGTTATAAGGAAACATCCTCTGTTAAGGATCGTACTAGGCAACGTATTAAGATCGTAAGAGAGCAGATTCGAAGAAAAAAATGTCGTTCGGTGAGAAAAATAGCTGCAAAATTGGGAATCTCAAAGTCTTCAGCACAATTAATACTCACCAAGGAGTAAACCCTTACAAAAAACACAAAATTCATGGAGTTTCAGCCTCATCCAAGGAAAAAAGAGCTGCTAGAGTTGAAACCATACTTGCTTGGCACGGTGGTGATGAGTTCGTGTTTTCCGATGAAAAGTATTCATTTTGGAGCAACCACACATCCACAAAATGTGTGGGCAGTCAGAATGGAGGACATTTCCGAAAATGAACTTTATGTGCCCAAATATCAAAATTCATCATCAGTTATGGTTTGAGGTGGTTTTTGCAGAAGATGCAAAATTCCCCTTGTTTTTATTGAAAAAGCTGTCAAGGTCAACGCTGAATATTACCAGAAGCATGGTTCTTGAAGCAGTTGTCCTTCCAAGCGTCAAAAAGTTATTTGGAGATGATTATTACTGCTTTCAACAGGACGGAGCACTTTCGCACACCGCGAATACAGTTCAGAGGTGGTGTGCTGATACTTAACTGACCTGACTTTACCGAAGGATGAATGGCCTCCAAGTAGCCCAGATTTAAATCCTTTAGATTTCTTTGCTTGGGGCTATATGGTAGCGAAACTTAAGTACCGAAAAAGCAAGTTATCTCCAAAATTTGGGAGGAAATGCCCGTTCGTGCCGCCTGCAACTCTTTCGAAAAGAGATTAATATTGGTAAAAAAAGCAAAAGGAGGTATTATCAAAAACATTTATTGTAGGTTTTTAACTATTCATGTGCCTATTAAATTTCAATAAAAATCTTACCAAAATTTTAAATACTTGTTCTTATACCTCAATATCTTTTTGTATTCAAATATATAGGACACCGTGTAAATGTGAAATATAATTACAAAGAGTACATTTTAAAAATAGAGACGAAGCTATATTTACAGGCATTCATCTATACATTACGGTATTGACAAAATTGTTTTCAGACCAATCCAGTTGCTCTTGTTTTTGTGACTGTGAATATAACGAAATTTTTGTTTATTGAAATCTAGAGATAAAGACGTTTGTTTATTAACACTAATATAAAATGACGATCTGCCTCATCCTTGAAAGGAAACAACAATAATATTTTTCCTTCTTAATGCCATCCAAGTGACTCATTTGTAAATCTCTTATTGGATTGCCAACTGACATAGATTTGAATTTTTAGCTCTTAAATAAAGTTCTCCATCTAAACTGACAGCGCTCCTTTGTATCATTTCCATCATGCAGTACATTTGGTGCTGCAGTGAAAAATATCTTTATGGAAATATTTCTGCTGTAGAAAATGTATAGATATGTAGGTACACATTTCTTCATAGTGATAGAAAGAGGGATATTTCATTGATTTTTATTTTAAAAAGGTTTTCCTTTAAGGGTCACCTTAACTGAGGAAAGTTACTAAAATAGACCAAGATGGATTGTTGGCTTTTATAAAATTTTATATTAAAAAATTTTCCCGCTTTTTGTTCTAATAATGTTTTGTTCTAGTTAGATAGTTACTCATTAAAAAGTTTCCCGCTTTTTGTTCTAATAATGCTTTGTTTCTAGTTAGATAGTTACTTCTATTCCGAAGGCAGAGCCTTAGGGAATAGCGTTTCTGCGTACATTTCATCATTGTGTATGTAAACGCAATTAACACACAATTTTCTATGTTCATTGCTATATGTAGGTACTCTATGTACTACACCTTGCGCGTATTTCATCGTCATAGGTTTGAGGCGTCTCAAAATGAAGAAAAAATGAACTTGACGAGAATCGGAGGAGGCGGTGGTGGCTGCTGATTGCGTGTTTATTTATTTATTTACTTATTTAGACAATTAATGATATAGATTAGAGAGAAAACTCTATTAAAATACTACTTAATAGGTCAACAAACAAGCGAACAATTTTGAAAGCCAAAGAAAAAAAGATAAAAAAATACCAATAGTACAAAAACATAAAAAAACTATCAGTGTAACACTATACTTATACAACCTAGACAGAACTAAAATTCAAAAGATGGAAAAGATAGATTAAGTGGATTAAAGTACAGATTAGAGCTAATCCAATGTTACAATATTATTAAAGAGCCAAATTCTAATATTCAAGTTATAAAAATTCAGTGAAATTAAATAATACTGTTTTTATGCAGCATAAACTATGCTGTCAGACGACAGGGGATCGAAAACTTTTCATCAAGGATAAATAAAAAAGATTTGATTTAAATTGTTTTCAAAAGTCGAATATATTTGGGTAATAAATACAAACCAGAATCACAAAATCTTTCGAAATCTATCTGTGTGATGAAAATTTAAATTCTTCGCCTGACTCGAATGTATAATTTGAATTTCATTATGGCAAACCAAAATAGGAATAACAATTAAAAACAATTTGTCAGTACGCTCAGGAGCGTACTTTAAATTATAAAAGTTGTGAGCACTAAATATATAAAATATATATGTACTAGAAAATGAAAAAAAAAGTATTCAATCTGTCAACGTTGCCAGTGTGTAAGGTGCAAAAGTACAAATAAGAGAGTGGCAGTGCTCTAAGCTAGAAGATTATTCAAATGAAACAAATGTTACAAAAAAAATACTGCATCTACGTAGCTAGTTCGACCCTCTCCGTCTGCCTGTTTGTTTTTTAAGAAACCTAGAGAGGTGAAATTTTGATTTCGGGTGTTTTATGAAAATTGCATTTTCATTGGTTTGTTATATTTTTTATTAATTAGCTGTGTTCTTTTGTGTACCTTGTTCTAGAACTCCCATATACTGGAGAGAACTAATTGTTCTGTCGATTGAAGCGAACTATTTGTATTGTTCGTTTCATTTAAATCTTTCTATAAAAATGTATGAGGCGTTCTTTTGTGTATCTTTTGTTCTGCTATGTTCTGCGGACACAAAATAACACAGCATATATTTCAGAAATAAGTGAATACCCTTTGCTGCATTCCATGGCTTCAGAGATCCAGAGTTAGGGTTTGAGGAAAGAGCCATACAGACCAGGAATTGGTCACATTTACAGCAGAATCATCAATGGAATACTTCTTTAAACAGAATTAAAAGGCAGACCGTTGAATTGTTGAGAATTGAATCGACCCTGAATGGATAAATTCTGAACGGAGAAGAACTATCAAAATGCATTCGGAATTTTATATAACCAATTGTATGTATACTCTGCGCTAATGTTACTAGCGTTCTCGCGCAGAAATAAGTGCCTCCAGTATATTCTAATTTTCTGTGATATTTCGAAATCACTCTCGATGATATGCTCACTGCAGCAAGAGATCTAACACACCTTAAACATCTTCTGGTTATATTGATCTGACTCCAAAGCTCTTCATTCGTTTCATGAAACTTTTGATTTCTGTTTTCGATTCAGCCGTGAAAACAGTTTTTCTTTTAGCTAGGGGAGGTGTGTCATTTCATATTAATATTAGGAGAAAGATATAGGAAACTGGAGGCAATAACCCTATGCTATGTGGACTACCTTATAAAATTACCTACAAAGTATTAGAGTCAGTTCAGTAATTGCTTCGGTTAGATTATACATCCCATAGTGAATCTTTTTGTACATCCCCGAGAAAACTGAGATTCCATTGGCAATGATATCTGTCGATCATCACTAAGCATGTATGGCTCATGTCCTGAAATTATAATCTTTCGAAGATTAGTCGTTGAAAGCAGGCTCTCTACAGCAGTCTAAGAAGGAGATTTAGGTTTCCCGAATTTAGCTGTGAAATTTTAATACCACTTAAGTGCGAGCATTCCAAGGAGCGTTCTGCCATAGAAACACTTTAATTTCTCAGCTGTGAAATCACTGTGGAGTCGTGCCCTTTTCACTGTCGGCGAGTGTTATCCTAATGACCAGGCCTATGATTTGATCTGTACGATCTCAATGATTCAGATCTGGAGCAGAATTAGACCGGATTAGATAGGTTTCCATGGAGTACGATTGTGGAAATATAGATTTGAATCTAGCCATGATTCTAGATTCTAGGATAATGTCATTCATAAATGAATCCTTTCGGTGCTCCTTTTACGAGTCATGGATAACGTTATATAAATAAACTAGAGAGCAATGTTTCACCGATATTCATTCAAATAATTGATTTGATGATAGACCATTCCTCTGGAGAAGTAAAGCACCAATCTATCTTTTCCCTTTGAAAGACCTGCGAAAGTTTATGCGAACTGAAAAAAAATTTCTTTTCTTTTCTAAAAGATCGAAAACTTCTTTGACACGTTTCTTTCGGCGGTCGGAATACTTAGTTTGGATGTCTCTTCAAAAATGAGTGCAGCAGAATATAGTCATTTCCTGCAATCTCGTTTTCTATACTGTAGATGATGAAATCATAGGGAATACTAAGTTTGTCATTCCGTTTGTAACGCACAGAAATAATGCTAGTAGAGCAAAATGGGTTGGACAGATACGTATAATATTAAAAACTATTTTGAGTTTTGCATGTCTGTCCCTCCGTTTGTCTGTCTATCTGTCCCTTCTCATAATAAGTCGAGAATGCGTTCACTTAGTAAGGTGAAATTTTGCATACGGCCTTGAAAAAAAAAACAAGCTTAACTTCGAAAATGAGACCAATCGACCAACTCCTTCGTAGGGTTGCCATAAAAAAATTTCGTTTTTCACTATATATTTGGGTACTGCCTGAGAACGCGTCAACGTAGAGAGCTGAAATTTTGTGCATGGTGTTTTCATAGCAATAGTAAATTATAATTTTGAAAAATGGACTAAATCGGGCAACCCTTTTTAGTGTTGCCATACAAAACTTTGGGTTTTCACTATACATAATATATTTGGACACTTCGTGAGAACGCGTCGACGTAGAGAGCTAAAGTTTTCTACATATAGCGTTTTCATAAAAATTGTAAATAAAATTACAAAAATGGATTAAATCGGGCACCTGTTCTTAGTGCTGCACACAAAACTTTTTATTTTCCTTTTATTTGACTTTTATTTTCATCTAGAGTATAATATTATTGGTCTTTTAGACCAATTATAACATTTTCTCTTGTTTTATTATATGAATATGGTGCATCGATGTATACCTACTTAATTGAAATACGAATGAAAGTTGGCTTACTACATGGAATACTCGGGACAGCTGAGGTGAAGTTTTTGAAGCAAATGCTAAATAAAGTGGTTGTACGACAATTGTAATTAACAGGATGGTCCATCCGTATTAGCCAAACTGCTATTCCTTACCCCACGATTACACGAGACAGTAGAACTGACGGTCAGTAATAATTTCGTCTGCCAACTTTACTACTACAAACCCTTTGCGTTCGATCAACTGACTAGTCAGTCAATTATAAAAGTGTCAAACGGTGCAGATACTTCTCTGCTCTGCTGTATGCATTTCTAAAGATTTCTTCCGTATTTCGTAATTTTTCTCTAAAAAATAACGATTACAATGCGTACTAAATTCTTTTCAGTCAGTTCCCACTCAAAAGAGGGAAGATTAGAAATATAAGCGCAAATTTGCACTAGCATCTATCTTTTATTTTAATTTTACTAGATTTATGGCCAGTTAGTACTGACTAGTCAGTAGGGGCTTAAACGAATCTGTGTCAGTGTCAGTTTTACTGACTCGTGTAATCCTCGGGTTACTCTTATTACCTATCTTGAAGTTTACGATCCTAACATTACAAAATTGGCCTCTTTCAAGAATTTCCTTTTGTCTGAACGCGTTGCAAATTGCAACTACAGCAAATACTTGCACATTTTTTAATAACATTTAATTTAATTATTGAACTCTGTCATAATCTTTACTCAAAATGAGAAACATATAAATGTCAATGAACTGATTTTCGTCCACAATCTTCCACGTCTTTATTTCGTTGAAATACTGAATTTAAAATTAAGTGATCATGGGGACAGTCTGTCTAGTAGGAGCAAAGTTGATTCTACGCCCAATATCTGTGTAATTTTCTGTTTGCCGACCATACATTACAAATATTGTTCCAGGTATTTTTCAAGACAGTAGATTGTACTCTATCCCAGGCACGATACATACACCAAATGGAATCTTTGATGTTAAAATTCCTTTTGAAATTGTCCAATAGTTTTGTCATCCATATTTATATAACTTCGCATTCATTTTTTCCTTTAGTGACATTTAAAACTCCTTATAATACCTTGGTCCAATGGTTGAATTAGCGATAGACAATTGGGCGGTAAATATTTAACAATCACATTTTTCTTTTTGAAGTTTAAAACATCTAGATGGGCAGGACAATTATCAAGCAATAAAAGAATTTTACTGCTTTCAGAAAGACCAATATTTTTTAAATGTTCCCTTGTTTCTGGCACAAACTTGTTATTGAACGAATATAAAGTGATTGATTGTGTAATCCACGCACGTTTATTCGTTATATATAAATCAGGTAGTTCTTTAACGTTTTTTAAGCTACGTGGATGAGCGCTTTTCCCAATAACAAGTAGCTTGCACTTATGGGATCCGACTGCGTTTGAATTGAACGAGTAAGGACTGTTATTCCTTCCTTAGAGACTTTGGATCAATCAACAGAAACTTCATTGCTACAGACCAAAGCGTGCTACAAGGTAAAGCTCTCCAAAACAGTCCTGTCTCATCTGCATTGTAGACCTGCTCTGCTGTTAAGTTTTCCTTTATAACTAGCTCGTCGAGCTCATCAACAAATAAAGTGGCAGCTTCTTGTCCGCAGTCATATTTTCACCTAAACAGATACGTAACATACGTAACCAGCCTTGGGAATCTTGATTGTAGATTCATTTTCTTATGAAAATCTTTAGCCTTTTCTATTAAAATATTTCCGGATATCGGCACACCCTCACTTCTCAGTTGACGGAACCACTCAAATAGTGCAGCATTCAATTGGCGATTTTTAGCACCTCGTAACGTTTTCCGCTTTTGCATTTCTTTCGTAGAAACACTTTCTAAGAAAAACTTTAAAATTCTATCTTTATTTTTGCGAATATCATAACTAGTAGATAAACCGACAGTATATTTCTTTAGCAAAGCTGTTTATGTCTACATTTTTTCAATACTTTTAATAATTTCAATTTTATCTTTAATAGATAAAACTTTACGAACCCTGAATTCATATTTAAGCAGATATCGTACACACTAAACTCACACGCGACAAGTTTTCTTAAAAGCTTTTAACATTGAAGTAGGTACATAACTGAAAATAACGCAACGTAAGAAACTAGTGTTAATAATATTCCAAAAGAAAAACCGTCAGTTTTTCCAAGAAATCCAAATCCAAGAAATCTTAGCTGGCAGGGTAGTAGAAAGAATTTTTCTAAGAAATCTCGGAATAAATTTTGCCTTGTAGCAAAAAATTATTTTCCGGATATTAGAGGTCTTTCTGGATAAAAGAATAAAACCAAAAATATAACCGAGAGGAAAAATTTTCCGGAGCTTAGAGGTTCCAGATGTTAGAGTTCCGGATAAAAGAGGTTTCACTGTATATCAATGCCATCATTATGAAGTTATTGATAATAGCATTGAGAATTTCCGTGATTTGACTGACGAATGTATCAGGGAGTATTTTCATTATCTCATTGCTTATCGCAACAAGAAAATAATGTAACAACTCTTCGAACTGTTCATAGAGTTATCATGGAAGAGCTCATTATGTTGAAAAAAGTATATGAGCGTAGTCCGAATACCAGAACAAGTTTCGTTCTTTCATCATAACTCATCCATCGATGAAGTTATAAAATGTATCCAGAAATCCGGACAACCTCCCCTCCCCCTCCCCAGGACTTCGAACTTATATTAAATAAATCGATTTTTCTTTTGAAGCAGTTCATTAAAAAAATCAAGAAAACCGAAGAAAACAAAATGATAAATAAATTCTTCTGTAGTTTAAATTTTCCGTCTTGTTGTAAAAAATTTTGACGATCACAAAAAAAATCGTACTTAACGAATATCCAAATATCAAAATACATACATATGATTGGTGACATATTCTCATTTCAAGATTCTTACGATTTGATACTAAACAAATAGGAATAATTTATTACCATTTAATTAGAAAACAGCTTTTAAATTTTAGAATCAATACGATACCTACTATTAAACATAATTCCTATTCACAGTCATACTTCGCGTCCTTAATACATGGCACAAAGATTAACAGGGTATAGACTTCCCAAAATTATCAGTGACGTGGTGAATTCTGCAGTATTAAGTTGCTTTAAATAGCCAATCAGCTACAACATTTATCCACATTTTTCGATGGAGGGCATTCGGTCTCTTCTATCCACGATGAATATTAAGTTGATAAAGAAATGAACCCCGAAGAACTCAAGGTGTAGGAAATCTGCAACAACAGCTTTTCCCGATCATTCATCATCATTTTATCTACTTTACCGGTAACCGGTGACTGAGGAATAATAAAATTAAATTGATTCAGACGAAAATCGGATTCAGCATATTAAAGGAGCGTTTACAATGGCAGAGTACCAGATTGCATTTTCTCTCATCACTCACGTCACCAACGTGAGATTAGGAATTCTTCCAATCTGACGTTACTCTGTGAAATCCACTCTGGTGGGAAGCGCGAAGAACTTACATTAAAGTGCAATCTTGAGAAAACAAGAGCAAATGCAATCTGGTGACTCCACTCTGCTCTGTCATTGTAAACGCTCCTTTATGCTTAAATGCTTAAATTCGTATCATCTGAATCTCGTTGTTTTTAAGACGTCACATTTTGATAATGTGCCCCCCCCCTCTCTATATATTGGCTTCTGCTCACACTTTAGCGTGTATTCTTATCTTAAATCTTTATGTCATCATGTATTCTTAAATTTTCAAGTCCTAATACTATTTTTTTCTAATTATTTTTATTTTTCTCTTTTCAGATCTCTTCAACAATATAGAAAATGCAAATAATTCTCAACATTGTAAATAATAATTACCCACAAGCTCTTAATCGTTAATAAAAAATAATGAGACCAAATAAAATGAATCAAAAACAGTCATTTCTGTTATATCTATATCATTTGTATTACTATATAAAGATCATAATCGTTTAATTTACAAGTTTTACGCAAATATTCCATTTTTTTTTTTTTTTTTATAAAACAAATTTAAAACAAAATATTTTTTATATTTTATACGAATAGTGCGTGGTAGTGAAAAAAAGAAGAATAAAAAAAAAATCAGTGCTTAACTGAGGAAGTGAAAATTATTTAAGATGGCATACCGTAAGCCATCAGATTTAGACGGCTTTATAGCCCTCATGACTAAATCAGACATGAGGGTCAAAGCTATTCTGGCTGAAGATTTAGTAACATTTTTAAGTGATGAATCTAATTCGATAGTTTGCTGCGATTTGGGTATGCTTGTGGATGGACTTATACCCTGGTTAACTGGAAGTCATTTTAAGGTAAGGTTTAAATAAATTAAATAATACATATGCCTCCTACAATCGTACTTACATAATGTGCATAATGTTTATAAGTTTATATATATATATTCTTCTGATTATTTACACATAAGTGAAATATTGTGTATAACCAAAGATCGTTAACAACAAGAACTCGCTTCTTCCATAATATTTTGTTTCAAAGAATTTTAGTTGTACTAGAAGAGAGGGCGAACAGAAAGACGAGCGAATGCGAATTAATGACCGACATTCGACAAAGATGCGAACGATAGTTTTATATTGATTTGGTTACCTGCTGAGTGTTGACCCCACTAAAAGTGCTTTTGGGAGAAGCCTACACTACTGATAAAAAATAAGTTGAGCAGATGAAAATATTTCAAAAATCGTTTAATTACGGTAACAAATGGCACTAGGGTTTAATATAAAGAAATCGGTCACTTAAAACTTTGTATTAAAACAACTTTATCTTAATTTTTATATTTCCTCCTGCATATTTGTTATTAGTCTAGTTTTCTTTGAATAGACGATATTAGACTTTCAACGAAACTTGACGGAATTTCATTCCAAGCCTTTTAATTTTAAACTGATCCATTTTTAAATTTCAAGAAAACTGAGGCTGTTCAATTTTTGTTTTTAATCAATGTGTACATTCACTTGAAAATATTTCTTTAGAATTTTTATACACTATGCCGAAACGGTCCAAAAATTTTTGATTAATACGCATGCCTAGCTGGATCGTTAAGAGCAATAATGGCTGGCTGGATCAATAAGTGCAATAGAAATTTACTTAATAACTTATTTTTGCAATGTCGGCGGGTCGCTAAAACTCCAATATACAGAATAGTACGTATAGGCTGTGACGACGTGAAGATGGCAAATTTTAGTTGGACAGTAATAAAAAAATTACAAAAAAAAATGCAATATGTCACAAACAATAAAAATTAATGATGGGCATAAAATCGGTCATTTTGGTGCTTCATGTCCTTAGAACATATAACTAAAGGAAGCGCAAAAAACCTGAGAAATTCCGGCATTTCCTACTATGTGGTGGAGTTCTGTTTATGTGTTCGCTATGCACATGGAAGTAGTAAATCTGAAATATTTTTGAAGGGGGATTTTGCGTAATTATTTAAAATAAAACAAAATTGTGAGCTGCCACTGACCATTGAACAACAAAAAAGCTGGGAACACAAAAATGTAAACAAAGAAATAGTTTGTACAAATTATCTTGATATTTTCGTTTTCCCATTATTTTTTCATTTCCTTTGCACGTATTTGCAAAAAAGAAACTTTCTAGTTTAATTTCAGGACCTGAAAAACGTCCTCCTGGGATTACTTCGGCGATCATTTATACAGCAGCCCACAGCACAATTCATCGTTGAAATATTCACACGTTTATGAACTTAAGTCCAAGGCATAATCACTAAATTGTCAATTCAAATGTTTTTATTTAAAATTAACACAATTTGCGAAACAATTATTTAAAAACACGAATCTGACTTTAATTCGAAAAGACACAATTGACTAATGTCAAGTTCACTTGGTTAAAGCTTGGTTAAACTTGATTAAATTCTTCTTGCCTTTCCACCCCTTCGCCTAAGAACCGAGATTTCCTCACACCGATAAGGTTTTCACACGATATTTTGCTTCCTTTAGTTATATGCTCGAAGCTTATGTAAAGGTCATTTGGATCATTTGAGTCACCTACCTCACCGAATTATTCATGTCAGAGCAACGCTAAAAGTCCGCTTGTAACGCCACCACTGTTTTTCGACACCACTGGAGAAGATTGAACATCCCTGACTACGAACTGTCAACTTGGTTATGTACCTTCTGTACATAACATTTATTTACTTCTCCCCCACTTGAATTCTTTCTATAAATATAATCTGTTTTTACTATTGTTCATTTGAATTCTAACTCTTGTAGAATAAAGTTGTTAAGATTGAGATTGCGAGTTTTTACTTTTTTTAAATTCCAGTTGTTATACGCTTAGTTTATCAATTTCGCGGATGTCCGCAACTGATATATCACTGCGTGTTAAGAAATCACAATCAAAATTGTGCCTTTGTAACTGCTCAACTCAACTATTGAAATGTGGCGGGCAGGCAAGCTGATTGGCCTCAAAACAAGCATTTAGCAAATGAAAAAATTACTGCATTTTCTGAATGATTAAATCAGTCTTCACTGCTGCAGAAATTTGTATTTGTTTCAATTTATTTCATTCTTTAGTCATAGAAATAACTTTTCTTTAAGAAAAACCCTTCTCAGGGCCAACCCACACAAGAAGTTTTTAAGGAAGGAAGGAATTTCCTTCCCTTGGGTTAGACGTGCCATAACAATAATGTTGGCTTCGCGTAGTTCCTTATATGGTTACCGAAATTTATTGTGTGCGTGTTCAATTAAGTCACAGTTTTTGATATAAACAATAACTGTATCACAAATTCACAGCACGTAATGATTATTAATCACCTCAAATCGCAAATAAACATCTGTACAGCCGTCCGATGAGAAATTTCAAAATAGCCGGCTTGCGGTAGTTTTGGTATGCTACCCGTACTCCCGATCGAAACTTGGTAGCACGGACATTTTCCTATTCCCGAATAATTCTCACCCGTAAAAAGTTCCAATAATCTCCCTATGTGGGCTATGGCTAAGGAAATGAAAATTACAAATCTATAACACAAATCCAAATTCGTTGGCCAAAGCGAATCGTTGCAAGAAAATATTTAAATAATATTGTGAACTATACAGATTATCCATCATGTTTCTTAAATCTTTGCATTGGTTTGCGCACCTATGTACCCTTGTGCATATGCCGAAGGGAGGTATATACCAAAATTACGATTTGGCGACAGAGTTGGCAGTTGAGAGACTAGTAACAATTAAAATTAATTCAGAAAGGATACGTTTTTGGATGCCTAGTAGCAACTTTTTGTTGTTTCTTATACCCTAGGCAGACGGGCGAAATCAATGATCATTCGTTCGTAATCGAATTTTTCAAAAATCGATTTACCATTGAATTTTAATTTTAATTATTAAAAATGTGCTGTCAATTACATACAAAAATTGACAGGACTTTCGTTTTAATCAACAAAGCCTTGTGTAACTTGATTTTTGAAAAAATCAATTACGAACGAATGATCATTGATTTTATCCGTCTGCCTAGACTATTACGCTGCCGAAACAGAGTGAACTAGATGCAAAAGTTGTATTTCAATGTAATGTAAACAATTACAGTATAGTCCAGCGGTCTATGTTATACATGTCAGTGAAGAGAAGTACAGAGAAGGATTATTTTTTTCTTCGAAATTTACTAGACATTTTTTCTTCAGAATTCGTATGTAAAAAATATCTTTACTTATGGTCATGTAGAAAATTTGTCCAGCAAGAAAACATGATACATATTACAAACAAAATTCAAAGATTCACAGAGGATCAGCTCTTTTCTTTTTCTCCTTTATGGACGTAACGGGAAGAGCAGACTAGCAGAGTACGTAATGGTCGTTCGCGAGCGGTTCCTGATGCGGCTTCCAGCTCCTCGCTCGCGACCGGTTCCTGATGCGGCTTCCAGCTCCTCGCTCGCGACCGGTTCCTGATGCGGCTTCCAGCTCCTCGCTCGCGAGCCGGAGCAAACCAAATTAAAGCTTAAACACAATTTCGACGACAGGGCAACTTATCGAAAGACGGCAGCGGGGAATTCGCTGGCAAAACAGGCAATCGAAAAATTGGGAACACAATTACAGCGACAGGCAGTGTGCGGCGATTGTGAAAGAAGAAGATACTGAAATTTCATTTGTTCTTTGTTTTGAGCGTTTTTAAAGGAGATTTTTATTGAGAGTTTTGTATATTTTGCAAGTGATCTTGCCGGCGATGTTTTTTGTAACTATCGCGAAAATTCTTCCACTTCTTTCTGCAGTTGTCAACTGAAAATACAGAAATTAACTAAATTAAAATCAAAATAAATGCAAAATATCACAACTTCACCATTTATATTTGAGCGCCTAGCAATATCCATCCAAACCACGTTTTTTTGTCCTTGTCCACTTGTCTACTTCTGCCTGTCTTGTAAATCATAAATTATTTCGATCAATTTTTCCTCAAAACTTATTCTTTTAAAATTACCGCGACGTACTACCACCTCAAAAAGACAAAACTTAAAATGCCAAAACAATCTCATTCGTTGCGCATTTTGTTGGTAGTACTGCAGCGACGACGGCAAAATTAGAATTAATTCAATTCCGACGACAACTTCGTCGCCCCCTTACCGTCGTTCGTCGGAACTTGGTGCATTCGCATAAGACACTGTGTTTTTAGAAGTTTGACAGCGGAATTTCGTCGCCGTTTATCGTCGCTCGTCGCAATTGTGTTGTATATACTTGGCAGCTTACCATTCGCTCTAGAATTTCCCATAGGCTCATGTTCGTTCTTAGTCTTTCGATTCGCAGGCATCCTTGAGGATTTCAATCGAGTGATTGTTTGTGATTAGGATGATTCATTCACGTGATATGATGTGAGTAGTAGAATTCTATTTTTTCTTTTGATTTCTTCGTCGATCTAGTCCTGCCCCGCGTGCACATTTGTTTGAAACTTTCTCCGTTACCGACTATTCAGATATAAGAACTTACAACTTACATACAGTATTCATCTCTTAAAACCTCAAATATTGTTTGGAATCATTCTGGGAAAGTTTTTGAAATAGTTTGCACTGGAATCTTGAACCAGTACATTTTTTTATTCGAGATTTATTAAGTTGATTACTACAATAGTTATTACAAAAAATAAAATTATTCAGCAAAAACAAAAGAAGTATGCAAAAACAAGAAAGCAGATTACTCTAACTATTATTAAATTTGAGCTGATTTTTCAATTGCAGTCTTGTAATATTCAAATTAATACGGTCGAAATGCTCATTAAAGAGAACGGGAAGTCAAGGGTCGTTCGCACCGTGTAGGTGGATCGATGGTAAGAAATATGGAGAAAATGTTGGCCTCTGAGCGAGCGGCTTGGGGTTGATACAACAATTACGCTTAACAAAAGTGGAGAGTTTATTGAGCCCTTCAAAATATCAAAAATTAACACAATTCTCGAGTTTCCAGCGTCTGCAAGGACAACAAGTTCAAACGGTCCACATAACGAGGCAAGATTACCGAGTCGCTCCAAGAAAGGAGTGCGGAGTGCGAGTGCACCTGGTAGTAAGGGGACCACACGGATTTGGTATGTTCTAGTATCGACCTATCAAAGGTGCAGTAAAGAAGTTTAGTGATGTAACGGTCGTCAAATTCGTTGGACCATCTCTTAACAAAACCCAAAATCGAATTGGCCCTACTGACGACTATATGTAATCGATGTGATCCTCAAAAGAAAGGCGAGAATTGAGAATCACACTCAGATCATTGGTTTTGTCAAGCCTAATACACACAAACTGGCAGAGTGTACTCCCGATACGAAACTTGCTTTTCGTCTCATTACATCACCTTGTAATAGAGTACTTGCCCATCTCTAAAGCTTGTTCTCAATCAAGGATTTTACGTATAATTTTTTCCGTTAACACTATTTATTCAAACAAATGCTTCGATTTTTAAAAAGACTTTAATTCAAGAAATGGTTGTAGGATTCGTAATTTTGTCATTTTAATATTTACGCAAATATGAAAACATATCAACACGAAACAAAGAAAATCTATCATTATACTCCGCGCCCACCTTCAGTCATTGTATTGGCCTAATTCATTACTTTCTGCAAACTTTCACTTCCACCATTGCCGAACAATGTTTCCTTTTCTCGAATAAAATAACACTTTGTTTTTTGTCTTAAGAACTCTCCCAAGAGTCATTGTTTAGCTTTTAGGAAAGTCTATTAAAAATTGAATTTATTCAAATAAAATAAAATTCGAGTGGGTGAACTTCTTCTCCCAAAATGGTCTCAAGCAACTAATATGTGTAGTTAATTTCCCCATGTACATAAATAAAATAAACCAGAAAGAAGCGGTTCTGAAATACTTAAGCTTGAGACAAGTTTAGTTTTTGTTCGGCCCAGGTGATGTTGTCGATCGCAATAACTTTGTAAGCATACCGGCTTTTGTCCCATTTTGCATTTGGTTTAAAAATTTTTTTTTGTTTTTTTATTTTTTTAAAGGAATTACGTTTACTCAGCACAAGTTTTTAGTTCAGTTTTTCGCGAAATTTCAAAGTAGCCACACTTGGTAACTTCAGTTAGTTTTTAATTGCTTCCCTATAGGTGTTTTTTTAAATACGTTTCTGGAATATACTTATTGATTTGCATTAAAATAGTATAAGTACATATATAGTTCATTTTATAAAGTGTAGGTTGAAGTTTTCTAATGGTATAATCGTGAATAAGTGATTTTTTTTTATATCCGGAAACGTTTCATTCTATAAATTCATAAGAAGTATAAATTGGATATAATCAGTGTATTTTACTTGCAATAACCTGGAATAGATTGCTGAAATAGCTAGCTGTTATATAGGTAATTACGCATGATCATAACTGATCAAAATGTGATCATATATTTTTCACAATCGATGATGTCATTACTGTTAACTTTATATGGTAAGAACTACGTATTT
Source organism: Dioctria linearis (assembly GCA_963930735.1). Taxonomy (NCBI): domain Eukaryota; kingdom Metazoa; phylum Arthropoda; class Insecta; order Diptera; family Asilidae; genus Dioctria; species Dioctria linearis. The sequence continues at coordinate 299,901,991 of OZ005740.1, read as the reverse complement.
TACCGCATTCCAGAAACTTTGTTGTAGTTTTTTATGGAAACAGTTATGATTTCTACAAGATATTAAGTAAATTGGACAGAATTTAAAGATGTTTGTATAAGGCATACATGATTAGTTACTAACTATTTCACACTATCCCAACCGTTTTAATACGATTCGTTGCGAATTGAACCGAACTGAACAGTTTGCTGATCTATATGGATTGTTTCTTTAGCTGGTTTTGTTTTTCTTGGACAGAGCGAAAAGAATTATGTAAACTTTAATGCCAGGCGGAAAAAATTGCTTTGTGTTTTGGGTGATTGGTTACAGTTCACTCCCCAATTTTTTAATCGTTCTTGTAATATTGTTTATATTTAAGTGCTTCTATGTTTTTTTAACTCGACGAGCTCGTGCCAGTCGAGAACTGCATTATAGCGATGTTGTCGTGTCGAAGTCGACGTTCGTCTCAATCCTATACTTAGTCGAGCAACAACTCTAAAGCTCTTTATTAGACACTTATATCTTGAGAATTTTTAGGACTCAACGCAAACACCTATAGTTAGACGTATAATATAGCTTATTTGATCTTAAAATTTCCCAACCATTCAGCAGTAGCAGCAGATCTAAATTTGGAAAAGAATAGCTGGAGATTTGAAACTCCATAATAGAGGCAGTTTATTAAATCACTTTTTATTTTGCTTGTACAGGAGATGATCTCTTTCTTGTAACCATCTGATTTGATTATTATACTACTAAGGTATTATAACTAAAGTAATCCACAATATCCAGTGATTAGGCTTGGCAGGCACTATTTGTTGTTTTGGAAGTGAGCAGTTTCAAGTCAGTTGTATTAATGTACACTACGAGCCTTTGAGCATATAGTTCAGATTCTAATGTCTGTTGATCAACAGGCAAACATGTCTGTATTTTCTTGATCACAGCGACAACCTATTGATTCCCACTGTAAGCTTTGCTGGTGTAAGAAAGAGGTTGAAAGGTTGCTAACTCTGCAGTACAGAATGTATATTTCAAACTATCTAACATAGTCAAACACCACTTCCTAAACTTCAGCTTATCAATACAATTTAAACAATACGGAATACTTATGGTGGTAATAATACTTGTTATACTGGAATGTGAGCAGTCAGCCAATTGAAAAGCCATATTTTATTACATAAATACAAATACCTCCATAGATCAAGGAATGTTATATAAGTTCGTTTGAAACTCCATGTAGAGTTATATTACAGCTTGAGGTTGGCTGACTTCACATACAGCTGTTGTGTCAATTAGCTTATTACTCGTATAATATAATTCTACAGAATTGAGCAAACTAAGCCCTTTTACATTTAGGCTAATTCGCGATCTACATTTAAATTTGTTTATATCTACATTACATGTCCTTAGAAAATTGAATATCACAGGATATAACTGGATAAGAAAAAAAATCATCTATAAGTGTCATAGTTCACTACCACTACAAGCTAACAGTTATACTGATCAATTTTAATTACATAACTTCTTACTTTACTGGTGAAGATGTTCAAGTTCTGCAGGTTTTTGATCTCCCCCGGAAGACTATTGTAAATGTCACTAGCTGACGCCAGAATCCTGAACGTATCCTCTCTGTTCTGGCTGTTGCTGTTCTTATTTCTGATTTCCGTATTGTGTTATAATTGTGGAGTTCGGCGGCCGTGATGAACGTTAAGTTTGATTTGATTTGCTTGTTTTTATTTTGTTTATGAATTATGCTTTCTCCACGAAAACTATTTGATTTAGATTGAGTTTATTAGTTCTACTCAGGACATCCTGAGTGGGTGTTAGCCATGGCATATTGTATAGAGTCTTAAGTGCTCTATTCATAGTTGTTTGCACCCTGTTCATAACGCTATTAATGCATTGAGACGATGTAAGTATATTAAACTTGATGTGAGACAGTACATGGGCATTGTATATTTATGTTTCTTTACTTAGGGTAAATTTCATTCTTTTAATTGCTCCCAGCATCAGAATAATCTTGTTGATTTTTGCATTTACGTGAGCGCTCCATTTTAACTGTTCGTCTAGGATAAGCCCAAGGTATTTAATGTCTTTTACTCTCTGTAGACTCAAGGATCCAATTTTGATTTCCGGTTTTATTTATTTTTTATTTTGCTGTCGAAATAAGATAAACTTGGTTTTTTCATCATTTATTGATAGCCTGTTGGCATCCGTCCAGTGCTTAAATCTCTTAATGTCCCCATTCATGATTCTCTGTAGTTCATCCTCCGTCTTCGCTCCATAGATGATATTTGTGTCATCAGCAAAGTTATAACAATTTCCCTTAATACCTGCGTTCTGGATATTATTAATGTACAGCAAGTAAAGGTTAGGGCCAAGGATGGAGCCTTGGGGTACCCCCGCACAGAGAATTTCCGCGTCACTATAAGTACTTTCGTAAGCACTTTTCTATCCGTTAAATAGCTTTCCAATAGTTTATTGGGTATGCATCTTAGCCCCATTTCCTCAAGAAGTTTCAGCTGAAGCTCATGATCCACAGTGTCAAATGCTTTTTGAAGATCGAAAACAGCACTACATTATTGAAATCCAAACTGTTTCAGGTCGTACACTCCAGTTTTGATTCTAAATCTTCTTAGCCACTTTTCAATAACTTTCTCAAATATCTTTCCCATAGAGCTGAGAATTGCTATTGGTCTATAGTTGCTGACTTCCTTTCGATCTCCACTTTTAAATATAGGCAGTATTTCTGTCTCTTTCAGGATGTCTGGTATTTACCTATTGACAAGGCTTGATTTATGAGGTCGGAGAAGGTGGGTTAGTTAGTTAGTTCACTTATATTCTGGGAATTCGTTGCTTATGTGAAAGATACGTTTTCATAGTTCACACAAACTAGTAAGCGTATGCATATGGTCTACACGGAAGGTGACCTTTAATCCCGGCTTTTGGTCAAATTCAACTCTACTAAAAGCTCTTTGCTGCTAATAGTAGACAGATTCCACTTCAGGACACCATTTTATAGAGCTTGTAAAGTGCGACAAGTGTGACAAATTTTAATAACAATAATATGTATATATTATATTCATATATGTAAGTGACTACTAACTAGTGACAAGTTTCCGACCACTGAAACCATTACCATTGAAATTATACCCTAGACAGACTGGTAAAATCAATGATCATTCGTTCGTAATTGAATTTTTCAAAAATCGCTTTACCTTTGAATTTGAATGTTAATTATTAAAAATGTGCTGTCAATTACATATAAAAATTGACATGACTTTCGTTTTTATTCACAAAATCTTGGGTAACTTGATTTTTGAAAAAATCAATTACGAACGAATGATCATTGATTTTGCCCGTCTGTCTAGGGTATTAGGCAAACTTGTCGTTTTGTAAGACTATACAGTAAGAAATCCGGTGCGAATAAACCCAATCGGTGCCGAATAGGGGCCATCGCATTACTCATTATGATAGATTCAATGAATCCAAACAATGCCTTTGAGAATATAAAAGACTGTTACAAATTTTACTCCAAGCAAATAAATGTAAATTATTCAAAAGGAACTTCACATAGAAAGGTTAAATTGTGCTGTGGATCGCCATATTTTAGAGTATTTTATTAGTATGTTATTACTGCTTTAATTTTAACTTGCTGGCGTAAAATTTAGCGTATGTCGGATACTTACTCGCCATTCCACGGCATTTTTATGTGACAGATTAACTTTAATGGTGTGGTCTACGGTAATTAGGTGTATAATAAAATAACATAGAATTTTTAGTAACATGTATAACTGCTCAAAGACCAATAGCCAAATGATGAAATGGCCTTATCGCATCCACAATCACATGTTTGGATGAGTAGAATTTACATCGGACGGTGTATTTAAAATATTCAGTAGGAGAACTAAATAACAAAAATCAATAAAAATAGTCAAATCTGTTTTCCCCCAGAGATCTCTCTTTCAATTGTATCCCTGTTGATAAAAGTTTACCTATATATCTATTATCCGACAAGTGGAGTTTTTCAATAAAACTTACACAATTATCACTGAATATTTGCATTAATTCGGACTCACATTTTTTACTTTATAGTTCGAAAAACTTGGTGTCACTTTTCAATTATTTCAAACATACATGACTCGGTCGATTTTTGCAACAAAAATATAGAAATATTATAAATTGGTAAAATTATGATTGTTTCATAAGAAAAATTATGATAGGCGTCAGTAGACCAGGTAATTTTTTTTACAAAATTGAAGTTGTCACAATTTTCCGAGAAACCCTGTCCAATTGTTACTTGAAAGAAAGATTTTTCCGAATCATGTGTAAAATATAGAATTATCATTTTCAAACTTGTTGAACAGTGATATAATAGCATCCTGGTATTTTCAGTATTTGTCACATCATCATCATCATCACTACCGTGAGCTCTGACAGGATGGAGTTATCGATACTCTTTATCACAATGGACCACAAATGGTCTAAGTGAGGCTGATTGTAGGAGTTCGGGCGATGGCCAACCCTCTAACCTAATAATACCCTTAAGAACCCTTTGTTGTTTACTCTTTTTTTTTATCAGTAATAAAAAAATTTCGGTCCTGTACGTATCTTAGGCTTTCTGTGCTGCGCTCATCACAATCATCATTACAATTTCATTCTCTAAACCGGTCAGCTGCTGTTTAATTTTGGTGCTGAAATTTTCTGCAAAAACCAATTTGTTGGTAGGCAGTCTCGCAAATTATTTACGTTATACCGCCATAGTGGTCTTATATTAATGGCTTACAACTATATTATATGAAGAATGCTGCGCCTATATGCAGAACTGCTCTCTTAAGACATTTCATTTGGTTTTGCTTAGTCTCATAACTACGATTCTGTGTCGATTCCTCCAGCTCTCAATGAAAGACAGGGAGTAGAGTTCTCACATTCTATATTCGAAACTTGCAATCGTTGAATTATATTACTTATATGGTGTTCGAGGTACTATCTGCCGAGTCGTAGCAAATCCATATATTAGCTGTGATCTATTGTGTACCTTGTTCTTGAACTCCCATATACTGGAGAGAACAAAATGTTCTATTGAACTATTTGTACTGTTCGCTTCATTTATAAATCTTCTATCCAAATGTATGAAGCGTTCTTTTGTTGTATCTTTTGTTCTGCCTTGTTCTGTGGACACAAAAGAACCCAGGTTAGGAGACTGTTGTTCTTGTTGGTCCAACCAATAAGGCTCTGTTTAGGGTACAAAGCACTCCATTCAATCTCGCCCATTACTTGTTTTCGAAAAAACTTTCCTGAGAGACTTATTAAGAACTGTATGTACGATGAATGTGTTCGAGTTCGGTTAGAATTTAAAAACTAGAAACTATAGGAAGTTGCTGCTTTTCGTGATATTTGTCATCCATTTTGCTTCTTTTAAATAACAAAAATAATAATAATAAGGAATTGTATTTAAAAAAAAATGATAAATTTAGTTTATTCTCTTTATTTTTACTAAATGTTTTTTATACCCTAGATTAAATCTATAGGGTATTTCAAGTTTGTCATTCCGTTAGGATCAACCCCCTACGCACTCATACAATTGTTTGCTTGTCTGACCTATCCATAGTCCTCGGGTAAAGTTAACCTAATAATAAGTTAAGAAGATGGTGAGATTTCCGAGTGTTTTACATTTAAAATGCACACGGCAAGAAAAGGAAGCAAGAAAAAAAATCAAACTCTCTTTAAAAATTTTATGAACAAAGATAAAAATGTGAAAGCGCAAGTTGCATGCACCGAAACAGAATGGCAAATGTTTCATTTTCGTAAATAAATGAGAAGGGGCGGAGTTTTCACGTTTTACTCTCATAAAATACTCCCGCGCTTTTGTGAAAACCGGTTTTCATGAAATATTGATAATGTTAGGACACATGTGTTGTAAAAGGTCTAAAAGGACACATGTTGTTGCTGTAATCCTCCTATGATATTTGAACAGCACGTGTTTCTGTTTACATTCGTTTTGCTATGACGAGATTAATGGCCAGTTTCAAAGTCTGAGTTTAAACCAAATATTTAGTTTAAACTCGTCGAATGAGTTTCACAGTTTGGTTTAAAACGTGCCATTCGTCGGTTTAAACTCATTACAAAAGTATTTGGAATGTATGACATTTTATTTTGACAGTAGCATTGTTTGCTTGTATCAAGAAAATAATTTCGTCGAGGATTTAGATTTAGACATTTCGATGAAGAAGATTTTTTTGAGTTAAATTTACAACTCTGTCGACGACTGAGAGTTATTAGAAATCGCCAAATCATTTTATTGAGTGGGACGACGTTGATTTTTATGCTAGGTTCCATTTAAGTAAAGAACTTTGTCACTTTGTCTTCGAATCTATTCTTGTTCGTTTTCTTGCGCTCTATTATATATCTTTTTTTATGCACTAAGGAAGGCAATAGCCCAACTTCACTTATGCTAAAATTTGCGTCCTTTTTGAATGTTGGCATATTCAAAATTAGCAAATAAAACTAAATTTTTTTAATTTTTTTTTCTGATCTGTTTACTTTTCCGATTGACAGATTGATTGATAGAAAAATTGCTTCACAATGGTGGCGATAACTAATTTAGTTCACAGTTTAATCAGTACTACCAACGTTACTAAAAGAATGCACTGTGAAACCCGATTTGGTTTAAACTACGTTTAAACTTGGAGGATGGTTTAAACTCGACTGTGAAACTGGCCATAAGTGGAAGAACTCATGCTGAATTCTCTGATATTTTCGGGAAAAATGAGAATTTCATTTGAGAGGAATTTGACATCTCCTTTCAGCATCTGGACCAAAGCGAAATTAATCTTTTTCTTAAAAAAGGTAGTGCGACCTGATGTACATTGCTATGCATAGGTTGAAAGAATTTTGAGGGATTTAATAAGATTTTGTCGTTCGGGTAATTTTACGTTCTCTCGATTTTTGTTTTTAACTCGTTATCTCAGTTGCACTACAATAGTGCATAGTCAAGTTCCTTTCCCCCATTCATGCAAAAGACGAAAGTATACGAAATTACTTGTTTCATTCTAAAAAACACCCGAAATTTTCCCATTTTGCTCTACAGCTTCTTAACTTATTATTAGGTTAACTTTGCCTCGATTACAAGACCACATACGGGACACCCTGTATAGAAAGGCATATGTTCATATGCACAAGTAATTAGCTACTTACACAATAATTTCGACAAAACTTTTTCAAGGGTAAACAAATTAAGTTGCTGCGAAACTCTGATTATTATTTGGATTACGTTATCTTCTCTATCATTTCCTCGTAGAAATGTTTTTTGATGGAGCATTTTTTAAACAGCTTTTGACACTCCATACAATTTCCAATTAAGACGAAAATTACTACACACATAGAGCTGAATAAGATAATTATAGAAATTCTACAATATAAATTGCTGCCTTTATTATATCGAAAACAACAACCTTCACGTATGTGATGATAACATATTTCTGTATATATACATACATATGTGTATGGGAAAGCAGTTTCACTTCTAACGTATTCCAATTGTTGCTAATTATAGGTCGGTAGCAAGAAAATGTCAACCATGTGAATAAAAATTTCATTCATCTCTGCTGGCGCTATACATACATATATTCATAGTCGTTGTACTCTGAGTCTGTTGAAATTTACCTAGATAAATAATTTGTATGCAAACATTATAAAAAAAAACAAAAAAGAAGAAAAAAGGTTATCAAGTTGAATCCGCAACACCACGATGCGATGACTAATTATTATCTTTCTCAACCAGCAGTAGATTTGATGGAAGACTTTAAGGCTGTGCCTGATATCCACGCAGTCTGATGTCATCAGCTAAACTTGAAACTCATGTGAGACCACGTCAAGCGCACGGTGCTGTGATAAAGTCATTCCCATTAACCACATTCAGGCACAACATTTTTTCAGAATGTTTCTTCACAATAATTTTATTGCTGTGAAAGCTGAGAAATCGTTAAAAAATGTTAAAATTTAAGGGTTAATATCAACGGTGCCTAATTTAGTTATTGCTAAAATTATTTATATGCATGTAGGTATAGTATAATAGGTACATACCTGTTTTTTTTACAATTCAGCCAAATTTATTATTATTTGTAAAATTCATAAAATATAGAGTGATATGAATAAATAAACAAATTCTGGCCTCCTTTGCATACTGTGTATTTTACACCATTGTTTTGCTTAAATGAGTTCCTTGAAACTCACGTTTTGTCTCCCCTCTTACTTACTGTTCCTGTGAAACATTGGTACTATATCTCTTATCATATTGTACAGACGTACGTATGTACAATGTTTCGCGTGACAATTTTTATACCCTGGATGATGAAATCTTGAGGTATACTAAAAACAACCAGCAAAATGGACACCCACGAATAATATTAAAAGTTATTGTGATTTTTTGCATGCACGTCTGTCTGTTTATCTCAGGATAACTCAAGAACCCTAGAGTGCTGAAATTTTGCACACGAGCTTAAAAAGAATAAAAAAGAAAAAAAAATGTAAATTTAAGTTCAAAAATGGGAGCAATCGGGCAACTCCTTCGGAAAGGTTTGCCGTACAAAAATTTCGTTTTTCACTCTATACACACACCAACGTATATAGCTGACATTTTGTACACTGCGTTTTCAAAGAAATAGTAAAAAAAATTCAAAAATTGACTAAATCGAGAAACCCCTTCTTGGTGTTGCCATATAAAAATTGATGTTTTTTACGTATATACTCTGAAAACGATCAGTTCTAGACGTTTTTATTGTACTGAAAAGTTCTTCAGAATATTAAATCATATGAAATTGGGCATAATGATTTTTAGTCCAACGAACCATTCTAGAAATATATGCGAAAAACCACTTCAACAATCAAACTTTCACAGAGGTGACCATACGAAATACATACAGACATTCATTTAGAGGGTATCATAAGACCAATTCTACCTTTTCTACTTGTTAAATCTCTATGATGCTCTTCCAGTTGAAATGGAGGTCCTCTTAAACGATATGTTCAATGCGATTTCCTTTCAAGTACCTGCTTTCCAAGGTTATTACACGTTTGAACATATGACTAGTCGAATTACATTTTTTTTAAATTTCCTCATCGACTATTTTCGAATTTCTTCATTTAATGTCACTTATCATTTACGCACAATTTAATCTTAAATTGATTAATGATTATCGGAGTTGTTATGAGCAAAATTAAAGCCAAATTTGTACCTGCGTGCACTTAAGTGGTATGGAATTACTCTGTGCACTTAAGCGTTGATTCGTAAATGTTGTGTGTTAGTGATCTCGAAGTATTTTTATACCCTAACTAGATGATGAACCCATAAGATATACTAAGTTTGTCATCCCGTTTGTAACACATAGAAATAATGATAGTAGAGAAAAATGGATTGAACACCCATGCATATAATATTAAAAGTTATTTTTATTTTTGCATGTCCGTCCGTCCGTCTGTCTGCCTGTCCGTCCCCACCATAACTCGAAAGCGTGTGTAATTGAGAGCTGAGATTTTGCGCACGGGCTTTAAAAAAGAAAGATTAATTTTGAAAATGGGACAAATCGGGCAACTCCTTCATAGGGTTGCCATACAAAAATTTCGGATTCACTATACATATATTTGGACACTGCCTGAGAACGCGTCGACATAGAGAGCTGAAATGTTGTAGACACCAGTTTTATAAAAATAGTAAAGCAACTTTCAAAAATGAACTAAATCGGGCAACCCCTTCCTGGTCTTGCCATATACAAATTTAGGTTGTTTTAAGTATAATCTGAAAACGATCAATCCTAGACGTTTTAATTTTACTAAAAAGCTCTTCAGAATATTAAATTCTATGAAATTTGTTTAACCAATTTTACTGTCCGACTAACAGTTCCGAAAATATATGCGAAAAACAACTTTAACAATCAAACTTTCGGAGAGGGGTGACTGCGAAATTACATATGTATACGAACATCTAGGGTATCTTAGACGAATTCTAGCTTTTTTACTTGTTTTTTAAAATTTTAACTTTAAAAGGTTTTGAACTTCGTTTTAGGAATTGTCTTCATATTAATTTCAAATAAATGAACCGATTTTTAATAACCTGAATTTAATAAAAAATTAGAATTTTTAACACAAATGAACTGCGCAAAAGTTCAATCCGCTCAGATAATTTGGTATCTAATGTGCAACGGTTATCTTTGTTTATTTCTGGAATTGAGTGAAAAAGAAATTGGGCAATTTTATGTGCGCAGTTTCAACTTGGCAGACTTTAGATTGATTCAGGTGCTTCAGTAAATAAAATGTATTTGTTTTATTGGGTTTTTATCTCAAATTTTTTCATCAGAATTTTAAGCCCTCTTGTTTGTGTACTGGGGTGTGGGCAGCGAAAATTCATTATTATCTTGGGAATTATTCTTATTAATTTTGATACATTAAATTGATGATCGACAACATTTGTTTTCTTTCTTTTCAATTATGTTCAAAATTTTTCCGTTTATATCTATGATTCCTCTTAGCTATTTGGTTGGCTGTCAGACTATTTGTAGCTTACTTTCATGCTACTGCTGGCAGAGCTACAGCTGACAAAATTTGCACTCGAAAGAAATTATTCTTATGCGCCTTCTTTAAGAGTAATCTAGTAGTACTCCACTTGCATCATAGCGCCTGTTCATCAGAGAAGAGAATTTAAATTCAACGTCTAAAAGATGGCGGTTGCTTTTAGAATTTGACTCAAAGTTAACTCAATAATCAGTTAGGACACAGAAGAGTTTTCCGATTGTTTTACATAAAAACAACCTAATAAGAAGATGGGAATCAGACGAACAAAATTGAAAATTCTTCGTGTTTTTTAGAATGAAACAAATAATGTCATATTTTGCATGAATGAGGGAAAAGAACTTGGCTATGCACTATTGTAGTGCGATTGAGACAACGAGTTAAAAACAACAATCGAGAGAACGTAGGATTACCCGAACGACAAAATCTTTTGAATCCCTCAAAATCCTATCAAACTATTCATAATAATGTACATCACACTTACGTTACAGCTGAGTGAAAATTACAAGGAAAAAAGTATAATTTTATATGTATTTCCACCAAACACCACTTATATGATGCAGTCAGCCGACGTCAGTCAGAAAAAATCGTTCGAGAATGGCAGTCAAGAATGTTGGCCAACTTATAACAAAAAAAACTTTCTGTCCTTTGCTGGAAACTGCAATCTTGGGAAATGTAAAAATTTGGGATCACCATAAAATACTTTAACAAATGTGGGCTTACCCTTACGACCCGAAACAGTTGTTTTCAGTGAATGTGTGAAAAATGTGGTTGAAAATTTTGCAGCTACTCGAAATGCAGAAGTTTCACACTGCTATTGAGGTTATTTAGCTAATAGATCATAAGTTAAGAATAAGAAATTTTCACGAAAATCAAGTTTTGGACATCATCAAGGAAGACGGAGCAGAAGCTTCGACAGAAGCGTTACCAGAACTAGATCTTACATTCAACGATCTGACGGGAAGCATATATGATTTGAATGACGGCAGAAAGCTGCAACTGGTAAGAGTACTGATTAGCAATTGATTCTAATTAAAAAAGTTGAAACTATTTCTCCAGAACCTAGTCCTTCTTGTGTGTCGTCAACGACTAGTCCTTGTGTATCGCCGGGATCAATTCGATGCCGGATAGAGAAGACTAATGAAAAAGGAACAAAGTCTAAAAAACCGTCAATTAAGAAGAAGAAGAAGCAATATTTTAATTGAATTACAAAGCTATGTTGAAGATGACGATTTAAAAACATTGGTTGGGATTCTTGCTCTAGCTGGTTGGTGGTACTACCCCAAGTGCACTCCAATGTTTTCATTATCTTACGAGGAGCAAGCAAAGATTTCGTGTGTTGGAAATATTAACAACACAACTAATATGCGATAATTATTTTGAGACTATTGTTTTTTTAGTTATCTACTTTATAATATTTTTAAAATTACTTAGGTATTTTTTTTTTCATTATTACCAAGTTTGAAGTATTTGCCTGCATAAATTCTTTAGTTTTTTAAGAGAAAAATGCCTTGAAATGTGTTCATAATTTATTCAACTAAAAAAATGTATATAGTTTTATGAAAAAGCTTATTTGTGTTTGTTTTTAACAAAAAATGAGTAATACTAAATGTTGGTGTCCGAATACTAGCTAAAACCGAACTTTTTTTTCAAATCCCAAAACTATAACAAAATATTATTAAATGACCTAAAAATATTTACTTGCTGAATGTAAACAGCTTAATTAATAATAAAAAAATAAAATATATTGCATATTCTTAATAGCAATAAAATGATTGACCAAAAAAGTAGGATGAAATTTTAAGTGTCCGTCTAATAGTACATTTACCGTACATAATTAGAACTCGCACATATAAATGCAGGGTTGAACATGGGTTCAACTTTAATTATGTATAGATTCTCTTTCAACTCAATCTTTCAACCAAAGTTAAGTTAATGACAACACAATGACACAGAAGAATTTTCCGATTGTTATACCCTAGATTCCGTTTGTAACACCTCGAAATAATGATGGTAGAGCAAAATGGATTGGATATATTTAGGCTAAAAGTATCAATTTTTCGTAAGTTAACCTCAGTCTCGTTCAATTTCGTACAGTTATTTACGTCTATTGTGGTTCAGCCTTATTTCTGGCAATGAATAACAGTTATATGGTATTTCTGTTATACCTGGCCTGGAGGCGCCAAACATGCCCAAAAACACAACAAAATCACAAAATAGGTCTGACACGCTTTGTTCGAAGGGTCGCTTGCCGCAACCTGCTTGTCGGCTCGACGCCGCAAAACACTTTCTCGGGCTGTAACTGGCTTATTTATCGAAATATTAACTTTCCGTTTTCACCAGAAAATGCAAAACTAAAAAAAATCGATTTTTTCGACCATCTAGGTGTATATCTCCCCTAAGTGGGAGAAAGTCATGCTGAATTCTCTGATATTTTCGGCAAAAATGAGAATTTCATTTGAGAGGCACTTTATATCTCCTTTCAGCACCTTGATCAAAGCGACATTTATCTTTTTCTTCAAAAAGAGAGGTAGTGTGACCTGATGTACATTATTCTGAATAGTTTGAAAGAATTTTGAAAGGTATTCAAGAATATTTTATCATTCGGATAATCCTACGTTCTCTCGATTTTTGTGTTTAACTCGTCTCAATCGCACTACAAAAATGCATACCCAAGCTCTTTTCCCTCATTCAAGCAAAAGACGAACGAAAGTATAGAACATTATTTGTTTCATTCTAAAACACACGAAGAATTTTCAATTTTGTTCGGCTGATTCCTATCTTCTTATTAGGTTATCTTTGGTTAAGGCCACAAGGGAAGGGGCTGTGTATGTGGTAAACACTGTTTGCTTGGTTTGAAGACGGTGGGGAGAAATTCATTTTCGCTCTTTTTTTATTCCTTTTTATACCCTAGATGAAATCTAAAGGGGTATACTAAGTTTGTTATTCCGTTTGTAACACCTCGAAATAATGATGGTAGAGCAAAATGGTTTGGACACCCATGCATAATATTAAAAGTTATTTTGATTTTTGCATGTCCGTCCGTCCGTCTGTGCGCACGATAACTCGAGAACGCGTATACTTAGAGAGCTGAAATTTTGTACACGGACTTAAAAAAAAAAGGTAAAATTAAGTTCGAAAATGAGACAAATCTGGTAATTCCTTCGTGGGGTTGCCATATAAAAATTTCGTTTTCCGCTATATATTTGGACACTGCCTGAGAACGCGTCGACATAGATAGCTGAAATTTCGTACATGTTTTTACTACATTAGCAAATAAAATTTCAAAAACGGACTATATCGGGCAACTCCTTGGTGTTGCCATATAAAAATTTAGGTTTTTTACGTATACTTTGAAAACTGTCAGTCCAAGATATTTTTATTGTACTAAAAACTTTTGCAGAATACGAAATCCTATAAAATTGGTTATAATCATTTTTTCTGTGCGACAAACCGTTCTAGAAATATATGCGAAAATCCACTTCAAAAATCAAACTTGCTTAGATCGGTGACCATACGAAATTTAATACGGCCATTCATCTAGCTAGGGTATCATAAGAATTGGTCTGAGACCAATTCTAGCTTTTTTACTTGTTAATTCGGCACCCGGTGCAGCTGTCCCATTTGGTCCTGTTCAGGCTGCTGGATATACATTATGTATATCTGATTTTTATTATTATTATTTATTTATGCTCCAAATTAACACTTGTTATTTCAGCGAACTTTTCAGTATCTTCTTTGAAGCTTCTGCGAACTGTATATTTATCTATCATTGGTTACTTATTTGTTGAACGGAATGCTTCTAATTTCGTAACATCTGACTTCACATTTGTCTTGTATGCACTCTAGAAATTTCATCCACGGGGAACAACCCGAATAATTTTTTTCCAATTATTTCTGACCTGCTCATGTCTTTTAATGTTGCTTCGCCTAAAATGCTAGTTTGCGATGATAAATAGTATGAAACAGTGCTGTGTAAAAATTGTACCGTCTCTATATCATACTAAAAACTAACAAAGGTTTAGCATACAAATTCTTATTGTTGAAATTACCACAAAAATTGGAACTAACAAGTTCATTTACTCAACTGTGATCAGTTCCTTTGAAATTATTTTGATGAGACTTTTTCACACAAAAACACAAACTTTATTGTTTTACAGTATCGTGCTGAAAACAAGACTAAATTTTGCTAAATAACATAGAACTGAATGGAGAGCATTGAAATGTTGAAAAAGTATTTATCAGATTCGCCCTCATTTGTAAACTTTTGCTTGTCACCTTTTTGTTGTTGGACCCTTGCATACCAGTTCACATAATATAAAGTAGAGCTTGTTGTACTGTTGTCGTGGTATACTACATAAATAGAATACTAATCGCTCCTTTTATGGGAATTCATAATTATAAAAGAGCCTGCATTGTCAGTGAGCATCAATTAACTGCAATGATTGAGGCATTCGACAGGCAACATAGTTTGAAATGTTATTAGAATCTTGTAATGAAAGCGATAATTCACTGCCTATAATTACTTTTATCCTAAATAATTTTTTTTTAAGGAATAAGAATATTTCGTTTAGTAAAAGATATGAAATATCGCACAAATTCAAAGTTTATTTATTACAAACCCCGGCATATGCGCCACGCAGACTAGCGTTGGGTATAGCGACAAATTATGAAATATTACATACAGCCCTCATTATGGGACTGCAAAAATTCACAATGGAAATTTTCTTACAATTATTGCTTTCCATCAATATACATATATTTGTATGGAAAATAGCAGAATAACAAACAAACAAAAATAATAAACGAACTCTTTAAGTATTCATATACCCACTATATTATGTGTATATTGTACATACGTTATGTATCCATTGTTTTAAACATTTATTTTTAGAGGCTTGGCTAAGTATTGTTTTATTGATTGAAGATTGTAACCAGTCCTCCTGGGATCGGATATTCATATCGCAGTCAATGAAGCATGAAATAAGTTGTTGAACCAAAAATTACACTCACATCCTGGTGCCCTAATTTTTTTCAAGAATTATTTATTACCATAATGCACTGCTTCTATTCAAGAGAATGAAATTTTTCATTATTTCTCCTATATTTTTTGTTTTTTTCTTTTTCTTTTTTAATTTCAAAGAATTCTCATCTCGGTCGTCATTATCATCTCTCTGCCATTATACATTTCCAACTCGTAATACTTTAAGCTGCAGAAGTCATATTCGGATTTGCATTTAATGCAGTATTTTCCTATGCTCGAATATGTTCTGTCTGTAGTAACAAAGCCATATGCATCTTGCATCTATCTGTTCATCGTTTTGCGGTGCTGAGAGCAAAATTAACAATGACGTTTTAATAATAAATCGTTACCCACCCAGTTGGAAATTATTTGGAACTTGAATACTAATCATTAGCTGATCTTTCAAATGCTTGTTGGTTGAAAATTAAAATTTAAAATGGGGAATTCAGTGTGTGAGAGAGGCACAGTATCATATTTGCTGTACATGAGAGTGAAGCGAACTCACTAATTTTTTTTTTTTTTTTTTTTTTTTTATTTAAATAACCTTGAACCCAACATAGTTGCTTGTGGCCAGTGCTTTTGTTTTCCTGACTAACTATTCTCTAGCCTCGTCTTAAAAATACAATTATCTAGGTATGTACGTACATATAGGAACTCTTGTTGTACATATGTAGCTTTTAGGTTTGTGCCTGCAAAAGTTGCATTCGCTTTATATAAGATGGAAAAAGCAGTATCTATGCAGCCTTTTACTGCTCCTGGAAACTTCAGGTATTTTAGAAGATATTTACACAAAGAGCCCACTTTTTGCATCTCACGCAACTACAACTTTTTTTAAGAATCATTGGAGAAATTTTATTCGCTATTTAAAATTTTTTTATTTGCCAAGTTTAGCTTATGCACTCTTTACTTTTATTTGTACAAAAAGTAACAAAAAAAAGGTTTTCCCGTAAGTCGACGTCAAGCCGGAATCGGGTGATAGACCAAATCATAATAGTTACCAGAAAAATATAAAAAAAAATCTAAGTCATGTATTTTTCAAATTATAGACTTTTCTTTTGATTTCGAAAAAAATGTATACCCTGTGATGATTTTTTAGCTCCTGTTGCTACAAATCATTACTTTTTTTCAATTTTATTTTTCTGATGTAATTCCGAATAGTGCTTATGTAACCTGCTGTTTTAAATTCTAAGCCTACTGTTCCAGCTTAGAAGAAAATGTCACATTTTGCCGAACCAAGAATAGAAAATTAATACTTCACCCAACTTTAACTGACTGCAATGAAAAACAAAATGTACTACGGCAGTTTGGCAAGTAACTTTAAAAGTTGACGCATTTAATAAGGATTCTATAACGGTATAACACTTACTGCATTATTTCTTAGATTAAGGGAAAAAAAATTTTTTCTTCAAGAAACCCAGTTTCGAAAAATTTCCTTTTACCTAATAAAAATGATTCTAGCATACCAAAAACTTCCCGTAAGACCGTAACTTTAAGATTCTAGTTTTATTTAAGCAGATATTGGAAGAAAACTTCCACACACCAACATTCCAAAAAACTAGAAAAGTAAAACATCTTACCAAACAAGGAAACACCTACTCGCAACCACCATAGTATACCCGGGAATATGTCTTGGGGCTTAAAGTTTACCCCGTTTTATAACTATCCTCAGATTAGTTTAAGCTTGGGACATTGATATTGAAATTTGTATTTGGAACTATATACTTGATGTCTAGCTATCTCTCTGCCTAGTAACTATTTCTCATAATATTTAGTACAACTCAAGTATTTACACACAAAAAAGAACGAAAACTGAAAAATTTACAATCATTTCTTCTCAAAACCTGAATATAATATAATTGAAAATTTATTGTTACTATTAAAAAAAACTAAAAATAAATAAAATAAAAATCCTTTGTTTTTCAATTCATTTTAGATAGCACAAAAGGCAATAGAAGCATTCACCGAGTTAATAAAAAGGCTTGGATCTGATTTTAATGCATATACAGCTACCGTTTTGCCTCATGTAATTGACCGTTTAGGTGATAGCAAGGACACAGTCCGTGAAAAGGCACAACTGCTTTTGCACTTTTTGATGGAATCACGAGTTCTATCACCGCAGCAATTGGTCGATAAATTAACACCATGTTTCAAGCATAAAAATTCAAAAGTCCGTGAAGAATTCCTCCAAACTATTGTAAATACACTAAATGAGTACGTTAAAAATATATATATATATAAATTCATTATAGTCTTTGTGTTAACTAACAACTTTTTACTCTTTTCTCTTTAGATATGGTACACAGCAGTTATCACTAAAGCCTTACATTCAACCAATAGTTAATTTGCTGGGAGATCCTACAGTATCAGTTCGTGACGCTGCTATTCAAACATTAGTAGAAATCTATAAGCATGTTGGTACGCTAATTAATGCTACTTATTTTTTTTTACAATCTAGTCTTATTCATTTAATTTAAAATTTTCCCCTTTCAATTGGCCAACAGGTGATAGATTCAGAGTGGATTTAAGGAAAAAAGAAGTTCCATCCACAAAAATGGCAATTCTGGATCAAAAATTTGACGAAATTAAAGAGGAAGGCTTACTTTTAAAATCCGCTTTAGCGAATAATGTTCATGACGAGCCAGATGCGTCAGCACCACAGCGACCGACAAGACTAGTAAAACGAACAGTATCGGCCAGTATGAAGAAGCCTCAAACACTTGAGGTAGCATCATCAGGTAAATGTGGCAATTATTATTTATCTTTATACTGAGCTTTTGGCGCCGTATATATAATGAAGGCTAGGTTGCACAAATTAGGAAATTTGTTACTATGGTGTTAATAGTGGCATTGCGATGTCTTAATTTATTCTAGTTTCCGTAAATGCGGTTCTTTTCGATTAAACTGTATGTTTCGAAATGTTCGTTTTTTTTCTTTCTTTACTTCTTATCATATTAAGTTTTCATGCCAAGCCAATTTCCTCACAAGTTTCCGTGATTGCAAGCAGTCAAGTTTAAATTTCATTTTGTTTACCACATTTTATCATCGGATTTTAGATAAATTCATTCTGGGTATATACTATATGTATGTATGTGTCCAAGTTTATTATTATCCATTTTGTTTTCAGTTAAATAGATACACTTAAGAAGTACTAAATTTGGTTTATTTCCTTTAGTTTTGTCATCTAGATGTTAAGATTAGATGTTAGATTGTTAAAAGGCATAAAATATTTTTCTCAACACCTTATATGTCACCAGTGTTTTTTTTTATTATTGTTAAATTGTTTTATTTGGCTGGAGAGATACGAACGCAAAAATTATCTTTTCTCGAAATATAATCAAAATGTAAATATTTATGGACATATATGTGGTGGTAATCTACACTACACTACACTTCTCTAAACTTAGATATATACTTTAGATCTCCTAGCTCCGCACGAGACTTGATTGTAGTAAGAGGTGGTTTACTAATTTGAAAATTCCATTGTTACACAAAAATACACTGGGTTGCAAAGTTATAGATGCCCAATGCAATAGTGCAGTAGTCTATCTCACCAAAAACGAGAAAAATGTGTGATGACAGAATACATCTGCCTTCTTGTTATCACTGACAACAAGATTTGCCGTTAAAGTGGTACTTGTTGAGTAAGGCAGATGTTTTTTCACACATTTCTCGCTGTTTTGCTACTGCACTATTGCATGGTGCAAATAAGTATAACCTTAAAATGCAGAGTATTTACATATCGAATCTAGAAGAATGGTATTCTATCTATGTCGCAGAT
The DNA here is from genome assembly GCA_963930735.1 of Dioctria linearis. Classification (NCBI taxonomy): domain Eukaryota; kingdom Metazoa; phylum Arthropoda; class Insecta; order Diptera; family Asilidae; genus Dioctria; species Dioctria linearis. The sequence goes on along the minus strand of OZ005740.1, from coordinate 299,882,648 downwards.
TCAAAATTAGGAATTACTTCTTTTTTTCTTTCAAGTTCAAGTGCTGCATAAAAAATGTCAAAACATCAATATCCTCGGCTTTCTACAGAACAGAATATTTAAATTCTACATATCAAGAATATACTAAAAAGGCTACTGGGGTTAACCATCTAGTCTCTCATTCAGCTTTAGCTATTGAGCTCACAAAATTCCTTCAAGCGTGGAAAAAATAGTTTTCAGTGAAAAACTGAGAAAAGTAAAAAACTTGCTGATCTCAACAATATTGCCTTATTATTATGTTATGTGCTAGTATCAAGAAACAAGGGAAATGCGTCTTTATTTGGTTCCAAGTGCCTTTGCAATACAGATAATGTGGAGAGCTGGTTTTGTTCATTAATTCAAGCTATAACACAAACAATAAACCCTTGTTTTTTAGCTGCCGAAGCTTTTATTCCTGCGCAGCAATATAGATTTATAGAGTTGCAGCCTGACAACACAAGGCATCAATCCGAATTATCGTTCCGTTTCGTTCTATTTATCGAGCAAATCTAGAACGTATCGAAACGCTCTATTCCAAATTGGCTATCTGAGAACTCATTCACGATTATTTATTTACAACTGCTGGATGTGTTTCAATGATTTCTTCACATTTGGATAGTTTTGTCTACCCAAATGCAATATGTACAACATCCAACTTTTAGGTCTAAAATTAAAACTATCTGCAGGCAATCGCAATGAATTTAATCTACAGTTACCATCCACTGTAGTTAGAGATAATTTTTGAGGGAGGTTCACCTTTAATTTTATACAAAATGTATGTAAGAATCGGAATCTTGATACTCTAATTTGTATATCTGTGCCGCACCCATTGGACCTCTCTTCCCGATTTGCTACTTAAATTGAATTTTTCATTCATGTAGAATTAAGAACCTGAGCTATCCATATTTTACGTACATGTAGGATAAAAAAACGCACTTTAGTTTTCAAATATAATTAGTTTACTTTAACAAAAGCTTTTAGAATCCATTTGTTAAATTATGATATAATATTAGATTAAGATAGAGAGACACTACTTCAATTACAAAAAAAACTACTGAGCTACTGGCAACTGAATGACTACTGTCTACTGAACTCAAGCGACTGACTGACTAATGACTACCCATTATACTTGATAAGAACTACTTTGGACTATTTGACTACGTTGACTATGATCCGTTACTGCGTTGAGATTGGGACTAATACCTACATACATTTATCTCTTAATTGGCAATGTGAGATTAATCGTCGTATGAGGCCTTCTCTATCCAACTTCTGTGCCTCATTAAAGTGCCACAGGCTTAAGTTCACTTCTCACTTATATATACATATATATATATATATATATTTGTGGAGATGGTAGACTGTTCCACATTCTCACATTTCGTGATAAAGCATCATAGAATTTTACTATACGGTCGAAAGATATTTTGCAGGGTGAAAGGATATGCGCGGCTTGTAGCGCGAGTATTGCGTACAGGAATTAATCTACAAGAGATCAGACTAGATATTTTATCGGAACATTGACCATGCATGTAGCGATAAAGAAGCGAAAGGAATCCAATAAGGCGGGGGTGCTCGAGTGAGGCGATATGGCAAGTTAATGCTAAATCGCCAATGATCTTGAAAGCCAATTGCATTCTGATTTTACAGATAGAAAAACTATTATAATTAGTCTACTATTTTGTCCATACCCTATATGAATGCTTGTAAATATATCTAGCATCCCCTCTATTTTGAATGTGGTTCTTTGAACGATAAAAATGGTAATAACTAACTTTTCACTAAATGAAAACGTCTGGGGTTAACCGTTTTCACAATACATTACACATACATGAAAAATCGGAATTTTTGTATTGCAGTCCGATTTAGTTCACTTTAGAGCTTTGATTTATAATTTCTATAAAAAAGACCGTCCCGTTTAACGTACATGCGCAAACTTATTAACTATTATAAATCACCAATTTACACCAAAATGTTACATCAGCTGTTTATAACAACTGGACTAGGCGTTCTCGTCCAAACTCAAACTATAGGCTTTTGTGCTCAAATTACAAAATTCAATACAGATAAAACGTCTGTCAAGGTCAAAACAACTTATGTCGATTTCCATAAAACTGTTGCTCCAATTCAGATGTTACGCCGTGGAGTTTTGTGTACGTCAACTTTTCTGATCAAGTGGGTAATTGATCGACAACAATCTTAATTATTTCTAGGATAACGTGAGTTCGAGTTTTCTTCATAGTTAGCAGTTATCAGATTATTAGTTTTTGTTTGGTCTCTCTTTGGAGTTAGTACTAAAATACCATCCATATAGTCAGCTGCTAGGGCACGAAATTTGGTTTTCTGTTCATGGATGAATGGCTACGTGAAATACATATATTTAGTAGAGATTATTTTAGTTCTAGCAGGTACTGTGGATATAATACTTACAAATTTCACATGTTTGTTATTCATATTTTCTGTACACTGTAAATAAGTTCTGTATAGGATTGTGTTTTTATTTATGACAAGAAGAAATTTTATCCACCCTGTCAGATGCAATGTTTACTTTGTGTGTACGTACAAGTAATTACCAATGAAACTGTATAAATTTGTGTTTCTATGCAGCAACCACCACGTATATATATGTTAACTTGAAATCTAATTCAAAAGCAAAATTCTTATCTACTTAAACTTAATATCACATACCCTCTAAATACGAATTCGATATGAAATATTTTCTGAAATTGAGATCATTACATACATACTTCAGAGGAGCTTCCTTTCTTCAGTTTAGAATCAACAACAAGCTCACTATTTATTTCACTTGTAAGCAAACACCATAATGGATTCATACTCTTTCTGTATAGAAAAAAACTGTCTCCAATCGCTTGCTCGCCTGGGGGATGTTGAGATCATGCGACATCAATTTGAGTGACCTACTTTTTTTTTTACTGTACGAGTGTCATATCTTTAAATATAATAAATCCAGGTGAGAAATATAAAACTTGTCGTGGGAAATAATTCTTCAACATTCCGGACGTATATTCCAACTACTGAGATATAAATGCAAACAAAGTAGTTTCAAAAATTAATTACGAGTAATTGGGGGTCGACCAAAGCAACAATTAGTTGGCGGACGAAGTTCCAATCGTAATTGGGGCAATTAACATAAAAAAATGCGTTACAAAAGTATCCTTATCGTTTAGGAAGAAATAGTTAGTGATCTGCACATAAGTAGTAAAATACTAGGGGAACGTCGTCGGGGTAGGCCACCCTTTTGACTTTTACCCACAACTTTCATTTAAGGAAGAATTTGGTTAATCCAAGCACATCTTTGGATAGGTGTGGGAAAAAGGAACACTTTACTGAGCATCGCAAATTTGTTGGGTGAAAAATGAAAAAAATATAGGCATTTAAAAAACTGAACTGTGGTTAAGGCTGGACAATCTCTAAAATCGACGAAATGTGTTCTAAAATGATTGAAAATGACCAGGAAAATTTAATTGAATGAAATAAAAAGCTGAATTTGTTGCATTTTTCTGTTTTTTAGCAAAATTTCAATATTACATTATTCGGAATCGTATTTTCGACAAATATAATACGTCGTCGTTATATGGGCGCACTTCAAATGTACTTCTTTGCATTGTCCGAAGAGGGATTTTTTTGTGCTTTTTCGAGCGGGCATCTTTCCTTAGCTTGTGTTTTATTGGCGGATTGCGTTGGGATTGATGTTGGACGTTTTTTGGGAGTCTTAAGAACAAAATTACAAAGGGCCAACCCTGCTTACATAAATTGTCCAAACTTGACGACAAGCGCCATTGCCGCATCGCGTTACACCATAACCAAACATGTTACAGGATTAAATTTTCCTCTTGGTTTTCTTTCAAGCATGAACGAACCACACAACACATTCACAACGCTTACCTTGACGATTGCAAGTATTTTCGCCTGATACTAAACATTTTTTTTTTAATTTCAAGTCACTGAGTGCACAACACATGCTTACCATTTACGCTCCAAATATAATGTCACAAAAAGTTCGGTGTCACTGAGAGAAGTTTTGCCGAGGTCGCATATTGGTGGAGTTAGTGGTCAATTTAAAAAAAAATTTAGTTGGCCTATCTAGATGATAGCCAGCCCTGAAAACAATTCCTTACATATATTGGAGGTGAATTTTAATATCAAGACTTCTTATGCTTCCTTATGGTTTTATAGTTCGCTGGGGAAAAGAGTTTGTACGTCTGAGAATTAAGGGGACTTTTCATACAACGCCAATCGTTGCGATATGGAAACTATGACATACTACCTATCCTGAATACTTTGCGACATTCCTTAAAAAAGAAAAAAAAAATAGCTGAAATTTTTTAAATAACCAATTCGTAGCTACAACTAGTTCGAATTATGTCGTGTAATACCTGAATTTTAGTTCACATGATAATGCACTAATGCTACTAAAAAAATAGCTCATCACTTCATGATCTTCATTAACCGGCTAAAGAAGGAGTAATTTAGCAACCTGTGTATAGTTATAGTCTGAAATAAATTGTAAGAAGACTGCCATGTGAAACTCTGATAGTGATTTCATCTCAGACCCTATCTGGTTCGTCTGCTATTTCATTGCCACCACCAAGACCATGCCGTAATCTGTAGACTTAAATGGCACATAATTTTTGTTCTATTTTCCAGAATTGTAACTTTCATATTTTAATTTAATACTTAACATTAAATTTAATTTATTTGAATTTTTGCAATCTGTAATTCGGATTTTGGGTCGTGCTGTAGGCATTTATTTGAAAAATCTTCGTTGGTAATAGCTATTCACCCCTATTATTTTATTGAATTAGTAATTTTGAATAAACTGTAACTTTTAATTTATATTTAAAATTTTTGTTTAAATAGGTGATGCAGGTGCAGTTACATGGGAAATATTTGAGGCATCATTTGAACAGGTTCCACAGATTACAATATTTAACCAAAGAGATATCGAAGATAATCTTAAGAATATCAATGCAATAATAGGAGACAAGGGCATGGATTGGGAGAAACGAGTTGATGCAGTAATTATTATCATATAATTTTTTCTTAAATCAAACAAATTCTAATGCAAAATTTCCTTTACAGCTCAAAAAAATCCGAACATTGCTTATGATGCAAGTCCATAATCAACCAACATTTCCGATACATCTTAAAAATTTATCGATATCATTCCTGGATATATTAAAAGAACTGCGATCACAGGTAAAATTCATTTGTATTTCGATAACACATAACATACATTATTATTAATATTTCTAACAGGTTATCCGTGAAGCGTGCATCACAATTGCTTATATGAGTAAAGTGTTAAGAAATAAGTTAGATCAGTTTTGCATTTATATTTTACAAGAGTTGATTAATCTCATACAAAACTCTGCCAAAGTGATATCTTCTGCTGGAATAATTGCACTGAAATATGTCATTAAATATATACACGCTCCAAAAGTTATTCCAATTATTACAATGAATTTACTACAATCGAAATCGAAGGATATTCGAGCTACTCTTTTTGAAATTATGGGTCTTATACTTGACGAGTGGCCGACCAAAGCAATGGAGAGGAATACAAATGCTTTTAGGGACGCATTAAAGAAAGGAATTTCCGATGCTGATAGTGAAGCAAGGAAACATAGTAGAAGGTAAGCAATTTAACACTTAATTTTATATTTTGGTGTTTGATTCAATTTTCTTGGAACTGACAATTAGTTCTTGTATTATTTATTTTGACAACTATCGCACAGATATATTTCAGCAGAACTGCTAGATCAGTATTTGCAATGCAGGTTATATGTGAGTGTCGTCCAACGCTTGCAGGTTCATCTGTCTTGTTGTACTGATGGAAGACAACCGCAACTAGAATATACAAAAAAAAAAATAGTAATTCAAAACCTTCACAAAGCCATACATCAAACAATTTTCCAAAATTAATGAAAACAAAATAAACCTCACATTGAAATAATAACCTTCAACTTTATGTTGATTTTGACTATATTTATTATTTAGGATAATATGAGGACAAAATTTTGGCTTGCCTTTATAAATATTGATTTCATATCTTACCAGATATTTTATTCAGTCAGACCAATAAAGTTATTGGTTCAGAAAAATTAATTCATCATCATTGTATTAATTAAAATTCAGACAAAAACTTGATGTTCTATTTAATTTCTATCTCTTACAGAGGATTCTGGACATTTAAAAAGCATTTCCCAGAGCAGGCTGATCAGCTTTACTGTTCTTTGGATCCAGCAACACAAAAAGCCCTGGAGCGAGAACGTGAACTACTTTCTGGAAATGGAACAGGTTCGATGAATGCCAGTCTACGTGGCAGTAATTCAAGTTTGAATTCAATGCCGGGAGGGGTTATAAGTATGTGTGTGTTTTCTGTTTGTCCTACATACTTGTTGCATGACAAATTTTTCGTCTCTCCTCGTAATTCTTTTTTTTCGACTTGCCTGATCTAATTAATTTCCACTCTTCTCCGCATTTAATTTAAAAAAAATCATTTAATATTCGTATTAATTAAAAGAATCATCGTTGATGTTGCAATAGCACGTAATTTATATTTTTCATAAAATTAGTGGTCTTACTTTATATTCGAAATACTAGCAGCGTACTCATAAAAAAAGAGGATTCTTAAATTTATGTTAAAGCAAAGATAATTATCCAGAGAAGTAATTCGTTTACAATAGCTTTTTTTATCCTTTATTTTACACAATTGTAGTGTTACGCGTGTTTTGATCTAGCACTGCAGAAGATATTTCATCATATCGCCATAATTCGAGTAATTAACTGTGTTGGTATTATAGTGACGTCGCCGGCAGAGAGTGAACTTTCGAATTAAATCTTATTTCTTTCTCACAAAAACATTTTTATCATAAAACAACGTCCTTTCTTTCCCTTAACCCTTTCCGGATAAGGTCGGTTTCGGTTTATTATTTATCCAGTACGTTTGCTGGACATTTCATTCTATCTTTTGGTCCTAAACGAGTAAAGTCAATTAAAGGAAAATTCGATTGTTTTTTCTCGAAATTTTTTGGCTTGAATCATTTGTTATTTCAGAGCGTGCTTATGGAGATGACCTACTTCCACGCAAAAAAAAAACATTCTTAAAGACACCTTTTGCATCAATGCAAATAAATAGTGTTGATTGTTTTAAAATTTAGCGCTTTACCATAGACTGGATTACCTCTCATAATTCCCTCCGATAAATTTCTCCTGTATATATATAAGCTCTAATTTCTTATTTGCAAATGCCAACATGCTCGGTGGATACACTTGTTGTGTCAGTTACCACGCGGGCTAGCATAATGCAGGAGCGCGATGCTTTTGGTGTAGACATTTAGCTTCCACCTAGCATGCTGATTGCGCGCCAGAAACCTTCTGGTAGATACATAGTCCAATTTACAGCAAGGCCTGAAAAGAGATCAGTAAACAATGCACTTGAATTCTTAAGGAGAGATAAATGTCGATTCCTGGTCATAAATGATTTAAAATCACCCGCATTTTTTTTTTTTGAGGAAAGAAATTTTGTGTCAATACTTTTATACATTGCTTCTGGAGCTAAATATTAATTTGAAGCTCCGTAAATTCTTGCGTGAGGAGGAATATATAAACCATTGCTTCAATCCTATAATCATGTTAGCCTTAGAAAGTTAAAAGAGTCTTTCATAATCAGATTCCACAAGGCAGAAATAAAGAAGGCTTTGAAGACGTACGTTAACTCCGTAGGTGACCCAGAAATCAGAGTCAAGAACTACAATAATACTCTCAGACGATAGAGGTTTAGCCTCCTTTGCCTGTGGTCTGACTACGTATTATAAGGCATTCAGCTTGGTGGATCGCTGTCAAATATGATTACCCCTGTGGATAAAGCCTTTAGTAATTAATGTTGCACTGAAACAAAGTAGAGGAATAAAATAAGCTCTTGGCCAGTACCTCGGTGATTTAAGCTATGTCGATGACAGGGGAGTTGAGTTAGACCAAATGCTACACACCATGTATCAGAAAAGTACAACGACTGGTCTAAAGATCAAAAGTTAAGGGGAGTATCGGCAGCAGATCAAGGAAGTCGATACAATTTGTTACTTCGGCAGGATGGTAAATATTGATGGAGGAATCCAAGAAGCCGTGCGAACCAAAATCATCATAGGAAGAGTAACTTTTTATTTCTCACATCAATATGCAGAAACAATAAATACTCTGTTGAAATCAAAACTCGTCTAAACTACATTATTGCTGCAAATATGGTAGAATACAACGGAATATAATCAGTTGACTGCACTTATCACAACATAAAAGTAATCATCAGACTACACAAATAAAGTCAACCAAATGTTCTGGAGAATGATCAAATTCTTGCCGAGCAGGACTATTTTATAGTAAGGACTTTATTCGCATAATTAGATCAGGAAACGCGATATGCATCTCTTATAGAATTTAAAATATAGTACCAGAACGAAGAGATTAATAAACTCCATAATGGGAACTTTACCCTTACGTAGTATTGCAACTTCAATGACGTTGAACATATCATTATAATAATTATTAACATTTCAATGTGTTTGTGTATGTCTAACTTACAGAAAGAAGACAATCGAGTGGTTTAAGAAGTCCTGCAACTACCACTGCATCAGGTAAATGTTATTGTCAAGTGTACTGCACGAATAATCTATTTTTACAATGTCGTAAATATATTTTATAGATACTGACGACGATTATTACGTCTTCTAACTAACAAAAAAACTTTTCTTTTAAATTTATTGTGCTGCCCCGAATTTATTGATTATATTTATGTGGATATTTTTGGTAAATTTGTTTAACTCAACGCTCATTTTACTATCATCAAATATCAAATAAAAATTTATTAATAACAAAATACATAGCTACTAGTGTTAGTACAGAAAATTTGTCTAACACAAAACTTCAAAGAGCACCGTCTTTACCAAGATCTTATAATCGAAATAGAAGCGGGATTCCGATTGCTCACAGAGATCATCCGCCTCGAGGTCTTAATATAAAAAATATTTTTCAAAATTTCTTTCGTTTTTTTTTATTGTTCTTACATATACGTAGAGTTGGCAACTTATTCAGTTTTAGTTTTCGTTTTTTTGGAAATTGAATAATTTTCTTTGATGTTATTGTTTTTTAATGTTTGAAGTTGTTAATTTTTCGAAATTTGTCTCCATTTATGTTTACATACTACAATGATAACTAGACTCGTTTTTTTTTATCATTTCACCTCTCAAAATCACGCTTTAAAATTGCAGCCGGTTTTAGAAGTGTTTCGGCCGTTGATACAGCAGCTGCACAAAGAGCTAGAGCACGTGCACAATACTCTAGTTTAGCCAGATTAAAAGTAACATCAGGAACTGCATCATTGCGTAAGTTTCATTTGCTTTTCATAATATTATTTAATACAATTTATCATATCGTCGTTTATAACAAAATGTTCATTTTACGATTTATATAAATAAAAAAGTAAATAAAAGAAGAAAAAAAGTCAATGTTGCATGTGGTGTATTGTATATAATGAACTTTTGTTATTAACACTTTTTATTATTAAATATATATATTTTTAATTAAAAATTAGAATTAGTTAGTAAAAAATGGTTTTTGCTTTAAATTTTTTGCTAACGAATTGTTGTAGAAGGGCAAATTGCCCAACAAGGTAATTTAAAATCACTATGGTTTATATTTAATATGTATACTAGTATGTGTTGAGGAAAACATTCTTTTTCACTGTTAATAAATATTTTCCATAATTTACAGCACGTGCAAAGAAAATTTCAAGCTCTTCTACAACTCCACAACATGCGTCACCGGAACATAGGCCAACGCCTCGTGGTTCTAGAGCTGGAGTATCACAATCGCAACGTAAGTTATTTACGTAGTAGAGTAGTATCGTCCTTCTCATGTTTTATCTTTAAAACTTTATATGTACATATCTTCAAACTCCTTTCTTTCGACACATCATGATTTACCAGGTTTCCAAGTAAAATGGATCAAAAATTAAGACGGTTCCCCCACTCCTCGGTACTGACAGCTCTAACACATACATATTTTAATCAATAATTTACATCGAAAGTTTTCGACCCACTTTTAGGATAAGGCTTTTCTTACAAATTCTAAGTATACATTACATAATTCCTGCGGACATATATCCCGGGCTTTCTAGGTTTCCATGAACAGTTTGAATTTCTCTCAAGTGTCAATTCTTTAGCTGTTTGTTCTTTCTCACGGAATCCGTTATAATAGTAGATCTTATTTCATAATCCTTCTAAAGTTTTTTTTATACATTTCAAAATATAAAACAAAAATTCATGAAAAAAATATTTATGGAGTCAGTAGTAATTTCATTCTGTACACCTTCAAGTCCCAACTGCACACCCACCCATTTAATGTCGATTATTCTTGATCGAAAGATATTCCGAAATAAAAAAATTCGAATCTATTGTTTATTATCAGTTATCACACAAGATACGGTATCCGATTATAAGAATATAAAAAATTTACAAAATTAATTAATATGAATTTTTTTATGGATTTTTGTTCTTAATTTGAAAATTTGTTATTACAATTTACTAAACAAAATTAATTATGAGATAAAAAAAACTTTAACCGCCTTCATAAAAACGGCATAAAGTAAAAAATAACTTTATGTATTTTTATATTAGTCTAGATATATTTAGTGGTGGCAAAAATTATAAACTCATACTAATTGTTTTAAATTATCTTTAATGCACAGATATTTTTGTAGATCACTGTACATATTAACAAAATCTATTTGACATTTACACTCTTTAAGGTGAAGCTACACGGCGAGAGACTTTGGCCTCCACAGACCAATTTTGTGGTCGGAGATCCAGAGTCGCTTAAAATCTCTAAAGAGACGTAGTTTGTAGAGACTTTTTTGGTCTCCGGTCTTACGTCGTGTATTTTAAAACAAACAGGTCTCCAGGCTCGGTCTCCGGTCTCCGAAGTTTGTTAATTTGTCCTCTCATTTAGAACAGAAATTTATTCTTGTTATATAAATAAAAAAAAAACTAAATTTTTACATTTTTTACAGTTACATTTTTTAAACCTTTTTCACTTTTCCCATAACATAAAATTATTAATAACTTTTGAGATAATTCTTCCTAACAATCTCTTGCTTGAACAAAGATCTCTGAAGATCTCTAGAGACCAAACTTCGGAGACATGTCTCTAGAGACTTTTATTAATTATGGTCTCCAGAGACAAAAGTCTCTTGCCGTGTAAACATTTCGGAGATTTTAGTCTCTGTAAACCGGAGACTGGAGACCAAAAGCCTTTAGTCTTTAGGATACCTACAAACAGCGGGCGTTCCGTCTCGAGACTATCAACTCGCTGATACTTATGGAAATGTGCAAACAAATGCCGTTCCGTCTCGAGACTATCAACTCGCTGATACTTATGGAAATGTGCAAACAAATGCCGAGATCGTTTCGAGATATTGTGGTCTCGTACGTTGAAATTGAAACGTTTAAAAGTATTGATTGTTTCAGTCGAGATTAAAATTGTTGTTAACGACTGTAGATCAGATAACTATTAATTTTTATTGAAAATGGATACTGAAATCCTATTTCAGATTTTTTTTTAGAAGCTTTTGTGGGATTGTTTTTACAGGCGGCTCGGTTCGAATGCTATATGATAACAGATAACTATTAATTTTTATTGAAAATGGATACTGAAATCCTTATTTCAGATTTTTTTTAGAAGCCTTTGTGGGATTTTTTTTTACAGGCGGCTCGGTTCAAATGCTATATGTATGAACGGCAGGCGCATTGTAACGTCTCGTCTCGCAACGGATCACAATGACTACGAAACGGTCGCTGTCTGGGCGCATCCTTAGACGTATTTTCCGTTACATTTTTTAAAATCTGTGAGAAATAATGGTACAACGTTTTTTTTTCTATTTGTAAACTTACAGTTGGAGAGGAGAATAAACTCATGAACTCATTTCAGTTCTTATTAAATTATTTTAATCTTTATGTAAAGTCAAAGATAAAACTAATTTCCAAATTAAACACTGCCAGTTCCATTAATGTGTTTATTAAAAACTGGCAGTTCCATTAATGTGTTTATTAAAAACTGAGGAAAAACCAGCCCGGCACTCCTCTCATCTCAAAAGTTATTGTGGTCTAAATTACAAATTTCGGATTTTCTTACCTTTTTCACTTTACCTAATTTACCTAATTTTTTTTACAAAAAGGTCATTAACATAACTTTGTTTTATAAAAACTGTAGACTCCTCTTTAATTTGACCTATTATACCCTATGTGCTATCTGTATGCGGTAAAGAGTTATTAGCTCACAACCGATTCAGGCCATACCACAATTGGCCGATATTTTTGTAAAATACAAATTATTAGGTTCAACGGTTACAGATAGCACATAGGATATGTCAAATTAAAGAGAAGAGTCCACAGCTTACAGTTTTTATAAAAATAGTTTTATTAATGACCTTTTTGCAAAACAAATGAGGTCAAATTAAGAAAAAAGGTAAGGAAATCCAAAAATTTTAGTTTAATCAACCAAATTCTTGAGAGGAAGGGGCACGGGGCTGGTTGAGCTGTCGTTGGAAAGGCCATGAAGCTTTGCATATAATGAGCACTTAACTATGAGCGTACGCCCTGTAGTTTTTAAGATACAGGGCGCTTTGTGTAGAACTAGCTTTTTTTGTTAATCACCCTGTAACTCCTAAACGGCTTACTCGTTCGGTTTACACATATCTCCAAGCATATAATATTTTTTATGGAATTTGGATTTGCATTAGTAATGGTCAAGCCTTTGAGTTCTGTAAAGCACCATTTGGACTCTGCAATTCACCGTCAGTCTTCCAGAGGTACGTTAACACATTATTTCAACCACTAATCAGAAAAAATGTCTTACTAATCTATATGGTAGTACGTGCATGCCCTACTGAAATTACATTTTCTCCTCAATGAAATCGATTTGCAACTTCCTCAAATCATGCCAGTAATATCTGTATTCATCTGGTGCACATCCAAATTGCTATTTTCATCGCTGAAAATTAGATGTTTCCACGTTTCACTGTTTTGGAGGTATTTTTCAGCAAAGATTAATGTGACAGATTTTCCTAAAAATTTTCGATATTTTTTCAGTTGAAGGAGTTCTTAAGCTAATTGGTGACACGCTAAGTAAGGAAATTTCGCTTAAAACTGATTTCTCAACCGTGGCAGTATATTTAAGCTTTCTCCCTGATCTTTACCATAAATTTCTTAATCTAAATTGTAAGAAATTTTTTACAACGATTTGTCAGTGTCAGTTTTACAACAATTTTTCTTTCTGATAATCCAAATAAACTTATTTATAATAATAAATTCTTTGTATTTCAACTTCAGAAAGCCTTACCTTAAATATCAACAGTCTGTATACAGGGTGTTTCCGCCATGGTGGTTCATGGGCGGGAGATGATAGTACTCACCTAACAATCAAAACATTGTATGGAGGAGACGGGGGCATCTTAACAGTTTCGGGTTACAGGATGATAAGAAAATATGCTAGTTTTTTCACAAAACATCCTATATCTTAAAGACTACGGAGCTTAGCATAAAAACAAACTTTGAAATAGTTTTGACTTGAGCTACAGCTTAAACTTGCTGCTCAGGTTACAACTGAGCGAAAGCTTAGGAGAATAAGGTGGTAAATATTTAAAAAATGTGCAAAGCCTGTTCTACCGGTTCTATAACTTCATAAGTATGGTGGATTGGTGCATTATCCATCACAAGCTAGCAATTATACATACAGCGAGCGGATGCAACTTCAAACAATTCTTGTAATAATATGCGAAAACGAACAGGATTATATGTTGAAAATTGGTAGTAAATAACACTCCTATTGTTTATAGCTGCTATTATAGTAACGTTTTTTCCTCATCTTACTGTAGGCCAAACTGCAGTGGTGCGTACGTTTCGTTTAGACCTTGCTTTCGATCGTCTAATATATGTATGTACAAATTATAAACGCATTCCTCTATAAAAATAATATTAGATTGATTTGATGGAGAATTTCTATTAAAGCCTAGTTTTGTAGAGTTGACTTTCCGTTCATTTTATCCAGATAGAACTTTTACTCAATTTTTTCTGTATTTCTTTTTCTATTATGCTTGGCCATAACTATAACTTCTTCCAAACGGATTAGAACATTCGGAGAAAGCCTATATGCCCTAGACATTCAGCGCTTCTAATGAATAATTAACTAACGACTCATTAGACCATAATGATTCCTTAGGAAACTGGAGCCACACATCCATTACTTTAATTAAATTGTACTGTCAAACAGGTTTTAATATACCTTTGACAGTAAAGAAACGAAATGGATCGAATCGGCGATATAAACTTAGTTTTTATTTATTTTATTTTTCAATTTAACGATATGGAATGAAAAGGCATTACATTAAATTTTGATAGTATACTTTTTGCTTTTCTTTTCTTTTTATTTTTCAAATAAGCAGTTGCACAGCGAAGTTTTAGATTTATATTATATGCCAAAATACATTCAGTTCTAGCACATTTTTCCTCATTAGAGCTCTAACACTCACACTTCATTAATGTACTTCATTATGATCTGAATTTCGAACCATAATTATGAATACTAAGAATAATTAGTACTAATGATTTTTTAGATCGTGTTGTGTGTCTAGGGTATTAATATCTTTTGCCACAGCATTTACGCTGAACTATGTACTTCATTTACTTCCTCCCATCCGCGGAAAATTGACGAAATATTTTTCTTACTGTATTGAAGTTTATTGCAGCAATATCACAAGCTTCTTTTATTGTTTTGCCTTCTTCCATTGCAATATATGTTTTGTCAAAATTCTTTTTCTGTATTTGCTATTATTATTATCGTTTGCATTTCCGTTGCATTCTGTACTCATTTCTATATACATACATATGTAGTTGGATTTTATAAACTTATTGCTTTCTAAAATAATACCTTTTCTGCGTTTGCTTTCTTTGTCAATGAAAAGTGGAATAGCGTTAGCAGTGCAGCATTGACAAAAAAAGAACTGTAAAATGTAAAAGTGTTGTTCTTTGTTCCTATGAAGAATTGATATAAAATGATATAAATTTTGTACAATTTAATATGAAAAATTATGTACTTTTGATTTTAAAACTGTTCCTTTAATATGAGTTTGGTGCACAATACGTCAATGAATGGCTCCAGTGTAAACGCCGGTCTAAATTTAATCTAACTTGATATGAGTTTCGTTCCCCTTGAATTTAACATTGTTTCACTAGATTTCAATATTGTTGTAGTTGAGTTTTAAAATGTTTCTTGTGATTTAAAAATTGTTTCTATTGATGTAAATATTGTTGCACTTGAATTGAATAATGCTCCACTTGATTCGCGGAATCTGTTAAGGTCATATCAAAAGCCGAAATTGAATTTTCATCAAAACAAACTGATTCTAAATACATACTTATACATGCATGCATAATGTACAAACTTTCCTTTTTTCACTTTTTTGTTCTTCTTTTATTTCCATCTCATTTCAATTTTTTTTTTTTTTTTTTTGCTCTAACATTTTCTTTTCTCTTATGTAGATTAGCTAAAAATGCCGGGAAAAGGGCAAAAACGGGAGACCAAGTGGCCTGCATTTGTCACTGATAGGTTGCAGAAATAGTATCGGTGCTCGGTAATCGTTCTACTCGATGTCGAAACTATGGCTAATTTTGATCAATATAGAAATATGTCACTGCGATTATTATTTGAATATTGCGTGAAGATTGCCAAAGAATGCATTATAATTTTATATTGACAATCTTTTATTTCCAATCTGCAATGTTCACATTTCAGTGATCTAACTATTCGCAAAGATTAGTTTCTTTTTATTCTTTTAACTATGCCTACCTAAGCCAACAATTACTGTTAATGTTCTACATGGATGCGGTTTGGAGTTGCAGTCATCTTTATGATATCTACTTTCTTTTACTTATAATTTTGTCACATAATAAATATTAATTTTAACAATATTTCAAATAATTTTACAATCACATTTTCACAATTCATTAATCACAAGTTTGCTAAAATAAAATTGTAGTGTAATGGTCGGTTTACACGTTAATGTAATTTAACAGTCATTATTCACATATTGATTTATTTAAAAAAAAATTATTAATAATCCTGAGCAATATAACACAACGGATGCTTCAGTCGTATTTCAATAAACTCGACAGAAAAGTTCCTACGCAATTTTCACTTTCTTTTTACATTTGCAAACCAAAATTACCTCTTGGTATGGAAAATTATAATATCTATAGAATCTTATGGATATGTAATAGAAATACTCACTTCTGCATATTATGATTTTATTAATTTTTAGTTCATAAAAATTCAATGAGGAAAGCAGTATGAAACTGATTACGAACTAGAAACAAGAATTATAATATTACACTGCGTAGAATGTCTTCTAATTTCAGATAGTGGTGGTAATTCATCCTCCGCCTCTCATATTCTCCATATCCAATATCAATTTTGACCAACTTGGTCGCGATTAGTTCTTTCTTTCTAAGCTTTGTAAATATTTTTCGCATACCAAAGTACTATATTCTCAGCGCACCTGATGAATCTGTATGGATTTGTTCGAAGTCATCCAAAACATTTGTCCCCTATGAAATATAATCTCATAAGGAGACAAAACTTTGGAAATTTAATCTTTCCAAGGCTCTACAGTTAATTCATCTTGATGTCTACATAAATTCAAAACTAATCGCACGTAGAAGAAAATTTACTTAAAGTAACGACCTTCGGTTAGAAGAACTTGGTTTTACATATGTAGGATATGAAACTAAGTTTGGTACACTGAATGAACATATTATGATTCATCCTTTCTTACATTGATAGTTATGATGCATTCTAGCAGTAGAAAAGATTTCACTAATCGTTTTTGCATCATAAGGAATCAAGCAAATTAAAAAGTGTTTTGTATCTACATCGTTCAAACAAAAAACTAATAAGCTTCAGGTGTAGCTTCTTAAGGGAATGTTAGGAAGTTTTTTTTTACATAAAATAAATACTTTTGGAAATGGGTTTTAGTGTATTTTATTCTTCTATCAATGGAGGAAGAGTAAATTCCAATTTTATTTATATAAAAAAAAAAAATGGCGGCCGTAGCTCCCAGCAAACAATGATGAAATTTGGGGGCCTTATCGGTGTTTTCGTTAAAAAAAAACCCTGAATAACGAAATGCCAGCCGTGTTTTTTTCAAATCGCTTCCTGATTGATGGCACCGAAAATTGTTTTTTTTTTATATGTTGAAGCTGAAGCTGTAGAGCCCCCCACGAACTGAAGAACGTTGTTCTCAGAAAAACGCCATTTAAAGTTTAACATTATAAAAAATATTTGACAACATACTTCAGCTATTCCAGCACCATATAGAGGCCCTTCTTCCTCCAAGAACTGATTGTGCTGAATCCGGATATTAACGGTTTCACGTAATTATGAGGGTACCTCAGATAGCGAGAAAAGGTCTCCCCAGCAAGCGCGCTCCGAGGGCTTTCAGCCGGCGGACGGCTCCTCTCTCAACAGGCTGTAAATTCTAAAATACTTTAGATATGAAAATATCCTTTTACCCGCGTGTCCTAAACACTTTAAGGATGTAAAAAAAATCGAATTAATCATCATCATGAACGGTAACCTAGCCTTAAATGGAAACAGTTCATTATCTTGCATGTCTCGTAAGAGAAACATTTTGTGTGTTCTTTATATCTTAATTAAAATTCACGAGTATTCTAAGTTTGCCCCGTTTATAACGTAAAGAAATAATGGTGGTACGGCAAAATTTATTAGAGAGCTGAAATTTTGTACACGGACTTTAAAAAAAAAAGTAAAATTAAGTTCGAAAATGAGACAAATCGGGCAACTCCTTCGTGGGGTTGCCATACAAAAATTTCGTTTTCCGTTATATATTTGAACACTGCCTGAGAACGAGTAGCCGTAGAGAGCTGAAATTTGGTACATGGTGTTTTCATTGTACTAGCAAATAAAATTTCAAAAATGGACTAAATCGGGCAACCCATTCTTGGTGTTGCCATATAAAAAATTAGGTTTTTTATGTATACTGTGAAAACGATCAGTCCAAGACATTTTTATTGTACTAAAAACTTCTTCAGAATATGAAATCCTATAAAATTGGTGATAATCATTTTTTCTGTCCGACGAACCGTTCTAGAAATATATGCGAAAAACCACTGCAAAAATCAAAATTACTCAAATGGGTACCCATACGAAATTTCATACGGGCATTCATCTAGGGTATCATAAGAATTGGTCTTAGACCAATTCTAGCTTTTTCACTTGTTTTTATTTATATAGTACCATACAAGAACTTCGTTCTGCACTATATATATGGACCGTGATTAATGACGCTAAGTTCGAAAATGGGAAAAATTGGTCAGTCTGGTATATTTGAATTCTGTTTAAAAGCTCATTCCAATACAAAAATATACATTTTTTACTTATACTGTGGAAGCGGTCAATCCTAAAGAGTACCTGAAAATTCAAATATCTGTGAAATTGGTTATTACCACTTTTACCTTCCGACAAACCGTTGTAGAAAGATATGCACAGAGGACCTTAAAGTATCTTGCGAACACGTTTTCAAAACAAAGGTGTTGTTATATTTGTGGGCCATTCATCTAGGATATCGTCAAGAATAGTGTTAGATTTTTATAATAATTTTTTTCCTAGTTTTCTCCTTAACCAATATGGTTGGTAGGATGTGAGCCATGTTGATTACCAACGCACAAGATCAACATAAAAGCGCTTGGTTGATATATGCTAGAAGAGCGAATATATGCTCCGCTTGATTATTTACAAAGATCTGTGTCAGTTGTCACATGTATAATTTTTATCGCCAAGCGGCCACATTTATTAATTACAAAACATTGAGTTAAGAACCTTTCAAATAAACGACAAGCTGTTCAATTATTTAAATGCTAATACAATTTTGTTATTATCCGAAAAAAATCTTGCCTGAACTTTCGTTTATTTTTGAGGTTGCGTTCAGGCAAAATACCTTTCTAGTGTTGTTTGGTGTAAAGTCGAAGAATTCTGTTAAGCTTTCGTCTAGACCATAGCAGTTGTAGATTATTTTTTTTACATTATAAGAGTGAAGTAACCCACAGGAAAAACCCTGAAATCACAATCTAATAAAATTCCCTCAATCGAAGTTAACGAGCAAACTATTAGAACCGCATGAGCATGAAAACCGACATTTATCGCTGCAAATTCATACCTTTAGTAATATCATAAATAACAATGATAAATTAATTTTTATTAAATATATACATACAATAAGAGGAAATTAATTCAATTCAATTCAAAATAATAATAATAAGACTAACACTACCAATATAATATTTTATTCATAGATTCAAAATGACTCAATAAATAAAGCAAATAAAGTAAAGTTTAAGTAATTTGATTTGATCACCTGTTATCGTCACAACTACGCTTGATAAATATTGTATTTCTTTTGTATATCCTGGGCTTCCTGGTGCTATATCTTAGTCGTTATGACGTAATTGCTCATCCATAATCTCAAGTTGTCTGTAAGACTTTTTCCACAAAGTCTATTCCAGAGGCGAGTGACATAAATAAGATAAGAGTATTCTAAGAATCTATAAAGGTAACGTGGCAATTTAAGTATCTGCTTGAGGTCAAAAACTGATTTTTGTGTAAATATATTTGTGAAGAAATAGCTAAACTCTTTCAACTGTATCCAACGAGATATCAGAGAAAATACCGGAAAGAGCAGATGTGATCATATATTTTCAAGCCATAAATATAGCTGGTAATGATTAAATGCCACATTTAATTTCATTTTATTTTCAGATTCATTAAAAATATATGTAAAACTGAATTATGCATAGTAAAATGATTTTAATGAACTTACGACAAATATTAAACATAAAACAAATGAGGCAAAACGTGTTTGTAGAAAATTTGGGTTAAAATTACAATTAATTCTTACCTCAGATGCCGTTCTTGTGCAACATTTGGGATAGTAGTTGTTGGTTAAACTTGAATTAATAAACCCCCTCTTAGTTGCATAAAACAAAAGAAAATTAAAATTATCCATGTTATCTCATATAAAACATGAAAACTGTTCCTATTTTCATCTGTTAGTTGATAACGGCTCACAGCACTAATCTCTGCCAAATTTTTTTGCTTCAGTTTTTTAAACGATTACCCAATTTTCATACATGACAGAGATTCGTAAACTCAGAACATTGAAGAATGTTATCCAATTCCATGTCATCTATCGAAATTTCAGTCGAGGATATCTTATTTGATGGCAAAACAGTCAACTATTTCGACATATGCCAAAACAAACTCAATCTTAGCGAGAAAAACGGGTTAAGTTAAAATATTGGAATTACTTTTAACGGTGAGACCCTGTATATAAAGTTTGCTGAGCTATCACCTTGTTGAATGGCACATTTTGCTTTTCAGATTCCATTTAAAGCGGAGACTTTAGACATCTCTGATTGAGGATTCGCTTTGTGGAAACAACAGAAGATTTGCTTTTGAACGACTAATAAAACGTCTTATGTAATATACTGTGGAAGTTATTATGTGCTCAATATAAAATGTCCAAAAAATCACCCTTTATTTATTGAAACTATTCGAGTTTGTCCACACTTGTCTTAGAATTTATGTTGAAACTACCCATCTAATTTAGTCTACGGTTACAATAAACCAGGTGGCCATGAGCTACTAACTAGTGATTCTTTCTATCTAGGCAACGATTGTAAGAATGTAATAATAATAGCTTTGCCAATACGCACATAGGATCAATATTGATCAGAAGTGGCAACCTACCCGATCCGTTGTTTTTTCAATCTCCACATCCATTCCAATACTAGCCGTAAATATCCTTATCTATTCAGCTATCATGAAGGCAGAGTCATCAACCAGACATTGAGCTTACAAATAAAACAGGTCTTCATTTCTTTTTACCTTCGGAAGCTTCAACGCTAATGACCCTATGGAGGGATCCCCATGAAGTGTATCGAAAGAATGTTGGGCGTAATAGTACAATTTTTAGACGCTACATATAGAACTAAAGGAGAGGAAACATATCGTATAAAAAGATAATTATAACTGCTATGAAGGAGTCTTGTCGATCATAAAAATTCATGTATGGAAAGGCAACAAGAAATGCGAAGTAGTTGTTTTCTATAGATTAACTAGTAAACCAGTGATTTCTTGTCGTTTTATGCGAACTGGTGGATACAATTTATTGAAGGAGAGAGAAGGTTTTTGTAGCAGAGGATCTTAATCTAAAAATATTCTTCTCTCGAATATGTTAATCAGACAGTAATGCGCAATACCATCACAGATATTGAGTTAAGGAAACTGGTTGATCAGCTTAACGGAATAAAAGAAAATTCACGAGTATTAGTTGATTATGTCCTAAGAGGAATAGTAATGTAAAACTTATAAAACAACTTGGATAGTGAAGTAAATTTATAAATTACAGAAAGGAAAAAATTAATAGCGTTATAATAAATTGCCCAAGCTTTAATTGTACTTCATTGGCGATGTATAAATAACCTTTGTAATTTCTTCAACACCAATCTTGAAACTTGCTTAAAAACGTGATACAAACGCGAATTGGAGGGAAAAAATAGAGAAAAGTGACGGTATTGTAAGTCAACGATGAAACGCTATTAAAAATTGAAACTTTTTGAAAAAAAGTTGTTGTACAAGAAAAAAAAAAGATTTAGGGGGATAGGAAAATAATAAAAAATTTGACCTTAAATAAAAGTAACGAAAAAAATTGTTGGTTTTTAAGAAAGCTTTCGAAACTCTAGATAGAAACCTTAGCTGGGAAAACTTAAAATGTATGGAGTAGTCGAGAAAATAATTAAGGATTGATTCAGAAAAAAACCGAGGGAGGGGATAAAGGCCCATTACTCACTCCCAGATAAGCAAAATTATGGAACGCTGGTAAGCTTGCATCTACATTTAAAATGGTGTGCATTTATATTTGCAAGCCATTAAGTGCAAATTGCTTGTGTGATGAAAGTTGAAGTTAGCCGAGAAGTACCGCGCAAATTAATTCCTTTCACACATCTGGAAATTCCAAATATATCTCAAAGAGACTTAGCTAAAAAGTTCAAAATCCCGAAAACGACCATCCAAAATATTTTCAGTAAATTTCAGGAATCTTGTAGTGTTCAGTGAAAGTCCGGGTCAAGAAGGAAATCAGGCTTTAAAATCCGGAATGTAAAATTTAGACTTATGGCATATTCCAGAGTTAGGAGGAGCACGGTGGTGAGTGTCAAATAAGAAGTGAAGGGCGAAGGGTTTTACAGCCAATGACGTATCAACAATAGTCATAATATAAAAACTTTAAATAATACAGTATGTTTTATAAAAAATGAGCTAAAAGTGTCATCCTCTCATTGCTTCCCTTTATTTTTGGGTTACATAACCATTCTAATTTGATGTATCGGGTTCTCTTTTAGTTTTTTTCCTCATACATAGTTTTGACGATTCTCAAAACTAAAAGTAACCTATCTACCCTGTTATATATGTCAGTGATCTACCCAGCGAACCTTATTCAAAACTTTAAGAAAGCCTTGCTTGTCTTGTCGTAGTGATATGTCATTTTTAATAAAAATTTTGATTTTTTAGCGGCTTCCAGAAGTACATCTCCATCAGCAAAGTTACGAGAAATGTATGGATCATATACAACGTACAAGCATACTGGTACAGTTCCAAAAAAAGCATCAGGAATTCCACGTTCTTTGGCTAGCTCAAGAGAAACAAGCCCAACGAGGTAAGGATGAGATCAAAACATCTAATAATAATAATAAGTCACAGTTTTATATTATTTTATTTATTTTATTAGAGGAACTTTAAAACGTAACGTTTATGCAAACAGTCCACGTCGACCGGATAGGCCTCCTATTAATCCTGCTAGACCTGTATTAGCTCAAAAAATTCTTCAACAGAGTAGAGAAGCAGAAAGTGCTCTAGCAGATGCTTTGGTTAGTAAATCAATTTTAATTCACGTTTAGTATCAGTAGAAATTTTACTAATTGTAAGAATTTTTTTCCATTGTAGTCACCTGATGATGCAGACCTTTCGTCAGATTATTCAAGACTATCCCTAAATCGGAAAATATCTCGGGATGAATCAGACGAAAGTGAGGCGTCATCGGTATGCTCTGAACGTAGTTTTGATTCATTCAGAAGAGGAACCGATGTAAATATTACTTTTGATTTTATCAAATATTGAAATGATTTTTTTTTATTAAAAATAATTAGACTTACTCTTGGAATGGATCTCGAAATCGATTAGACAGTTTCAGAGCACCAATTGAAGATATAGAAACAATTATTCAATGCTGTGCATCGACACATTGGTCAGAAAGGAAGGATGGTTTAATTAGTTTAACACAATATCTTTCAGATGGAAAAACTTTGACACAACATCAGTTACAAGTAACAACATAAAGTTGAAACTTTTTAATTTTTACACAAAAAAAAAAAAATCCTCACATTTTTCTAGTGTATCCTTGATTTGTTCCGGAAAATGTTTATGGACACTCACACAAAAGTGTACGCTCTATTTTTGGACACTGTCAATGAACTGATTTTAGCACACTCAAATGACCTGCACGATTGGTTATTTATACTTTTAACTCGACTATTCAATAAGCTAGGCACTGAATTGCTGGGCTCAATGCACGGAAAAATTTGGAAAACTCTTCAATTAGTACATGAATATTTTCCAACAGATCTGCAAATGCAGTGCGTTTTTCGTATTCTTGTTGATGCAGCTCAAACACCACCAACTAAAACTAAAATTGCAATATTAAAATTTTTAACTAATCTTGCAACAACTTATTGTACAGCTTCCGATTTTCCCAGTCAGGGCACTGTAGATAAAGCCATTTGGAAAATTGTACAATTGGCCAGTGATCAGAAAAGTGTTGAACTTCGTGGACAAGCTCGTTTATGTATTATTGCATTGTACAATTGCAATACACCAAATGTATGTTTAATTTTTTATTTATTGTTTAGTTTGATTTTATATTGTTTAATTCTTTAGATGACAATGTTCTTATCCTGTTTACCAAAGACTTATCAGGATACAGCTAAGTCAATCATTCAACAGCACTTAAGACGAAGTACATCTGGTAAGTTGTTTACGTTTGCTTTCTTAATTAAATGCGTTATTAAAACTGAATTTAATGTTAAATGTATAACTTAAAGAAATTAGTTGATGTTTTAGGTGAAAGTAGTTCATTCGGATCTCGAGATGTTTTTTTTTTCTTCAAAAATTTGAGTTGTCATTTTGAAATTTTTATAAACCAACCATGCGATCTACGTACAATTGACATGAGTTCGGTATGTTCCTTAAACCATATAACTAAAGTAAGCGTAATATCGTATAAAAATTCTATCGGTGGGTTCACAATTTTCTTTTATTTCAAATAATTACGCTAAGCCCCCCTTCACAAATTTTTCAGATTTACTACTTCCATGAGCATAACGAATACATAAACACAATTCTGCGCCATCTTTAGTTATACATATGCTCTAAGGTCTGCTCACTTTTGTGTAAAAGTTTCTGAATAAAAATCAATTTTTACCGTATTCACAAAGCTGTCATAAATGCTGCAGAAAATCAATCCTTCAGTTTCGTTTTTTTGAGCGGACAAAAGGAATATAATGAAATGGATTGATGCGGAATTATATCATCTGCATTTAAAGAAAGATTCCTTATAATTTTAAATATAGTTTGGCAAACTTGTATTAGTAAGCCTAATTAAAAAATAACAGTAAACCAGCAAACGCGTAGAAAAAAAATACAAAATGAATGTAAAAAAAAGCCACTCAATTAATGTTGGCGTCACTAAAAATTCAAGCATATTTCACTTAATACAACACTTGCAAAAAATATTGAGCTAATTCATATTCAAAAATAGAAATGGATGGTTTCAGATTGATTCGGAATCTCTGTTTATGACAAAGGCTGTTAGATTAAACTGCTCTAAGATTGGCTAAAATACAACATTAAAATGCTATCCACCCCCTAAAATACTTAAATTATTAAAACATTGTATGGATAGATCTATCCTGTCTGTAATGCATCAAATTGGGAATCTTAACTGAGACTTACCGAGAACAGGAAGTACTGAGTGTGGATTTTATTTTCTAAAGGCATTTGAGGTATGACAGCAAGCATTCGGATAAAACAGATAAGAGAATGAAACAAGTTTTTCGAATTTAAATTGAATTAAATTGAAAAAATTTAGTAGTATATTTAAATATTCTGAGACAACTGTGACTTCTGAGGTGATACATATTGCTTTCCTTCCCTAACTATCACTAAGAATTTTTCGAAATAAGGTCCCCCTATAATGTAGAACATATAAAGAATGGCAGTTGTCTTTGAAAGAATGACAGGTATTTTAATTTGTTTGTGAAGTAAAGGTTGATCCCTACATCGAGTTCATGTCGTCTTATAAATTCTCAGACTTAACGCCGACTGTTCAATATTCGTCAGCACTCAACTGCACGAGGAAATATATTGAAATTTTTCAAGTTTTATTTACTTCTTTTTGTTAATTCTAAGGTTAGTCACTAACGTATTTAAACATTCATACATATTACATATGCATGCAGGATGTATCACCCATATAGTACATATATCTTTCATTGCGCCATGGTGAACAGCAATCCAAGCAAAATATTGTACTGAAAGAGAGTCTCCTCCCACACCCTATAATTTTAACTTGAAGCTAATTTCTAAATATATTATTTAATTGAAAACTTACCAAGCTTTAAAAGAATCTCAATCAAAGTAATAGTAATTCTGAAATTTAGTACTTCATTGAATACGGTGGCCACTGTAAAGAACATATTTGAAATTACAAGTCCATATGTGTTCTTTCCCGGTAGTAATATATCAATCACCAAATTTTTGATCACAGATTGATAAAAATATGTCATCAGGTCATCAATATCCCTAACTTTTAGCCTGAAACCTTTCTTAAAAGGTTTTAAACTAAAGCTAATATGAGAAACTATCAAATATGGAAAGAAAAGGTTTATATCGAAGTCCTAAATTTCTTGGAAAATGGTCTGATTAGAATCCAAGAAAAAAAAATTAATTCCAATAATATCCCAATGGTAAAACCTACCCATATCGTATGAAACCTAGAGTTTGAACTAGTAAATAAAAAATATAGTCCCGTACTCTCATAGATAGTGAACTTTTAGAACAATCATACATAGTGAACTTTTAGAGCAAAAACCATTTATTTTTGGAGGTTATGTCATAAAACGTTGCAATAGGATGCGTGGATGGTACCGCTTTCTACAACCATTTTTTTTTTTGATTAATATCCATTTAAAAAATGTTGTGAGATCGGGGGATCATATTTATGTAGCTCAGTTTAACGAAAAAAAAGCTGTAAACTAGGCCACACTAGCTCTGCACTAATTTGTTAATAGGGTCACGCTGTGTTTGTTTCAGCCAGCTGTTCGATTGAAATCAGCTTGTAAGCCGCACTTTTTCAGCATTGTCCTTTGATATTTTATTTGTGATTACTTGAAATTTAAATTGATTTTTGAACAGGGCAGAGCAATATAATTGATGAGAAACACCAATCTACTTTTCTACACCGCCGAAAGCTCTTAATTAAATTAAAACTCGAAAGGACTGACACTGAAATATCGAACTACACTGTGAATATGGTAGTGTACATGTTCGATAAGATATTCTACATTTCAAGCGCCTTGCACGTATGCACAATCGAAATTCTTCTATACTTCGACACAAAGTCGCCGAAGTCGTAGCAGTAATTTAATCATGGTAGTTACTCTTTCGTTTGATTAATGTAAACCACACCACTGATTAGAATTGTAATTGAACTGTGGCAGACAACTTGTCTTCAAAAACTTAATGTAAAAACAAAAATTCGAGCTGAAAGCACTTCTTCACAAGAAATGAACTTAATGATCTCGATCATGTGTGCTCAACTATTCTAACTTTAGAAGCAAAGAACTGTAGTAGAACGTGTAGCCTAGCCTCACTTCAATGGTGAATGCATAAAGTAAACAATCCCAGCTGGAAATGGAATCATTCAAACCAGATGAATTCCTTGGAACAAAAACCACCAGCCTTCATGTGGAAGGCCTGATCCCCTGGATCCCGCTGTGATCTACAACAAACGTTACTGTTATTAACTAGAAGCATTTCTGACAAAGCCTTACACCACCGAAGTAATTATTAATGTCCTGCTGTAAAAGTTACACAGTTAATGTATTTGTAAATTTGTGAGAATCATCAGCAACAATCCGAGTGAACTACTATTTTACTGTTTTATAAATATTATTAAAAATATGATGAAAAGTAAATAGGACCACGGTGACTTCATGTGGGTCTTCAGATTCCTAACCATATTTTTTTTATCCGAGATTACTCTTGAAATTCTATTATTCAAAATATTTTAACTATTTTCTCAATTAAAGTTTTAACCAGGATTATTATGCTGCGAAGATTTGGTACATAGTTTTTCTTTCGTTACACTCTCTGTAGATTGAATGTAAACTGCTAGAGGACAATTTTCTTCTTCTGCTTGTAATGAAGTCGTGATCCAAAATATTTACTTTAGAAATAAGCAATTTCTATTTTAAAATTAGAATAGATTTTTTTATCAAAGTATATTATACAGTTTTGTAGAATTACACAAATTGCTTGATTTTTAGGAACAAATAGTCCATCATCGCCATTATCATGTTCAAGTCCAAAACCCTTGCTTAGTCCGCAGCAAGGTCCATATAGTTTGCAAAATAACTCTAGTAAGTAAAACAAAATTTTCATAAATTTTCCGTTAGTGTTGATATTATTGTTTTTGTTAAAAAAGACTTGTTGCTAATTAAAATCGTTCTATATCTTCTCTGTATATGACTAATAAATAAGGCTTTTTAGTTAGAAACAAGGTTCTGAGATATATGTACATATCATTTTAAGTTTAAAAAACGTCTCGCGTAAATGCACATTTTTTTTCTTTTACAGGTCCAAGATCTAGACAGTCTTCAGTTGAGCATGCTGATCCTATAAACAGTGAAGAAGTGTATAAAAGTTTACGAAAAACGACAGCAGAAATACAAAACTATAGTTTTGAAACAAAATTGGATCGAGATACAAATAGTAAGGATTCCGGAATAAGTCAAATGGGTGATCATCTTGGGCAAAACGATCAAATAAATATCATTCCATCGAATGGTATTAATGGACATATAGGGTAAGAGAATAGATTAAGAAAACGTAAAACTGTGCTTTTCGTCACAGTCTTACATTTTGCTAAGAAGTATAATAACAGCAATACAAAATCTCACTAATTATTCTATAAATAATTGCGGACTTGAATGGGATTAAATATCCACATTAATCGAAACGAACTTAACAGATTTGATTTCTAAATGGGGTCATAAGACTCTACTCCTACTGGTTTACATGTGGTAAAAGGTTTCATTTACGAATACATTGAATAAAGTAAAAACGATTCCCTTATTAGATCGACAATGAGGTATTAAGAGATAACTGTATGTAGTTAATTGCAGCAAATTTAGCTTCTTGAATAAGTATACGCATGAGAACCGGCATAAAAACTTACATATTGAGTTGGGAAGGTTTCTAGTTAATAGCTTTATAAGGTAGTTATGTAAGGAAATATATGACCATATTTGCTATTATCACAAATAAATAAATATACAGATGAAGAATGCATATCAGTAAAATGAAAACCTTATCAACATTTCTGGTAACCAAGTTAGTTAGCTACGACGAAAATTGTAGCTAAGAAATGTTGTTACTACCAGAAAATGCTCCTAATGTTCACGCAAACAACCAACTTTCTATCTTTTACCAGAGCAATGCAATGCCTAGGTCCAATATAAAATTAACGATGCCTCAACCTGATTTAGGGAAGCCCTCAATTTTTTCTTAGAAATTTACTGGAAACTTTTTCTTAGAATTTATAGGTATTTTTGAAGGCGACAACAATTCAATTATGCGTAGACGTGTGAATATACAATAAGAAATTTTTAGAAATTATAGAAAATGTTCCGCTAGAATTTTTATTCACTTTGGTGGCCTATTGGAGTGTAGAAAACTTATTCTTTTGTTACTCAAATCTGTCGATAGAAAAAGAACGTTAGAGCTTTCTGCTGTACCGTCTAAGTGCTTCGTAAATCGCTGTATGTCAGTGTGCTTAGCAGGTAGGAGCTATGAAGCTCTCTGTTAGCTAAGCGGCTAGTCCAAGTAGGAGTTATAGAGCTCGCTATTAGGATAGCCAGATTACCCAGAGCTATAAGGAGCTCAATTGGCAAAAATAAGGTAGAGCTGAAGAGCTCAATTACCTTGGGGCGCAGCCAGTTAGGATCTAAATAAAAGATATGCACCGCTAGAATTCAAAATAAACTCTGATTTATTTAATATAATTACACTGAATTTATACACTTTAAAAATTGCTGACATTACTCGTTTCAGTCATTCTGACCAATCACACACCTTCGGCCATTGCTTTATTCAATATTGATCATATTTGCTGTGCATGCAAATAATGCACAGCGGGCATTACCCAAAGTTTCAGCCAGGTAGAAGTAAACAAAGAAAGCTACAATGTAATTCTTTTCATTAATCGTTTACTCAATCGTACCATATGCTGTTGGTTTTGCTTTTCCTATTGCAGAGCATAAGCATAGCGTAAAGCTTTGCCGTCGTGTATTCATTGATACATGACACTTATATGTGCATAATGCACTTCGCATGTCCATAAGCAGGTGGACATAGATTTATATTATTTTCATGTTTTGTATGGCATTGTGCATGTACAAAAGAATGCAGTGAATCACCTTATGGATGTTTTGCTTTATTCTTTCTGTATGTACATAAAATGCAGTGAACCACCTTATTGATGTTTTGCCTGATTAATTTATATTTTTTGTATGCATGCATACATATTTTCAGATACAATACATACTTTCATTTGTGGCATTGTTGGCCTCCAATTGCCAATAAGCATTCATTTATTCTGCCGTTATCAGCCTCCAATAATGCATACTCCAAATTTCCATTAAATTTCGAAGAAAGATTGAGGCCTTCCTACATTAGGTCGAGACATTGTCGATTTTATATTCGAGCGAGACGTTGCAAATTTTATTAGTTGACTCGCAACATGTATCTGATTTCTGGTTTTAAATTTTCCTATTCGATTCGTTATCTGTACTTATTTGTGCTATTATGAATTTTCTGCCCGCAATATACATATGACATAAATGTAAGTATAATGGGGAACAATCAGAAGTACTAAAAGCCTTTTCCGATCTGAGAGTGATAGTAATTACAAGCTCATCCATAGATGCCATGGGAACAATTAATTTACCCAAAAGTAGTACTTATGTAAGCATCCGGTAAAATGAAAGTTGGCTAGTTGTCTTTGGTTTTTTGTATTCATTCGCTCGCTTCATAGTTTGCATCTGATAGAAGATACATACATTCTAACTACAAAGCGCCCCGAATCATCATACTACCATAAAGTTGATCAGTGACTATAATTTCGTCTTCGTTCTTAGTGCTACTTCAATATCTTCTATAAAGTATCGATCCATGCCAATAATCTTATTAAGGACATAGGGTCTTTGGTAGGATGGTTTAAGTCTCTTTCATTGTAGAAACGTGGATTTGTGCTATTGCTGTCGAATCGTACCTGACATTTTTGTCGTTGTTCATTTATTCAGTTGGTTATTTTGTTTCGTTTATTTATACTAACTTATCAATTTAGACTTGCATAAATTTAAACATACAGTTTACGGTAATATCTCGCAGAGAAAAATTTAAAATGATTTCAGTTGAACTAATGTTAAGTATTTGAGTGTTGAAGTTTTAGTAACTGCTGATGCCATTGGCTTGGTTTTTCGACTGTAATTCTGAAATAATCCAAGATCGGTTAGTTGGTTCGTTCTACCTGGTGCTTGGACCGATACTTTAGTTATTCCGTTATCTAATAACCGATAAAAGTTTTAGCAGGTACGCTCCGATTTAATCTGGATCTGTAGGCCAAAATAAAAGATAGCTCATTCAGAACGTTAATTGTGGTTTGTATTTTCTTGACTGCTTTCACAAAAAGATATTTACTGAATCTGTCAACAACTTAATTCTTACTTTGGGGGAAACGGGGACCTAAATGACCGATATGGATCACTTTTAACGTATACATTTGGAATGATACATACTACATTTCAATTCTCCGTTTATATGATATAAGCGGTTGGACTTAGACTATATTTTCTATTAAACCGCTTTAGTTGAACGTCTTTTGAGTTTCTTCTCGTAGCGCTTTTATAATTTTTCTAAACTTGTCACCTTGTTGTTATATATGCAAACGACGCATTTGAATAATATTCGACTGTCGAAGAAAATCTCGGACAACTTCTATTTGCCTTTCTTCCGGTTGTATGAACTGTGCGCTAATACGTTGCTAAATGAAAGTACACTTATCTATAGTCTCATAGTTAAGCAACCAAGAAAATCAACTTATCTAGGCCTTCCTCTACTGTGAAATCAAATTTTTAAAGGAAATTCTAATTGTGTTATTGTCCAAATATAACAAAAGACAAGAAGTTCATTTGCTAATATCCAGATATTAATCTTTAGCTGAATTGTGGGGCGTTTTTATGGAACATGAGGCGGTAGCAAAAAAATACGTAAGCAATTTTGAAAAGATTCAAATCCGAGTTGATTTAAAAAATATAATTTCTTGAATTCTATTGACAAAAAAAAAATTTAAAAAAAACTACATTCGATGCTTACATTACCAAAACCAAGCCTAATTGAATAGTAATCTGTATACTATGTATAACAGTACTTATTATAAACTGTTCTGACCATATTTTAAAGTTTTTTTTTTTTCTATTTTATTGTAGCTTGGAAAAGGAAGACTCATTCAATGGATCAAAAACACAATCAGCTACAACAACTGAGTCAAATACTCCAGAAAGTACAGTACGCCTTGATACGATAGAAATTCAAAGTCACAAAATCACATCGTCTCAATTACACAGTCACCAGAGTTTCCATTTAGCAGAAAGTGGTGAATTAATTTTAGAAAGTGAGTGATTTTGTAACAATATACGAATCAAATTACAATTTATTCATTCATAATTTACACATTTTCAGATGGTCTCAAAGAAAGTGATATTATTAAGGCTGCCATAGTTTTAAACTTAGACACTCATCCTGGTATTATTCAGCAAACCTTAACAGACTTAGCAGCGTGTATAAAACATGGAAATTGTGAATTACCTAATAAGAACTTCAAGTATGATGCGAGAAAATTTTCCCATAAGTTTAATAATAAATTTATAAAAATTTTAATTCACAGGGCGATTATGAAAATGTTATTAAATTTACTCGAATCACCAGTCCATGAAGTGATGATAGGAGCTTTACAAGTCTTAGGAAAAATTGTTCGAAGTGTCCAAATGAAACCGTATTGGATCAATTTTCTTGAATTAATTCTGTTAAAAATTATTGACTGTTATAAGATCAGCAAAGAGGTAAAATATATCCGGAGAACGATGAATTTTTAATAAAGTTTTATTATAACATTAATAGGCTTCACGTGAGATTGATAGCATTATACCTCGTATTGCTGCAATTTTACCATTAAATATTTCAATAAATATTTTAAATCCTGTTATTGCAACTGGCCCGTATCCAAGTAATTTATGTGCAGTTAAACTATTCACCGAATTGATTGACAAACATGGCAACGAATTAACAGATAATCAGTTGGATAGTGTTATGCCCCATTTGGCTCGAGTGAGTATTTTAAATTTATAGATAAATTAATCTATAGATAGGAAAAATGAGCCGTTTTCTTTGAAAGTGGTGCAAGTCAATTTTTTTTACGACGAAATATTGAAATGTTTTAATTTAAATTCATTTAAAAAAATAATTTAAAAATATTTATAGGATCTAACAGTGAACTTTTGTGTTTTTTGAAGTTAAAGATAGCATAAAGTTATTAACCAGTTATGTTTATTAAAGAAACTGAAGGAAATAGAAATACTGTGCCCAAATGCACTTGCACCAGTTTCAAAGAAAACGCCTCAAATCTTTAATATGTGGCATCTGGAACTTGCTAAGATATCTTCTTCCTCTCCTCTTTTATCTTTACATTTCTTAACATTTTTCCGCGTCGGGAGTGACGTTTGCTGCAAGTGTTGTGTCAGCAACGATTTGTTTTTCATAAACCCTGTAGTAAACTATACCAGCCTAAATGAAATGAATATTTGTTACATTTATTGTTTTTCTTATATTTATTATTCTTTGTCTTGCATGGGACAGAAAAGTAAATTTATGTTCCTTGAAAGAGCTGTTACCTAGCAATCTAGGAACGGTACGAACCATCCAGTAAAATATCACGTGGCATTGCAAAATTCCAATGGCTTTTAAATGGGAATCATTGATTATGTTATATATTATAACCAACGCCTTTTTCAATTTTAAATGGAAGTTCACCATTTTCCATTTCGAATTGATCCTAGTGGTCTTAAGCACTAATAAATTCTCTATTAAGTTTTTTGTTTGTTTATTAAAGACTATAAAAGTTTATCTTATTTATTTTTTGGATGGATACTTTTATGAAATTAATAATCAGCTTCTATTCCAACCATGTCTGCCTTGTACAAAGATACAATTAAAGTTGTTCAAAGTTGTGGGACAATTGTATCTTTTAACAGAGAGGACCGATGTGTGCATAAAGAAAGCAATAAAAAACGGTTTTACTATTTCACATACCTTATGGTTATTCTGGGCTACCTACCCAATTTAGGCTACTTAAATATGCTCATGTAATGGAAGTTGGTGGCCTAAGCTACAACAGTGTAAGGTAAACATTATGTAGCGATCGCAAAGCGGGGTGTGGAAAAATTCATTGGAGAAATAATACTTTTCTTTGTGAAAAGCAGATTGGTACTCTGGCTCCATTTTGAATTAGTTCGACTTAAGGCTACTTGGTATAAAATTACCAAGTGGTCCGCATATCATAATATTTTATATTCCTTCCAGGTGAGTGTTAGCAAGAGATCGTTTACAATGAAACAAAAAAAATAGATTATAAGTATCCCCTCTGGATCCTTTTCTCTGCTTTTCCCGCTAATATTATTATTGTTTAACATGTCTCCGAACTAATTTCAATAAAATTTGGTATTTTTGAATGAATAAATAATATATTAAATATTTTTATTTGTGAAAGTGCCATTCTGAAGGTTACAGTTGACACTTTAACATCGCTCGCAGAGAAATCCCCATATTGACTCTCTTTGATTTATAGAAGGCATTTGACAGCATTTCACATAACAATTTTCTGAGCAAACTTCATAACAATTTGAATTTTTCAAATAGGGCGACTCTTTTAATTAATACCTTTCTGCCCGACAGATTACAACGTGTGTATGCCTGGGTGAGGAAAAATTTTCCCATATTGTTCCCTTAACCTGTGGGGTCTACAGGATCGATTTTTTGACCTCTTTATCCTGTATATCAATGACTGCAGCTTGTAACTCGTTCATTTTTATGTCAATGACCCTCGAACTTATCGCCACAGAGGTCTGATGGAAGACTGTGTGGATAGAATCAATCAACAGCCGTTTACTCGAAATTAGTATGTTTGCATTTGAACACAATCTAAATATAAAAACTAATAAGTCTCACTGTATTTCTTTTTCTACTGGTTCGATTGATTCTTCGGAATTACCATATGGTATTGTGATTCCCTACACACGTGAACAAGGTCCACAATTTCTGTGTTACACTTAATTCGGATGTGAAATGCTGCGACCATTTTAAGCCTGTCTTTCCAAAATTTATGCAACTATTCGTCTCTTATTGCTATCAGCTAGTTTTCTGGCACCCGAATTGCATTGTCATGAGTTCTTCAACATTCAACATATGGCTGCCATGTTTTCACGAAATTGGATTCCAGCAACTCCAGAAAATTAAATGTAGCATTCAATGACTGCGTATTTACGAAGACTTAACTATCTGTCTCAGCTTAAGTTTTTTTTTGCTCTGGAAATACATCTGAAGCAAGGAGTTTTATTTTTGATGTACAAGTTTGCTACTACAGCCAAACCAAATATATCTAGCTAACTTAATCCGGTTTCTTAACTCTACCAGAGGGTGTAAGTTTTTAATGCCTAGATTGCAAACATTTCGTTTTTAGGGTTCGTCTTACATTGTTCAAGCAATTTGTTCCTGGAATGAGTTGCTCAGTAACATTCAACGGGCAAACTCGTTTGAAACATTCAAACGGTTCTTTTTATCAGCGACGCATACGCATTTGTTGTCATTTGTTGTTTTTCTTTTCTCTTTTTAATTTGATTTTGATTAGTCCGTGCATGCAATAGACGCTAATGTAAAAGATTATAAATTTTAGTGTCATTTGCCAGTAAATATATAATGAATAATGTTATAAGTAATAAGATATTCAGAGCCGAAAAGTAATATATTTGTTGTGTGGGATCCATTTTTGAATTGCCGAAATGTGTTAGCAATGCAAGTTGGCACGGAGTAGCAAAATTCAACGAAATGCTAAATCCGCGTATTTTTATGATATAATTGTCAAAGCCTGACAACGTACTAAGATAATTTTTTGAAAATTTCGTCGTTTTTATTTTTTGAATGAATGTTTGAAATAAGCCTCTGATGATGAGTATACTTGTGTTTTTTTTTTGGGTGAATATTCTTCTTAATGGCATACTGGTAGACTTTGTTTAACTTTTTGGCCCGATAGAGTTATGGGAATTCCACTTAATCCATATTGAGCTTCTTCATTCCTTTTTTGTAGCTCTGCCCATAATGTTCTCGCATATATGTAGATATAACCTATGCTCTTTCTTAACAATCTAGTCGATATTAAAATTAAATTACGTCCTCTATGAAAATGTGAATCCTTACCTAACTACTCAAAAAGACTAATATATTTTAAGCCACATTTATAAAAATTTAATTCAATAATTTTTCCTAATTTTTTCCCTATAGTTATCTGACGATGGCCAATCCACTGTTCGTAAAGCGGTTGTTTTTTGTATTGTTAAGCTGTATGTAGTTATGGGTGAAGAAAAAGTAAAGCCAAAATTTTCACTGCTGAATCCTAGTAAAATAAGGTAAGCAAAGAAGCCTTTGCCAAGCAAAAATATGTAATTAAGTTTTTATTTCATCTAATTTTTTTTTTAATTCTATACAAAAGACTTCTAAATGTGTATATTGACAAGGCGAAAGGTGCAAAGACATCATCATGATCCAATGCCAAGTGATTGTGGGCTAAAGGACGTCATTTCGCAAAAAAATTTCGCCGACTTAGTAGTAAAATGATAAATGGAACAATTCCAGAGTAAATAGACATGAAAATGTAATTTTCTAAAGAAATGTAACTAAAACTCAGAAAAGAAAAAAAAATCATAAAAAAAATTGAAGTGGCATAATACACAAAAATTCAAGACAGTCAGTCATCTAGAAGAGACTTTAAACATAGAGCGATAGAATGAGAGATTTTGTTTTTTTATTTAAGATGGAAAACACAGTATATGTAGAAGGATAGAGAGAGAGTGAACGAGAGAGATGAGAAGAAGGAAGTAAATATTTAGAACATGTATAGGTTCACATGCAGCAAAGAAGCAACACACATTTTAACACTTTATTATCATATTTTTTCTTGTTTAATCTTCGTTTTGTAAGAGACAACTTTCAACATCTCAGTTTAAATATATTTTTTAATGTTATCCATAATTTGTAACTTATTTAATACTGACATCTATAATTCTATAAAGTTACATAATTGATTACATTGAAATTAAAAGCGAAAAATTATTATAATAAATTCTATTAATTTAATTTTTTATTTATTTATTTTTTCTTACATTTATTGTTTGTTCTCCCCAGTCTATAACGATTTTAAGTTAAAAAAAAAACTTTGAAATTCAGTCAGATTGTTCATGAAGTCTACAATTAATGTTGTATACTTCTCAACATTCAAACGGACCAGTAATTTTACTTATTTTATTATATGTACACTTAACCTAACTAGCAACTAGATTTACTTAAGTACGTAACTAACTGATGATCAGAGGAACACTGCAATTCTCAAGTCTGCTTTGCACATGCTAAATATGCTCTATATTGCTTATATATAACAATTAGTAGTTGTACAGTACTGTAGAAATCAGTAATTGGTCTTTCCAACAACAAAACTGAATTGCAATATGTTAATAATAAGTTTTATTACTTAAGTTATAGGTTTGCAAGAAGAAGCAAGCGTCAATTTAATATTCATACACTCTACTCAATCGGATGGTGTCACTTTATAAGTAGCTGAAATGATTCTTGCTAAACTCTTGATTTTTGAAAATGTTTTCTCAATTCAACTATGTTTTAGAATTGGTGGTCCATACAGTGTGGTAGGAAATGAAAGTGGAAATTTAATCCTGACTCGCTTGTTTAAATATGGACAAAAGAAGTGTGGGTCCCCTCATGGAAGCTTACCTACAGTAAATCGACCATTATCCTCTTTTTTGCCATTATTTGATTTTTTTTCCTATTTCACACATTCTCTTGCCCTACACAACTATAGCTACATCCATTTGTGTTTTTCTAATAAAAATTCTTCATTAATGTAACTCTTACTAATTAATTCACTACCCATATTTTTACATTATATGTGTATATGGTATGCCTTAGTTTTTTAGATAGGTTTACATTTTCTATAGCTAATTTTTTTTAGTACACCTTTCGATCCGCTAAAGCTTTCATTGCAGTTTTTATGGTTCGGTTTAAATTAAAATTAATTTATTTCGTATATTGTTTCATCATTGAGTGAATAAGTTCTGCGATTTATTTATTTGTTGTAGAGATGCGATTGCGAAATTGGAGTAGAATAGAGGGAGAATAGCAAACAGTCTAAACAAGTTGCATTGATTTGAGTGCCTGGCCAGCTAAAAAATGTTCATGAACTAGGCAATCCATTAATTTTTTTCAGTTTTCTTAAAAATTTCTTTGAATATTTTTCGTTAAAATTTATAGGCAAAATATTAATAAATGCCGACAATGATTCAAAAGAATTGAGTTAATTCGGGTGCCTGGAATATTACAAATTTTTATGATTACAGACAAACATTAATTTTTTTCTTGTAAATTTTCTTGAAATTTTTTCTTAATAATTCTTATGAATTGGGGGAAACTTACGTGCTTGGGTTATGTTGGGTAATGCTTGTATAAAGTAGTGCAACAGTACTGAAGAAAATGCTTGGAGTAAGTTCATAAGAACAGCTTGCCACTTCAGCCATGAAACTATGTGCGTGGGATATTTAGGTGTACATGTACAGCCAATGTGGTGCGGAGAACAGAGTAACATTC
The DNA here is from genome assembly GCA_963930735.1 of Dioctria linearis. NCBI lineage: Eukaryota > Metazoa > Arthropoda > Insecta > Diptera > Asilidae > Dioctria > Dioctria linearis. Next base: position 299,844,113 of record OZ005740.1, on the reverse strand, counting down.
TCTCATTCTCCCATTATTTGCTTTATTTCTTCTTCCTGTCTGTTACCTCCCATTTCTACAATGAAGGATATGGGCATATTGAAAGACCAGAAAGAGTTCCTTGTTAAGTTATATGTTCTTGTTTATAGTCAAATAGTCTTTGTTTTTACTGATTTCAAAACCATCTGTAATACTTTTGTCAAGTGTCAGATAAAGTGCTGGCTTTGTTATAACCTGGTCAAAAGAAAGTTTGACCTAAGGCACCTATGCTATCGACTCTAAACATGGTATATTTTTGAACTAAATCTACTGTTCCCAATATGGTAAAAAAAAACAAAAGATAGTATTTCTTGACTATTAATTATATACTAAATAAATATATATGTGTTTATGGACGGGCTGGTTGACTCCCACCTATATTATCCAATGTTCCATCATTCTTAGAGCACGTTGAACCTGGCTGCTAAGCCATAATACTTTTCTAAATGCTTGGCCGTGTCTAAAATAATTACATACTCAAGGAAAATTATTAATTAAATTATTTCATTTCATAATTAATCATGCTCAATTTACCAAGCTCATAGCTGCAACAATTCACCAAAAAAATTTTTTTTTCTCTGTGCATTTAATAAATGGAATATAAAAAATGCGAAGTGCAGCTGTGCATTCGATTAAGTATGTAATATCATAAAATTATAAAGGCTAAGGAGATGACAAGATTAAGTTTGCTTTGCGAACCAATATTTGAAAGCTCAATCTGAAAGTTTGGACGCAATCGTAAAAGCTTTTCGTGCAGAGCTTGCATCTTCTTTATTGAATTTACAGCTCACTGTACTAGCAGGCATCACATCAGGTCAAGGCATGATGTACTGACTGGAGTAAATTCAACACTACCAAATCTTACCATGGCAGATATTAGGTTAATTGTTCGATGAAAACACCGTGTAAATTTTCCCCTACAATTTTCTCCAAATTTACCCGGGGTCTTGTGCACTCATCAAACAAGTTTTTAAAACACCCGGGTAAACCCACTGACTGAAGCCTGAAACACAATTGGAGCTTTTCAGCCAGCTTGAGATTTGTTGACAATGTAAATCAATGTAAAAGAACACAATTGGAGCGTTAACTTTTTTGCCAGCTTCAAGCTGGCTTGAGATTTGATCAAATTGCAAATTTCAAGCCCAATGACTGCCAACTTGAAGGAATTTTTAATGTAGCCAACTGTGCGAAAGTCGAATATTAGATGAGAATGGCTTCTGTTGACACATTTAAGAAGTAAACAGCTACCAAAAATGTTAAAATGGAAGAAAACTTATAGAGTTAGTAAAAGGTTTCTGTGGGACATAAAAAAAAACTCCGTATTATTTTTACATATAATTGGTACATCTCAAAACTATCCAAAAAAGTATGCATTTATCGTAATTTTGGAAAATCGGAATCATTAACTGTCGTTCCTTAATAAATATTCTCAACATAACAAGTTAAAGATGCAAATGTCAAAAAAGCCAGTTGTGTTCAATTCGGCTTTTTCAGTCAGCTTTAGCAGAAAGCTGGGCATAAAGCTGTCTGAAAAGCTGCAATTGTGTTTCAGGCCTTATATAGAAATGGACTGCTTGATCTCCTGTTTCATGTGGCACCAATTTTGATTTCAGAAAGTATGCTCTCACTGTCAATGCTACCAACTGTCGTAAACTGGCGTTATATTTAAATTATTTGGAAATTTACGTATATGCATGTCAGTGGGATTTACCTTAGAATATAGAGAGTACAGGAATGTTATAAATCAAATTTTGTGTAGTCAAATTCTGGTTATGTTAGTATCTGTTGCCCCTGTAGTGAACGCTCAGTACAGCCGTGTAGTAGAATCAATATAGAGAGCGGGGCAACAACATATATGGTTGAAAATATTACGTTTGCTCCCATGGAAAATGTACTTATTCACTGTCACTACACCATCATACTCAGGGAATTTCGCAGCTGTCACAAACGTAAACAAATCTCGGTGGAGGAAGGATTTTTTCGATATTTCGACAGCTAAACATAGAGTTGTCTCTTTCTTGATTATAATGCTGAGCTACTTCATGATACTCTGAAAAATCCACGCTCATGCACACGAATTTTACAGGTATCAACACTTCCTGTTGTCTCTATATTCTAAGGGATTTACCGAATTTACCACAAAAGTATTTGGGACTATTTGTATCGTTAAATTTTAATTATGTGTCGAAAGAATTGTTTTTTACAAGGATTTTTACAAGCAATATCTCGTTCCTAATCGTTACAGTTCAGTGGGAAAGTATGCTCGCACGGAAAGAGACAGGAATATGAAAGCGGTGCCATTTGCTTTCATGCATTCTTGGTTCAACAAGCAGTCCATTTATATACATGTCAGTGGGTAAACCTAATGTAATGACATTTCTCTGACAGTTCTCCCGAGTATAATTAATTGTAAAAAGTTATTTATAAAATTGGTGAAGACAAATAAAATGTGCTCTAGCTATTTTTCTATTTCTTTTCTTTTAATTTTTGCTTATTTTTGTTCAAGAAGTAATTCCCAATCAACAACAAATTGCAAGTGACAACTGTCAAACCATTACCCCTAGACATTTTTAGTGTATGCACGGGGTAGCCCAGGTTTTTCAAAAAACAAGATAGTCTAGCCCGGTGTAGCCCTGGGTTTACCCGGGGTTTTCATCAAACAGGCCTATTAAAACTCATATGAATGTGTTACATTTGGAAGCTCTTCTGATACAAAATATTATTGCTTTACGCGTTAGGTAAATTTTGCGATGATATAGGTACATATAACTGATATGGAGGTATTAGCAGCGTTTTTTTTATACTGTACTGGTTCATTGGACATTTAAATTAATTTCATTCTATAAAACCTCTATAGGTAGCCATGATTTTTTAATGGCGGCAAATTATCAAATTGCAATTCAATTTTCACAAAATGCCAAAATAGATCTAAAATATTTAGTTCTAATTCAAAAGTTTTAATTCCTTAAAAGCTGGCAATTTGATGATTTTTCATTCATGTATCCTTTATATGGATCAAGAAAAAAGAACGCAATAGTACTGCAAATTTCTTAGATGGCGATTTTATTCACAGTTGTATAATTTTCAAAGCGATTTAGTATTGTCGTATATTTCTATCTCCTACAGTTTTGATCTTACAGACGTAAATATAATGAAATAGTTGACGAATAATTCTAACAACTCGCAATGGGAACATTTTCGCAAATATAAACAACATTTTTTACAAATTCATCAATTATTTTTTCCCATCCGTCGATGTACTTCATATTGTGATCGTGTGGTATTCAAATTGTCTACTATGAGTGTAGTGAGAGCAACCCACTGACATATTATATAACATGGGCTGCTTGATCTTCTATTTCATATGGGTCCACTTTTGTTAGTAGGGGTGTGAAAACTATCTTAATTTCAAGTTTCATTTTTGATTTAACAGTTATGTTACAAGCTCAACATAGTCCAAATATATTCAAAATTATTATTTTTATTGGAAGCTTATCTCCTATAACATCAAATATTCCTTAAAATGGATTTTGAAGGAAATAAAATTTAGCAATTTTTGTCTGCCTATCCCTAAAAGTAGTTATAGGAGACAGAGAAAATATTACAAATGTTGTATTGCCATCTATTTCTATTCTATATATTCATTTGGAAAATCCACAGTGCTGCATTCTTTTTTCCTGATCCATATAAAAGAGATACACGGATTTATAAATGGATTAAAAAACCATCAAATTGCCAGCTTTTGAATTAGAACTAAATATTTTAGATCTATTTTGGCATTTTGTGAAAATTGAATTGCAATTTGATAATTTACCGCCATAAAAAAATCATGGCTACCTATAGAGGTTTTATAGAATGAAATTAATTTCCAATGAATCAGTACAGTATAAAACAAGTAAAAAAGCTAGAATTGGTCTAAGACCAATTCTTATGATACCCTAGATGAAGGCCCATATGAAATTTAGTATTGTCACGCTTCTGTGCAAGTTTGATTTTTGAAGTGGTTTTTCGCATATATTTCTAGAAAGGTTTGTCGAACAGAAAAAATGATTATAACCAATTTTATAGGATTTCGTATTCTAAAGAAGTTTTTAGTACAATAAAAATGCCTTGGACTGATCGTTCTCACATTATACGGACATGCAAAAATCAAAATAACTTAATATTATGCGTGGGTGTCCAATCCATTTTACTCTACCATCATTACTTCGAGGTGTTACAAACGGAATGACAAACATAGTATATCCTATAGATTTCATCTAGGGTATAAAAACGCAGCTAATACCTCCATATCAGTTATATGTATATCATCGCAAAATTTGCCTAACGCGTGAAGCAATAACATTTTGTATCAAAAGAGCTTCCAAAAGTAACACATTCATATGCGTATTAATATCTACCATGGTAAAGTTTGGTAGTGTTGAATTTACTCCATTCAGTACACCATGCCTTGACTTGATGTGATGCCTGCTAGTACAGTGGGCTGTAAATTCAATAAAGAAGATGCAAGCTCTGCAAGAAAAGCTTTTACGATTGCATCCAGACTTTCAAATTGGTTCGCAAAGCATACTTAATCTTGTCATCTGTTTAGCCTTTATTACTTTATGGTAATACATATGTACGGTAAGACTGGTATGTATGAACAAGTAGGAACTTAAATCAAATTTTGTGATTCGTTCAACAATATTTTTTCATTATATGTAAAATTTGCTTTCCTGACTTCAATGTTCATACAAACTTATTATTCCCAAGAAATTGGTACATTGTAGCTGGTTGTTGACTCAAAATATTTTATCCCAAATTCTAGGTAATTTGACATTGTAATTCCTTTGCCTGCAACACTATACGAAAATACAAAAGTACCGTTATCTCGAAAACGACGTGGAATTGGACATAAACTGAGCTAAATTTCTATACCAATATGTTTTGAAGCAAAACGGAAGGATCTTGGAAATTAAAACGATTAAGATTATATAAAAAATAAAAATTATTTTTTATTCAATAAAAAAAAAACAAAAAAAAAACAATTGTTTTACTGTAGCAAAATTTATGAAAATTCTTTAATTCACCTGTGAAATTAGAAGAGCCTAAAGTTTTTACCTACTTTTTTTTTTACTAATATCACAAAATTATTTAAAAAAATAAATAATTGTTTAGTTTGACTACTGGATTCATTCTGCTTAATTCCTGCTTATTTTTACATAATGCATGTCCGCTAAATAACCCCCTTCAAGAGAGATAGAGGATGTACTTTACTTACGTCGACGCGCCGATGCAGGATGTCCCATTATGCATGCATATGTGTACGTTGGTAATGTGTATCATATTAATATGTATGCATGTACATATTATGTTGATATTGAATGGCTCTAATTGATGTGCATAATAATAAATATATATAAAATAATATAAAATTCATTCCACCACCACCAACCCTTGTTAGGTTTGGTGGTGAATAAAACAAATTCTCTAATTTTATCCAACATTTAAATGAACCTCCCCTATTTCTTATCCGATGTTTCTCATTTTCATTTTTCTTTTATAGCATAAAACTCGACGGTCAACTACCCGCGAGTTACGGTATCTTAAATATAACTATAACAACTCCCGATTGGTGAAAGACATCATTCGGCAATTCAGAAAGATTGTAATCCCATTTGGGGCAAATCACACCAACTTCAAATAATAAAAACTATTCAAGTCCGATTAAAGTTTTTCGTTTTAGCGTGCCGTTAAATTTGTCACTTTTTTACTTGATGGCCTCCTTCGAACTCTACATGGAATATACGGTATATGATGGAATATACCTACTAACCAGAAGGAGTTAATAAAACAGGTACAGATTTAATAATAATAAATTAATTTGTCTCTTTTTTTATTGATTTTTAGACCCAATAAATAAGTAAATAAAATTAAAAAAACGTAACAAAAAGCACACGTCCTACCTAAGCAAGTAATTTATCGATGAATAAATACAATTTAAAAAGAAATTTATCCAGGTAATTACGGTTAGCAAAGATATTTTCTTGATTTTAGTTTAACAAAGAGTTCCTTCAAAAGTGGAGGTGTTATATTCGGAATTCAGTGAATTGAGTTGAAAAAAAAAGTGTCTACATTCTATTCATACTCTCTGCAGTCAGAGTACTTGCGTGTTTTTTTTTGGCCTTCAAATTCATATACTCGTACAACTTGATTATATATTATTTTACTTTTGACAACACAAACTTGCGTTCCATTCGGAAAGTGCTCGCGAGTACTTTACACAGGCCAATGGAACACAGCTAATATTATTTACATCAAGATGTAAACTGAATTTATTCAAGTAGCATAACATTTTCATTTAATTGAAAATAGCTCCTTACTAATGTCTGTCTACCTTTGGTGTTTTTAATGGCAAACAAGATTATTGTGATAAATTATGTTTGAATTAATTGTTCTAAGAACTATGAGCATTAAAAAGATTATTCTCATATTAATGAATTAAGGGTGGCGAAGAAGAAAGGAGGTGTTATTTATAACACTTGTGTGCACTGAATTATTTCAATAAATTTTTATAAAATGAAAGCCTTTTTTCTAATATTTCACTTAAGTTTTACTGAATTCAAAATTACAATAAATTTTCACTAGTTTTTTAGTTTGTCTGATATTGATCTAATTCAATAAAAATTTCCTATAACTCCAATGGAATTATGTATTTTTTCCTTGTCCACTTTGGCGGCAAGTCTTCTTCATCAAATCTGGTATTATTTTTATTTAGATGAAAATTTTGTAGTGATCAAACAAATTATCTAGGAGCCCTATTACGGAACACAAATACGAATAAATTTCTAGACGAGAAACTTAAAAACATTTGTAAATAGAAATTTGTGTTCAAAACAATGTCTCAATTGAAAATTTTATAATAGTTGTTCTTTGAAGCAGTGTGTACCATTTAATAAAAGAATTTACATTTTGTCTGCCTTGCCTCTTAAGATCCAAATTATGGCAGATTTATTTTCTATAATTATTTTTGTTTGTACTCTGCTATTTAGAAAGTGGAAGTAAATTACATAAGCGTTCAATACTTATGAACTTATTTATTAAATTTTCGTATTACCTGACTTAAAAATTAAAATAAAAACCTTATTAACTGACTGAAGTAGAAATCACTAGCTTGCAAATGAATAGGACAGAGAAAAATGAAAATCAGTCTCCCGACAACCCAATTACAAAGCCCAATTCAAAATAATGGCATTAACGAAAATTTTTCAAGGTTAGAGCAATTCTCTTTTATAGCAAAAAGTAAACTCGGAAAATTAGCATGAAACAAGAAAATTCTATACTGGGAACAGAATCGCGATGTTTTCGAAATTCCTAATTTCAATATATTCCCGAATTTCAAAATCCCGGAACAATCACAAAACAAAATTATAGGCTCCTAAATTTTTTTCATATGTCATATATTTCTTCTCATTTAAGAATCAGAATTATGGCGAAGACTAACAAGGAACATTTTGGTATGGTATCACCCACACACATGGAATATAGGTTTAATTTGCGCTTAAAATATTTCTTCAAAGAGCTACAGAATTGTAGAATTGTCTTGGCTTCTTTCATTGTTTTCCTTGAAAATCGATTAGCATGCTTCTTCATGTGGATGAGTCCAACCAAACGCTGATATGTGTCCAGGTTAGGGCCAAGGAAATATGTTAGCACTTGAAAATTTTCTTAACTTACATAGAACAAAGGTGTATTTCCCATGCAATATCCGCGTAGATCGTTATTAGCGCCGATAGTTTTCCCTAAAAAATATCTACGTTCATGACGTTATATCCGACTTATTTTAAACGATATCGTGACAAATGGCCCACAAAACAGCAAATCTCGCCAGCCCCTCCGAACCTATGCTAATTTCATCTGAAATATACGAGTTTCTATTTGCATACTTCTAGGGACCTAGAAATGAATGTAGGCGCCATAATGAATCTTCAAAATTTGAAATCAATTCGAAATGAAAGGAACATTTAAAGTGGAGGAAATCACGATTTTTTCCGCGTTTTCCTAAATTCTACCTAATTCGCTGGGAAGTGAGAGTACAGCCTTTCCTCAAAGCGAAAAGTTTATTTTTAATGGTAAGTCTTAAGTCAGAGGCTATTTTTGCTGCAGATCATGAATATGGTTTTCAAATAATTAACAAATTGAAATGCATACTAACATTGATTATAGACTATAGTAGATATCTCCAGAATTATTTCTGTCAGTATGTATACATGAATACTTGAGAACTTGACTTGAAATCCACTTCAAACTCAAGTAGGGATTTTGTTGAATTAATTCCAATTACTTGACTTGAAATGACATGTTACCTTTGACTATGTACTCTGCATTAGGTTGAAAACATAGGCGCCGATTTTTAGGCAAATATCTTAGAGTAGTGCTAAAAATTACTACCTGAATTATCAACAATAATCTTGTTCTTGTTTCTCTTTGCCGTTTTCATAATTCACACAAATGAAAAACGTTCAAGTACTGAAGTTGCGTTTACATGAATTTTTTCAAGTAAATCGAACAAAATTTTGTGATTTACTTGCGCGTTTACAAGATATTTTGATAACTTGATCTCTACTTGAAGTATACTTCAAGTATTCATGTAAACGTACTGTATGTTGTATAGAAGGTGTCACTACTTCTCTTTCGCTTGTTATTGCCAGCTTTAAATCTTCTAATAAAAGAATTTTCAATGACTGGATAATACTTTTGATTTGGCCTTTAACAATTTTTACTTTATATTCTGGAAAAATTTCATTTGTACCATTAAATAAAAGTTTCTATAACATTTTTTGAAAGTAGCAATATCTCCTATACAACAAGAAATGATCCCGGCGACATCTATTACAGTCTAAATCAAAGATAATAATTAAACTTATGAATTTAATATAATAATTAAATTTCTTTCAATTACATTTCATTTGCTTGTTAGAATTTATGAAAATATCAATGTTACGTTTTTATATCTCTAACTTTGAAAAGTTGCTTGGAAGGGAAAAGATAATAGATTTCGCTGCAACTCAAAGGGTACTCTGCTTTATTTATTAATTGTGCTTAAATACATTTGTGATTCAAACCAAAACAGGTCTCATCACTGCCCCTGTCTGTAATAAATAAGACAGTAGTCTGGTACTAATTCATATGTAATTAGCTTTAGACCAAAATTCTATTATATATATTAAAAAAGGTATTACGTACATATATACCGTAACATTTTCATATGAAATATTCAATTTAAACCGAAGGCTAAAAATTGCCAAGCAAAACCTCTGTAAGGTCAGTGTATTAGTTTTCGCTAGTGTTTCGCTTCAAACATTCTTTTATAGCACGGTTGGGGTAAAAAGAAATGGATCAAATAATTCTGGCTCATGAGTTGGAAGAAGCTTACACATTGAACAGACCTCCTAGCATAACTTTCAGCACTATTACAAAACGATAGCTCTTCTGGGAAGAGCAGTATTCATTTGAAAAAAAATCTTAAGGAAATCCAAAAACTTTAGAAAATGTAACCAAACACCAGAAATCGATATTGTATAAATGCCTCACATTCGCAGACGATGTGCTCTGATATTTAATCTACTTAGAGCGACACAAAGTTGTCATACCACGCTTATTCGGTGCAGTTATTTGTTGAGCTTGCAGTACAATATGCAGTTAGTTGAAATTTAAGGGATAACTAAGTTATCTACAGTTATTCATACGGATATGGTATTAATTGCTCTACATTCATACCATTATAAATCTTAATGAATTGGTCTGGTCAGTGAGTCTGTACGATCGGTGTTGGCGTGGCTTTTTCACAGGTTGCCAGATTTGTAAGAAATTACTTTATTTAGATTACATTTTTAAAAGTTCTTGTATCTTTTAAATTGTTTCAAATTAGAATTTTGTTTGTGTGTATTTTTATTTTTCGATTTTTTTTCTTGATTGACTTTTTCTAGATTAATAAGCCTTCTTGAATCTTTTGTCTTGTAGATTTAAGCTTAAAATTTATTTTTTATTATTTAAAAAAAAAAAAATATTTAAACAAAATTAACAAAATTTATTATTAATTTAGTATTCTTGGCAGTAAAAAAGATGTCAGTGTTCAATATTGCACAAAAATAAAACAAAATAGGAATTGATTTTAAAAACAGAAAAATATAACGGACATTTTCTAAATATATTTATGATTAAATGACTGAATTAAAGAAAACATCGCAGACTTACTCCTTTCTACCTATATACATATACTTATTTAAAAATATTTATTAAATTAATTCACAAGTGTTTGTTTGCTAGCTTCCAATAATTAGTTTAATTTTCAATTAAAACTATTTAAAAAAATTTTACCTATATAAATGTATTTATGACACACTAAAATATTTAAGATTTTCTCTAAAAAAAACTGTTTGCAAAGCTTTCCTTAGTCCTAATAATTATTATAGGAAATGTTTAAAATAACAAAAATATTTATGAACATTTTCAAGCTCTATATAAAAAAAAAGCAAGTTTCAATCACTCATCTATATGCGACTCAACTAAACTTATTTTGAAATTTTCAACTTTATAAAATCAAACAAAATGTTAAATGCTGTGAACAAAAAAATTGTTTAATCTTAAGCGAAAATAATGTTGTGTAATTAAAAAAAATTCACTGATATTGAATTTTAGAATATAAAGTAAAAGCAGACAACAAATTTATACATAAATCAATGATGAGTCCTCTACACACAAAAAGGCTACTATACATTATGGGAAATGTTCAATCGTATACGTCTATCGGAAATGTACGCTCTTTGCTTTGAAACCATTATTTCATTTATCTGACAATGAAAACAAGTACACGTAACTCTCCTATAACATAGCAGATAGGTTCTTACATAATGCCGTATGGTGTGAAACTGTATTATATGAGACTAGGTAGGAGGCAGTACAAAAAAAAAGATTTCGTTACGTTCCAAAATGTATTAAAACCAAATAAAATTTTTTTTTTTTCATTTCATATAAACAACTAAATTTTTTATTAAGAAGGAATACATCATACATCGCTGCTCAGTACAATCGAAAACGTTTTTTTTTTTTTAACAATATCATCTTCACTTTCTAAACTTTTTTCTACATTTAAATTTTGTGCATCTCTGCTCTCTTTAAAAAATCTGTGATCTTAATTTGTTTTCCTGATAGTGATAAGTTTCATGAAGATAAACAATTTTTTAGTTCTAATTTGAATTTTTAGCTTGTTTCAACGGAAGGGTCTGTATTGCAAGAAAAATTATTGTAGCATTTCGGTTTAGGTTAGGCTTTTCTGTAATTTTTTTTTTTAGTGTAAAATTATTGATTTTACAATCTTCTTCAGTGCTATTAAGAATCAATTTTGTTTTCCTTAAGATGTAATTTCCATCAAATTAGCTTCTTCAAGTTCTTTTTTCACTAATAAATTTCGAACATCATCATTAGTCATATCAACAAAACCTTTGCCTCAGATCGAATTTTCATCATTTTAATCTAGCACCGATTTCATTTTCTATTGATTCAAGGATGTTTCTGTCCTATTGCAACTGACGACATTGATCATTTCTTCTTCCAACATGCATTTATGTAATGTTGATATTTTCAGTTCTTGCACGGATAAAGACGTGATTTCAATACTGTGTTTGATTGAAAACTTCTCCCACGCTTCTTTACATTAATTCATTGATGATAAATAAACATTTACAGTAAAACAAAAATGGAAATAGTTTTTATTGCTATTAATTCATTTTTTTCATTTTACGAATAATGGTTGCGAAAAGATAACCTTTTTGATTTTGGTTTCTTCCTTCGATTTAATGACTGTTTTCAGGCGTGCGAGAACTTTGTCTAGCAGATTGTATATATGAGCTCCCTGGCTCCCTTAACATGTTTTGTGGAGGGAGTTGAGTTCTTAAAATATCAGTGTCATCATTGTGTAGTTTTCATTTTGTGATTTATTTAACAGTGTTAAATGACTTTTAAAAGTAAGGTTAATAAATCGCTGATGTGTACTTCTAATGCAATTTTGATGATTCTTTTTGGAACAATGTTTTCAGTCCAGAGATAAAAAAAAAAGCTGGTGTAAGCTTGATTTCGAGGATCCTTAGTATTACATAAAAATCATACAAATAAAGCAGTATCATATTTTGTTCTTGTTGCCAGTAAATGTAACAATTTTTCTTTTCTCTAACTACTCACTCTCTTCTGTATTATTAAGTTTTTTTAATTGCGCCGTATAAGTGCATTAGGCAGGTCGAACATTTGTCAGAGCATACATAGTGCCTTTAAACCAATGCAGAATTGTTTGAATGAATACATTTCTAAAGTAACTACTTTAAACGTGGTTTTCCCTACATTCAGTATAGTCTCTTAATCTCTTCTAATAAAATACTGCTCTGAAGCTGCCCTCGATCAACAATAATGTATTTATTTCAAAAGGTTTTCTTAACGAACTCTATAATATCTCGATATTTTTCTGAAAGATGATCGCCTTCACGGTTCTCTCTTGTCGTTTTTTTTATAGCGCCAAGCGAGCAGACTCTTTGAACTCTTTTTTTCTTTCATTAATGAAAGACAAATTACAAATGCGAAAGAGTTTTTGTACGAATAAATTGTTGTACTTCAAGCGACTTGCTTCCTTTATTCCTCTTACTGGTGTAATATATCTGCAGGATCACCGTGTAATATTGTAAGGCCTTGTTTCGATGACTGCCTAAGTGTTGTTGACTGCAGGCGAGTTAACTCAGCCGATGTTTTGCACCAAAAATATGGTGTGAAAAACTGCCCAAGTTTTCTTAGAGAGATAGAGTGTTAAGGCAATGCTGCCGATGGAAATGCGGGGTGGATAAATGAGTAAAACACATCAGCTCTATCTATAACGTACTACTATATTCTTTATTGCAAAATTATCTTCTTTATACATTCTATTACTATCCCTACTTAGTATACAAAATGCAGCAATTTACATGTCATCAATTAATTGCAAAAATTATTAGTGTATAAGTTGTTGACCTGAAATATCCTAAATAATTCATTGATACAAATTCCAAGCATTCCAAAATGCGGGCTCACCAAATTCATTGCAGCGCATAAACGGTGTGAAATGCCGTGTCAGCAAGTTGTACTAACCTTGCATGGTATGTTTACATTCTTTCTTATTTTCGTGAAAGAAAGTATGTGAATCATCATGCATTCATTGCGGCAATTTGATATTATTATAGCACTGATTGCTCTTCGTTTATTGAACTTGTATGTTTGGGTGCTTTTATGTTCTTTTACTTTTGGGTTTTTTTTCTAGAATTTGCTTCTTACATCTTTTGGGATGCTTGATGCATTACACTGGTCCTTTTTGGTGGTTTTACTTACCCTGGAGTTGCCAACATAAATACATCCTGTTCATATTTGTTTGCTGTGTTATAAAATGATTAACAGAAATTCAATATTTCGGAACTTTAACATTTTCCTTACGTCGGCATTTGCGGACCCCCTTCATATCTGTTGTCAATATTGCATGGTCTGCGATTAACTCTAATTTCTAATTTCAATAGAAAAAATTAAATAGATTATATGGACTTGAGATTAGCAACATGATAAATCCCGGTATTTCCCTAATTGTGTGGATTTATTAAAATTAATGAAAATGTTTAGTGTTGTAGAAGATTTAATGTAATTTTCTAAATGTTTAAAATAAAAATCATGTTATCGTGTTGTAGAAGTACCGTGTTAGACAAGGATTTCCGGAATTTGCGTATCGTGTTAGAGCGACTGTTATAGGAGGTTTATCTGTATACAGTTATACGTTACCGTTGTTTAATTTAATCTAAATAACTATCAAATTTATTCTGTTCTTCCAAAACCAACGGAACATTTGGAATATTGTACAGCGGTCTTTAATTTTGAGAGATTTTGATAAATGAACTCTTATGGATAATTATGACAATATTGTGATCTTTGAGTTTATGAATGATCCTGTCATGATTACATCAGTCAAATTGCTGTCATTGCTGCCTTTCAGTCGATGGTACATACGTTGACAAATTATATAAAGTAACATCTATACACTGCAATGCTTGAAACTGAATAATCACTCGACTCATAATAGCAAATAATAATACGTGCTGCATGCGGATTTTAAGTTTCCCTTCATTCCTGACCCCAACCGTCATTCTACCTACAAATTTCGTGCAGCAGAGACTGCATACTGACCCATCTAAATAGGCTCAATACTTGAAAACAACCATGCTTTAAACATGGCAAAATATGCTGTGCACGTCAACTTGCTGGAAACTGAATGTAAGTAAGTCATTTATTTAATATTAAAAACAGTTAGAGAGACACCCGAAAACACTCCTCAAAATTCTCAATCGATTTCAATCAATTGAGGCTCTTGCGCATTTAAAATAGCGCTTAACATCTTTCCGTGTTTTGGTGGGTATAACGGCGAAATGGGCTTGCGTTTGATTTAGGGAGTTTAAGCAGCACTGGAGTTTGGACCAGGTTTCCTGTTGCGGTCTTCCATCGTGGAACTGTACCTTGATGAGACATCCTGCGATATTGATGATGACTGCTATTCCGGAGATTTATTCTCAATGATGTGTCCTTTTGTTGCAAAAGAGTGTAAATACTTCATCGCTTTACCTAACAGTTTATAGTGTGATGTTCTGGCTGTAATTTCTCCGAAATTCATTGGTCTCGAACCATTCCATCGGGAATCAACACGTAATGAATAGCTTTTCAAAGAACGCATTCAGCTAAATTATAAAGTAACACACGTTCTCTCATTCTAGTTGATTCCTCAAGTTGAATTATCCGTGTTCATATATCACTATTATATTTTATGATGAAATGATTTCCAAATGCTTTTATTTATAACAGGTGCATATATGTCATTATCTTCATTCAAATTTGGGGAATGGAAGTTTTTATTGATTTAATCCTATCAAATATAATAAGGTATGGGTTCGTTATCAATTATCCAATTAGATGGGCTAATTTAAATATTTCAAACGACGTTTTCAACGAGACCATTCTTTCTAATAAACTGTAAACTTCTTTGGAGCTTGCACTGTAAAATTGTTCACATTTTTACTAACAATTGTATCGCAATTGTTGAATTTGGGTAGTCTTTAGCAGTCATTTAAAAAAAATAAAAACGAGTTCTACTAGGCCAATATTTTGCAATGGGTTCTTAAGTAAAATGCTCGAGTTGAGTTCAAATGTTTAATAATAATTAATTATTTTAATATTCATGTTGTAAGCAATATGCACTGCTTGTGCTTACTCTGCTGGTACAATTTAGATTCCCCATTCCGTACGAATCTTTTTACTACCCAACTCAACGAAACTTTTCATGTAAACTTAGTTTTATTTATACAGGTTCATTTTGGTCTAAAATTCTTTCATACTATTTATTTATAAAAGCTTTAAGTTGAGAATTAATGTGATTTTAATTATAAATCCCAACATTTTGGGGACTCCTCTCTCACCGGTATTTTGTTATCAATGCAAATTTCTGATGTTGGTATTTTAATAAAAAAGAGTTCATTTATGCATACAAAATCACCAAAAGGTATCTGAAGTCATAAGTAAACAAGAATTATGTATTTACTAAATATAAAAATAAACCAAATAAATAAAATTCTTATGCTTTTGATATATACACATAAATTCATAAAAAACACTGAATGTAACCGACAAAAACAAATATTTATAATTAATGTATGTACGATAGAAATCACATGGAAAGTGAATATTTACATAGATAATGCAGAATTTTGTACAATAGCTGAACGAAATGAATAAAAGAAGTCAAAAAATTCATATTTTAATAACTGTAGAGTATGTTTTGCAAATGTTTTTATAAGCAGCATTGATGTCATGTATTTTACTCTTATATTATTATTATTAATTGATAAAAATTACAAATATGAAGTTACTCTTTGTAATATTGCGCTCGCCTTTTGTTTACACTTTATATGCTTGATATAATACTTATTACATGATAGATGCATTGAAGCAAGTGTATAAAATTGTTCAATTCTTTAATTTGTTTTCTGTTCCTTTTTTGCATATTGTGAAGTAAGCCAGAGTATATATCGATTTATTACTTAATATATAGAATTAAATAAATGTTTATTATAAAAATG
This sequence comes from Dioctria linearis, assembly GCA_963930735.1. Lineage (NCBI taxonomy): Eukaryota > Metazoa > Arthropoda > Insecta > Diptera > Asilidae > Dioctria > Dioctria linearis. Next base: position 299,827,929 of record OZ005740.1, on the reverse strand, counting down.
TTGTTCTTTAAATATCTACGATGACCCGGGGAGGGGGAGATCTTAACTAAATGATGATCCGATCTCTTTTCTGAAAAAAAAAATAGTTAGGTGCAACATAAGGAAAGTGGTATCTTTCTTTGAATTCAAAGAAATCTTCCGTAAATTATGAAGTATAGATAGAAAAAAGCTATAAATTTACCTACAATGTACAAGCCGCAGCTCATTCAATTGATTTTCATCAACTAATCCGAACAACATTTTTTTTCAATTTGTGGACCGTATTGCGTTCGGTCATGCAGGCATATGGTAATAAGTAAATCCTATGGGTTGGCTACGAAATCCAGAAAGACAAAATCCAGTGTGACGAAATCCAGAAGTGACGAAATCCAGAAGTGACAAAATCCAGAAGTGACAAACTCCAGAAGAGACTTGATAATTTCCTATAATGTTTCTTGACCGCCGTTCACAAATCGTGACCCATGCATTGTTGGGTTAGCTTGTTTCGTTCACAAAGATGCTAGGTTTCCCTAGGACTCCCAACTATATTATTAACACAGATTAATATAACAACAACGACGAGTTTAAATATGAGATTTGCGAAGCAAAGTTCATGCCATTTTAAAACTTTTTTAAAAAAAATTTAATTATAACAATTTTTACAATTTCGAGATTTTGACATTTATGTATTTTGTTGTTTCTGAATTTTGTCACTTCTGGATTTTGTCATGTTCCCAATCCTATAACCAGACGCAGTTCAAAATGCAATGGATATACAAGTGTATACCGTACAATATGTTCACGACGCATCTGCATGGTAAATTTTGTGTGCATTTGTGCAAATCATATATAGGACTTTTAAAGCAATAAAAAGAAAACACTGTAAATAGCAAAAAATAGATAATTTGCTTTTATTTTTTATCGTTGAACATGCAGTACGTTTACATGAATACTTGAAATATACTTGAAATATGCTTGAAGTAATCAAAATAATATCATGAAAAGGCACATTCAGCGCGTAAAATTTAACTTAAGCAATTGGAAAATTCAATTCAAGAAAAATTGAAGTCAAGTAATTGTAATTAATTCAATCAACCGCCCTACCTGAGCTTCAAGTGGATTTCAATTCAAGTACTCAAGTATTCATGTAAACGTACTGATGGTTACCTTCGCTGTGCTGATAATAATGGATTAGATGTTTGTAATCGCTGTTCTAGAGTTGCTAGTTTGTTTTCACAAACATTGCTGCTCAACTATCACCATAAAAATAAATCTGAAGTTGTTAAATTCATAGAGCACTTCAGTCAATTATCGAGATCTCCATTTTTCGAAATGAGCCAATGAGCTCCAATTTTCGTGCATAGGATTTAAGAAATATTTTGTTTGCGAAGTATACCAGCTCATGGATATTTCCATATTGTCCGACATTTTTATCCATTGCTTTGAGAACTTACAAGGTAGAGTCAATAAAATTGCATAGATTAAATAAGAACACATAGTTTCTGATAGTCAGTTACAGAGCCCGCAAGAAACAATCTAAATTCTAAAACATAATTACCACACTAAAGTTATTCTGCACCACACAGAAACTTCATAAAATAATTCTGACTTTACAAGTCGCAGATATCGCGTCACTACTTGAAATCTTAAAAGCATAAAACCAAAAAACAAAAAAGACTAAATCAGAACTTTTAATCCGATTTAATAAGAAAAGATATTTAGATAGAGCAGTCTGTGGAGGCTCCGATGTTAGAGACCAGAAATAACGAACAGTTTTCAATTGCTTCCCATTTTATATTATAATTCTCGTTGAATGTTATTGAGCACCCGGATACAGAGTAGCATGGTAGGTACATCGTTCATCAGATACTATAAGCTAGCAGTCCCCAATCGGCGATAAGCAATAAAATCGAGACCAACTGCGTCGAGTATTTATGAAATTAGACTTGATTCCTTTTCTATTTATTAATTTCAGTTTAGTCGGACATTTGAAATATTGTGAAACTATATTAGTACATAATGTAACTAGCAAATAGAATGAAAGTGTATTCTTTTCCTTAATCCCAATGAACCCAAGCTACACTCATATATACCGTACAGTCCACTACAAATATCCGACGCGATTTCAATTTTTTTAAATCAATGACGGATTCCGGAGAATTGACGAATGTTTTTTTAAGAATTTTTATAATTCCCTGTATATAATGTCCAAAATTATTGGAAGTTATCGCAATGGTTTCGGCTGTTCTGTCGCGGGTTCCTCTTTATGCTCGTCGCGACAAGGACTGCGATGTACTTTCCACTAGAGAGAAGGTCGCTCGCCCTTAAGGTTTGGGTTTTTTATTAATGAAACACTGAACTCTTGTTGGATGTTTGTATTGCTGTATCTTGCGCACCCGTTGTCTCTTTATGTTAGTCGAGAACTCTCACTGACGGAATTTCACTACCTTTCAAAAACTGACTGCTCGTTCTTGGTTAGTACGCGGCTATTTATTTAGGCAGTTTCAGTACTCGCCATTCAAAACACGGAAAATCCGCGTGGAGGGAATTTACTTCCTCATCTTGAAAAACGAAACACGCCCAGCTGCTTAATATCATTGCAGTAGCACGTTTGCCGTTCCCACTCAGGAAAAATCACACGAAGGTAGGGTTTCCAGGGGTCCCGATGCGAGCCCAACATGAAGACCGCTCCAATTTCTTTGGGAGATTCGGGAAGGTTCATGGGAATGTGTGCGCCATTCCTATTGAAATTGGAGACAAGGTTCTTGGGCCCCATCTTCGGGACCAGCCGGGAAGCATCTATCACTTTGCATGCTTCCGTCAGGCTTTTACTTGAGCTTATCCGGTTCAAAATATTGGATTGATGTGGGCACCGAAGCAAAATGTCATGCTTGCCATTTAGTAGAGCATTTCACTGCTGACTGCCTCAAGAGAAGTGGGAAGAAGGCTGAACAGAAGGTTCCCTCTAAGGAAAACTAAAAATTCAAGGATCGTCTTCTGTCATTTTGTCGGGAAAACGTGGATCCTTTTCGAAAATTTCTTCAGATATATTTTAGTTTGAAGGTCCTGCGTCAAAAGAATCCTGCTCAATCTACTTCAAGGACAATAAGATTTTTTTGCAAAAGATATGACAAGACAGATACCTACATAAAGTATTAAAAAAAATTTGATAAATTTTAATTGATTTTTACGGGAGATGGCTCAAAAGAAGCGGAAGGATTCAAGAATCATAAATATAAAATATTCTCTAAAAGGACTCTCTATGGTTTCCGAAAGAAACGCAAATCGGCGATAGTATAATTTTCGAAAATTTCTTCAGATATATTATAAAAACGTTGATTATCTGAATGTCGATGGCTCACTGGAAAAACCTAGCTGTGGTTACTAGTGTTTTGTCTGCTGTTGTTGTTGTACACATTTTTTACTATACCAATTGCCAGCTGAGGTTACATTAGAAGAGAGAGCTAAGACCCTTGTAAATGAACAAAGCTTATCAACCATAGCAAGAAGCGAATTCTCAGCGCGAACTACTAACAAGTGCACCATCTGTAAATACACCATCGACTAGCAAAGCAACCATATGGTTTTTCACCTGAGCTCTTTAGGCCTCTCCCAAAAGCTTCTAAAAGGAAGATTACAAACAGATGAAGGAAAAAGAGATACACGGAAATTTACACTGATACACCTGAAAAGGAAGCTATAAGACGAGAATCAGAAGCAACGAAACAAAGGAAGAAGCGTGCACAGTCGGTGAAAACGAATTTAAAGAGTTTTCTTGACAAAAATAAAAGTGCAAAGAAAAATACAAGGACAACGCAAATAGAAAGAAAAGACACTCTTCCTCAGGACTCATCTTCTGAAGATGGAGATTGTTTCTGTATTATATGTGTTGAAACTTACAGCAGCAGCAGGCCTGGAGAAAAGTGGATACAGTGCGTCGAGTGTAAGAACTGGGACTCATGAGGCATGCACTGCTGGAGATCTGTACCAAAGAATAAATAACTAAAAGAAGGGCACAGAAGAGTGTTCCGATTGTTTTCCATTTAAATATACACGGCGAGAAAAGGAAGGAAAAAAAATAAAAAAATAAAAAAAAAATCAAACTCTCTTTCAACATTTTACGAATAAGACAAAAAATGTGAAAGCGAAGATTACATGCAACGAAACGGAATAGCAAATATTCAATTTTCGTAAATAAATGATAAGGGGCGGAGTTTTCACGTTTCACTCTCAAAAAATGTTCCCGCGCTTTTGTGAAAGCCGGTTTTCTGTGAAATCTTATGAGAAATATCCAATGTTTTTTATAGCATAGCCAATGTTTGATAGTGTAATTTCTATACAATTTGCGCAGCACGTGCTTCTGTTTACATTCGTTTTGCTGTGAAGAGATTAAGTGGGAGAAATTCTTGCTGGATTCTCTATTTTCGGGAAAAATGAGAATTTTATTTGAGAGGAATTTTACATCTCCTTTCAGCATTTGGGCCAAAGCGAAATTTATCTTTTTCTTAAAAATGGGAGGTAGTGTGACCTGATGTACATTATTATGAATAGCTTGAAAGGATTTTGAGGGATTTGATAAGATTTTGTCGTTCGGGTAATCCTACGTTCTCTCGATTTTTGTTTTTATAACTCGTTGTCTCAGTTACACTACAATTTTGCATAGCCAAGTTCTTTTCCCCCATTCATACAAAAGACGAAAGTATATGAAATTACTTGTTTCATTCTAAATAACACCAAAAAATTTCCTATTTTGTTCGCCTCTGTCTCTACTTCTCCTTATTTATACTTTGTCCGTACTATGTGTGCCATAATTGCGATACCGACTAATTATGTATTTCTTGTTGTTGTTTTTTGTTTAGCTTCGAAAAAGTTTACTTTATTTTCATTTTTCTTTGTGTGTTGTTAAGTTTATATAGGTATGTTATGTTGAAGAACTTTTTTTTTTAATCTACGTTAACTTTATTGCCAATAAACATTATTTTTTCTATAAATTTTGAAGTTTTTTATGTTTGTTACATCCGACTCTACCCCTGTTACAACTGTCCTGATGATGGGGTCAGTTGTTACATTTTAAATCAAATCAAATCAAAAAGTATTTATTTATAAGCCCCTGCTTGAAGCAACGTACAACGTTGGGCATTACGACATTAGTATCTTAGTATAACAGCTTAGTATAACAGAAAAATAACATAAATCAGTGTAGCTGGTCAGGCCATAGGCCGTCCCGATATTAAAATAAAAAGAATATAAAGAATATGCGATAGCCTTGTGAGATTGGTTGGACGGTAAAACGTCCTTACAGGTAATTTTATGAAGATACTAATATGGATACTTATAATATATATAATACATGAAATGAGACAAGATTAAAATTAATAAATGAATGAGAGTAAAATTAATAAATTAAATGCTATAAAATGAGATGAAAGAGCTTATCAGGCATTCATTGCCTAGCAATATATCTTAGCTATCAGACTGTAACAACAGATTAGGTACAACAGAACTTAGCCATTAGCGATAGATCAGGCCTCTCTCAGAGAGCACATAGATCTATTTTTGAATTCTTTTGTGGGGCCAATTTCTCTGATTTCACCTGGTAGGCTGTTCCACTTTGTAACCCCCTGGGAGAAGATATTTCTGCTGCCAAACTGAGTGTTCACCCTAGGGTATATCAGTCTGCGGCCGTCCCTATCACTCCACGAAAAGCCATCGCACAGGTACCCTGGCAATAGACCAACCCTGGCCTTATGTATAAAGGACAATGCTGTAAGATCATACATACCTTGTAGCGATCCGGGGAGAAGGATTTCCAATAGTGGACCCAGATGGGTCCTGCGTCTCAGATTGAATACAAATCTGGCACATGCCTTGAGAGCACGCAGCAGCTTGGACAGTCCGGATTGTGAGAGTGGATAGAGTACAATGTCCGCATAACGAAAGTGTGGTAGTATAAGTGCATTGAACAGTCGTAACCTTGTGGTCTCATCAAGATGAGGGGAAACTGCGTAGAGGGAGCTGAGATTAGCGATTCTGTTGGGTCTAATAGCGTATCCAATAGCCTGTGTTTTAGTTGTGTTAAGTGCTATGCCATTAGCCGCTGCCCAAGATGCGATATCAGCTAGAGTTTCATTTATAATTTACCTTTCATCTTATATGTCTCTCTTGTGCAGCCTACTCGTAGTTATAAAGGACGTAAGTATTTCCAGTTTTTAGCCAAATAAATACGATTTATGGACCAGTAATCAGTTTCGATCTAGCTGTCATATCACGGTTTTTACAAGCTGCTGTTGAAGCCGAAATGTTACAACCAGGGACCGAAAATAACTGGTATTTTGAAAACTTTAAACAAAAAATGCTGGGATAAATCATGATCGTGGAATTTTTTGGAATATAGCAAAAGATGTCTCGTGAAACCCGTTTCGATTCCTGCAAAGCTTTTGAAAACTTCACTTTTTATTAAAAAAAGCAAAAAAAACCAAGCTGGAAACTCTTTTTATTTTATCTGGCAAAAAATAAAACCAGCTTGGCTTTTTATTTTTTCTGGCAAAAATAAAAAGCCAGCTGGGCTTTCTATTTTTCCCGGCAATAATAAAAAACCAGCCGGGCTTTCTATTTTTTCTGGCAAAAATAAAAAGCCAGCTGGGCTTTCTATTTTTTCTAGCAAAAATAATAAGCCTGCTTGACTTTTTATTTTTTCGAGCTGGAAGTAACAGGTTTCGAAGCCGAAAGTATAAAAAGCCAAGCTGGTTTCTTATTTTCAGGATTCGGACCAGTTATGAATTTCTTTTTGATACTCGGATAGAAAAAGTAAGAAACCAGCTTAGGTTTTTATACTTCCTCAAAAAAATTAACCAGCTTCAAACCCTGTTACTTCCAGCTTGAAAAAATAAAAAGCCAAGCTGGCTTTTTATTTGTGCCAGAAAAAATAGAAAGCCCAGCTGGCTTTTTATTATTGCCAGAAAAAATAGAAAGCCAAGCTGGCTTTATATTTTTGCCAGATAAAATAAAAAGCCTTTCCAGCTTGGTTTTTTCAGCTTCAAATTATTATCGGTCAGGAATAACAGGTAAAGTTGGCTTTTTTCGTAAAAAGTCATAACTGGTTCGGTCCCTGGTTACAACCGTACCCAGTCTCCCCTACATTGCACTATGATAGTTATCTTAACTGAGCAGATCATATCCAAACTTGTTGAATTAGCTAGCATTTTTTATAAGTAATTATTATTATCTCTTATGAGACTTCGAACTTTTCCCGACCCTGATTTAACCCTGTACTTTTTATTCTACCGTCTACGTCAATGCCTGCCGGCATATTTTCGAAATGTAAAATTTTCGGGAACAATATCCGAAATACGTACATATTTAAATGTCAAACTGGCAAACTGACTTTTTTAAAATTCGGACATGTTGAGGCTGTCATTTCGGGGGAGAGTCTTTTTGTGATGATTAACAGAAAGGTTTATAAAATTTCCTATCAAATATACATTAACTGCTAAGAAAAAGCATGCTAAAAGCAAGTGTAAGTGGTAAATGTTTCAAGTACACAAGAATAAAATTTGGACAGTGTGAAATTGATGAGATTTTGCGAAGAATAGAGACACTCATCTGCAAACAATTTTACTTGTTGGCGTAAACAAATAACAAATCTTTCGTGTTGCTTTTACAAATCGGTACAAAAATGTCACAAAAGAGAAAATTGGAAGAATTTCATGATCCAGATTATCCTCAAAGTAGTGACAATAAGAGAAAGTGTACTGCAAGTTTCCAACCCGAAGAACGAAATGAAAAAATTCGTGCAATAATTAGGCGGGAATTTGAGTCGGAGCTCAGCATGAAGGAGAAAGATGTTATTGATATTGACAATCGCTTAGTACTAGCAAAGAAACTTCTTCATAAGGTAAGATATGTTGTGGTCGGAGACTATTACAGTAAACAAACTTTGGATGTTAGTCCTTCTGAGCTTAATGTTGGAAATACCTACACAAATTTACTGGAGAAAGATAAAAAAATCCAGAAGCCAATTCATCCAGCTCTTAGGAGTTTACTGGGTAAAAAGCATGTCGATTACGATGAAATATTAAAAATTCGTCCACCTCGAGAGGCTGCAAAAACAGCAAAAAGTTCAATTAAGGAAAAATTAATGACGAAGAAAGAAGAAAAACGTCTCCAGAGAGAATTGAATGGAACCTTACAAAAACAACAAGAGATCAATTCAGCTGGATTGGGTGATTCAAAGAAGGTTCCCAGGCATATAGATCCATTTAAGATCGATAAACCCGTGCCACAACTAAATTCATCTAGATTTAGAAGAAATCAAACAAAACACCTAATTGTTGTGGGAAACACATCAAAGTTTATTGGCGATGAGAAAGCTTCAGACCGAGTAACACACAAGTGGCTAATATATGTACAGACTAAAACCGCTCTTCCTATAGAGAATATAGTAAAAAAGGTCAGATTTTTTCTGCATCCATCTTATAGGCCTAATGACATCGTCGACGTCAGGTAATATTATTATGTATTTATTAATAGATAATTTTATAGTGTTATTCTTGCAGTTCACCACCTTTTCAGCTATCACGACGAGGTTGGGGTGAATTTCCGGTAAGACTGCAGTTATTTTTCGATCCTAAGCTTCAACAAAAACCAGTGCAGTTGGTTCATAATCTGGTGCTAGATAAAACTTTAAGTGGAATTCAAACAAGAGGTAAGTTAAACAATAGCAAAGACAGATTAATTGTAGAAGGCTAGTTTCTATTATCATGGGAAATAATTTTATCTGCTTCTATACATGATTTTTGTCACTTGCTCATTTTTGCCAATTTGTAGATTTACTTTTCGTTCACCTTTTGTTTGCGAATTGTGTGCCTTTTTACTGCATATGTTTTAATTTATGTAATTGTTTGCCGATTTCTCCTCCCTCCCATAAAATTATAAAATAAGATTGTGTAAAATTACAATTTATCTTCGAAACCTGTAACTACTGCGACCTAGAATTAGATTAGATAAAGATGAATCGGGGCGAGTAGCATTTGTACTGCAGATATTGTTTGGCTTATTGTGCACCGCTTTTTTTTACAGTTCATTCAACAATTTCACTCTTCCATTTTTTTTATGAAGTTTCTTCAAAGTCGGCGGGCTTTGAGAATTGTGAGCCAAAGGCCTGGAATCTACATTGTGCAATGGTTTCAATCATCTCATCTTCTTCGAGACATAACCTACATACATCCGTGAGTAATATACCCATCCGATGCATGTGCTTGTTTAGTTTGCAGTGTCCGGTTAGGACTTTTGTAATGATTCTGAGTTGATTCCTAGATAGCTTTAAAAGATCCGAGCTCTTCTTTGGGGAAGGTTTTTTAATGAATCTTTTGGCTTGTCTGGAGCGTCCATCTCTGACCCATTTGGTTCTGGATCCAGTTTTGAATGTTAAGCTTCACGGTGTTGTAACACCGTAAAATAGTTCCGGTCTATGAGGAGCAGTAGATCTGCATTTTCATTCCTATCAATTCCCGAGTGTCCTGGCACCCATTGAACTGTTAGGTGATTCTTTGTGCCAAAGGTTTGTTAATGCTTGAATATACCCTCCCCCCCCCCCCATTATTTGATATCTTTATTTTGAGAGGCAGAGATTATGTTTATCAACCATTCTGTCTGATATCATGTCCCGTATTGGATTTGCTTATCGTTCGGTTATAGTGCGTAGACTTTGGAGTCCCATTTACTATAACAATTTGTCGGAGCTCTGTAAACCATTATTCCAGTCTATTTTTCAACAACGTTGCTGAGGGCCGGTAAGTTCAATAGTATTTCTAGAGCGCTGGTAGATGTGCGCATGGCACCAGTTACACTAAGACAGACCACCCTTTGGAGCTTGTTTAGATTCCTGCACATTTGACCACCATGCTGAAGGAGTCTGATTATTGCTTTGTATAGCCAAATCATTATGTTTGACTTGCGTCCCCATGTTGAACCAGCTAGCTTTCTACAGTCTATTGTACTTTTTTGGACTGTCGTGTCAATATGTTTATTCCAATTGAACTTCTGCTAAAGGATATAATTGTTGTTTTCTGGGGTTGACTGATAACTTGTGTACAGCACACCAGTCTTGAACAAAACTTAAGGCTTTATGAATTTACCTTTGATAATCATCAGCATAACCTTATGATTCAATATACAATAAAAGCTCAATTATCGTGGAACACAGCAGTGGAGACAGTACTTTTCCTACAGTCAACCTACAGTGACTCACCAAACGGCTGTGTCCTAATTATCCTGTTTTAAAGCATTGCCTGAATCTATCCGTATATGCTGGATCCACCGACCAATTCAGGCATTATTGACTAAACGGAGGTGTTATCAAGCGCACTTTCAAATGTCCAAAAAGGAACAAAAGAGCTATTTCTCTGTTGTCAATGGCTTTTTCTGTACCATTTGTCAGGTTTAGTTAGGACTTTTTGGATGCTCCTTGAGCTCCGTCTCTAATATGCCTTTCCACTATATTTTCCATTGCTTTAAGAACAAAAGAAGGCAGGCTTATGGAACAATACGACCTGGCTTGGGGCTCAAATTTGCCTTCTGCCCTAGGTATATACATATATCACATTTACCGTTCTCCATGCTTTGGGGATATATCCCCTTTGAAAGACCTCGTGTAAAGCTGGTTCTGATAGATTCAAAATATGCAGAAGTAGAAAATTTTGGTATATATAAAAGCTGATGAGAAAGACATCCTACATTATGATTTAGGACAAAGTCATTAAGATGCAGCATTTATTTTCATACATACATATGTAAAAATGCAACGAAAATAATATTTCTATGCCATGGTGAGATATTCTTCAAGTCTGTTTTGTAGAATGTAGGAATACCTAGTGGAGTAAAAAAACATCTTTATTGCTTGCCAGGCTGTTTTTCTAAAATATCAATTCAGTTTGTTTTTTCAAACTTCTTCGAAATACGTTGGAATTGTTGTCCTGTACAAGACCATAAATTGGTAGTATTCGATTTGTTAGTGTTTTATTTTATTGATTAATTTATTAGTACATGTAACTATATGAACAGGCATGCTAAAATATATATCCATCTATTTAAGAATTCTGCGTCTAACTAATTACTCATTACATACATAACATTAAATTTACTACACCTACATTGCAATGAAGATTTTCTATATATTCAATATTTCAATATATTTGAGTCAGATTTCGTTTAAAACAATTTAACACTCATTCATTTTTCACTGTATTAGGAAAACCTTTAATAGATTTTAGACGATAACGAATAACGAGATTTGTTTTCTGTATAATGACTGTGTTTTATCGCTGACTTGATATCATTTATGTACAAAAGGAACAATGTGACGCCCGGTAGTGATTAGTATGATATATATACTCTCTATTACATTATGTAAATATTCAAGTCTTGATAATCTATATAATCATGATAATTGCTCAGTGTTCACTTAATTAATATTCATAACAAATTCTATACATTTTTTTTTATAAAAATTCCATCTTGTTTCATTTTTTATATCACCAGGAAGGTCATTGAAGAGTAGGAAGCCTCTATATATCAGTGAGTTCTGACAAGCTCGCGTGTTACATCTCGGCAGTCTTATATCATTGTTTCTTCTTAGTTGATATGGTTGGACATCCCCCATATATTGTATAAGTTCATTTAGGTATCTCGATAGTTTTTGATTCTTCACTTTGTAAATAAATAGAAGCATATTCAACTGCAGTCTCTGTCGGACATTCAAACACTTTAAAGTATCGAGCATACATTGTATTGGTGTATATCTGTTGCATCTTAAAATTATCATCATTGCTTTATTCTGTAGCTTTTCCAAACTCCCAATTCCACATCTATTAATCAGACATTATACCATTCATCCTCATTTTGTGTGTTCAGTTAGAGAGATATGAATTGAAAAAGTTATGTTCAGTTCCTCTTATACCATATGATCTAATTTTCTTTAGTAAAATCTATAGTTTCAAATGCTCGTTTGAAGTCTTGGAATTCATGTCTCCCATGAGGACGATGACGCTGACTGGCTGGTTTTAAATCATCATTTGACTGATTTTTAAATCATATGACCGAAGAGTTAGAGAAAAAATCTTATGGAGGCAGCATCGCAAAGATCTGCAGGAGCTCAACACTGTTTATATATTTTCTTTATGTTTTTGGTAAAAAATATTCCATCATCGACTATCCCAGAATATAAAAGGGTGAATCTATTGTCAATTTCACTGTACGATGATGATGTATATTTAAAGCAGAGTACTCTCTTGTTCTGATTGATCTGTTGAAATTTTGTTAATAAGAAAACTTCTGAAATAATGGAGTTTAGTCATTTCTTGGACCTATAGCAGTGTTGCTTATTTACTTCATTTATTTACCCTGCCTTGTAATATTAAAACTATTACATTGAAATGTACGCTCATCCCAATTCTATTTGCTTATTTTTATTTCTACGACGACCATGTCTTGGCCTGATCATCTCAAAAGTTCTTCATTTGTGACTTCGTCACTTCAGTCAATTTTAAGGTTTCGACGTAAAAATGTGATAATAAAAGTTTGCAATTCACATATTGTGAATTGAATGACCTTCCACCTCTTGCAATTAAATAGAAGTATGGTTTATGTTCTCTCTTGGAATATTGCTGGCGAGTAATATTACATACCTTCTTGATTCCCTTCGAATGCCATTGACTCGGCTTCTTCAGTGAGTTTATTGAAATGTGTACAAAGTTCACGACGTACACTTCGACGTATTTCTTTTTGAAATTGGGAGTATCCATGCTGTTCATACTTACTCTAAGATTTGGCTCCTCTTCTTGATAACACGGAATTGATATTTTCATATGAAGTCAAATTTCTGGAGGTCACTCTAGATAAGAAACTTATCTGGAATTCGCATCTTACCAGAGTGATGGAAAGAGCGGTAGGATCTCTCTATACAAAAATGGCGATCCACTAAACCGTCCTTCCAACAAGGATCGATGGTGTGGTATACAGGCGGTTCAAAGACGAACAGTGGAGTCGGACTGGGTGTATACGGCTCCAGATGCCATATATTAATGGTCCTGCTCCCTACTCCTACCGTATTCCAGGCCGAGGTATTAGTCATAAATGAATGCGCCAATACTTCCATTAAAAGAGCCATAAATGGGTACCTGGATATGAGGGGCTTAAAGCAATTAAATTGCTGAGCTATTTTGTGGCACTTCAAAATGTTACCTCAAAGCTACTCTAAATAGCTGGGAGAACAAACAAAAATCCATTTATCTGGAATTGCTACAAGGACTTCGTCAGACAAAAAATTTATGGACACCTCTGGCGGAAAAACAAAAAACTCCTACTCGTTAACAGAAAAGCGCTCAAAATGATTACAGAGCTCTACTCCAGCCATTGCCCCTTGAGGTTTCACCTAAATAAGATGGGCTTGGCTGAGACTTCATCCTGCCGCTTCTTGCCAGGATGCTCATGAAACCTCGAGCATCAGCTCTCCAACTATGAAGCATTGGCCAGGCAGAGATTACTCCACCTCGAACATGTTTTTCCTCCACAAAATCAATCCAAGAATGGTTCTAGACGTTATTAAAATCAATCCCAGAATGGTTCTAGACTTTATTAACTGTCTAAACTTAGAAAGGGAATAAATTGAAAAGGGACTCACCATAGATCTTTCAGGTCGCAGTGTATGAGAGGCTAAGGCCTGGACTTCTCTCCAAAAATCTAATCTAATCTACTCACAGTTACGTTTTGGATGGTGTATTTCAGCAGCATAGTCTATGTAATTTTACTACCATTCGTTGATCCAGGGATTTTTCTTACTCGCAACTTCAATACAGCTCAATATGAGTCTATGGGTTTTGAGTGGGTTATTTTTATCAGCCTGATACTGCAATTCGTGACTCTTCCGGGGCATAAAACCTTAAGGGGTATTGTTCGGAGTATAGAACTAATACACCTAATGACATTCCTTAGTTTAATAGTGTTCGCATAACACAGCCGAAAATGCAATCTATAGATACATCAATCCATATTCGGGGTACATTTTCTATTTTATTATTTTTTACTTGAAAAACCGTGTTCCAGGTACAAGATACTTTAGCAGTTATTTATTTTACCAGATTGCATGAGATATATAATTTGCCGTCTTAGTTAACCCTAATTTATGTTAGTTACAGAATTTGTTAATATTTTTAACCAGGGACTGAAAGTAACATTTATTTTCATTTTTTTCGAACCAAAAAAATCATTTAGAAAAAGTTATAGGAGGATTGATTGGAATGTAGCATTATGGTTCTTATTACTGAATCTTCACAAATTTCCTATTCTTTTTAAAATTATGATTTTTATTCGAAATTATAAAAAGTAGCTTTCTTTTTGGATTTATATTTAAAAAATCAGAAATAATAATTGAAAATTGATTTTTATTTAAAAAATCAAAAATAATCAACAAAAAATGTAGACCTATTCTTATTATAATAATAATATGTAATTTCCATCCACTCCCATCTGTCGTTCAATCTTTGACATATTTCGACCCATATTTAGTATTTGTCAGACAAAAAACAATTTTGTGAAATGGAAATCATTTTATGATTTTTAAAATAAATATCAGTTGCCGATTTTTATTTTTGAGTTTTAATATTTAATTTACATATGATTTTTTTTAAAACATTCATAACCGTTACGATTTCTGTTTTAACGAAATAATTTATAACGAGTTTTCTTTTTCTCTTTTAATAGGTGCTGAGACTTTAGTGGAAATTTGGCTGTCTACAGACTACTTGTCACCATTATGTACTACAGATACAAACTCAAAACTAACAGAAACTATATCGACAGAAAATTCTGAAAAAACGAATTTATCGATTCCTGAAATGGATCACTTCGAGGATAATTTGTTAGCTTTTTTGAATAAAATTGAAAAACAAAATCCAACAATATGCCAAGAGGGTGATGACATTGAGCCAACAATTACATGTTCACCTATTATCGATAAAGGAATAATATCTCCCAACACAAGGATAATTTCATCACCCGCTAAGACTGTAAAGATCGTTAGTAGCCGCCCCAATAAAATTATACAAAATAGTTCAGATGTTCTTGAAAAAAATATATCTCAAAGTGGTTGCGCAAAGGTTAGGAACGAATTCAATTCGGAAATGAGGACTGGACAAATAGTTCAAGATTCCGTACAAAACGCTACGCCGCCTTCACAAGAAACTTCTACTACTCCTTTAGTGAATACACCGAAAGTTTTTCAGAAGAAACTTGTTAAATGCATTGATAAACAGGGAAATGTCAAGTATATATCAATGCTAGTTAGTGCTAATGCCAATTTTAGTGGGCAACCTGTACAACAAAATAACCAGCTTCCTGGAAAACAAAAAACATTTATCATTACAAAATTGAATGGTCAAAATAATTCGCTAAATGTAAAGCAGCAGAATACTCTTAATCTAATTTCTACAAGTGCAAGCAAGTTACTAACAACGATGCAAAAAGATGGCCCGATAAAGCTTCCACAAGATCAGGCAGAAAATAAAGTGTTCTTAAATAATAATAATAATAATAACAAGATAAAACTAGATGTGAGTAAATTAGAATTACCGAAAATGGAGGAATCAAACCAAATTGCAGTAAATCATCCTAAGATTCCGACTGTTGAGCAGAGTCTTGAAAAGGCAGCAAACAATCGGCTAAGTTTCCAACCAACAATGTATATTGATCCAAAACTGCAACAGCTTAATAAAACTTTGTCGAGTGTGGCTTCAAGTCAAAAGAACTCACAGCATTTAGGTAAAAATCATGTTTTTATGAAGGATGGTAAAATGTTTATAATAGATCCACTTCAGTCAAAAATCAAACAACAAAGTAAAAAGCAAGAGTCTTTGCTTAAGCCGAAAATAAGTTTGTTAAAGCCAATAGTCAAGAACGACAATCTAGCAAATTGTATACGGAACAATTCAAGTCAAATATTTAACCACACGGCACTAGCTACAGATCATGATTATACTACCTTGGTGGCTAACAAACCTACAGCTAGCAATACTGTTATAATTAATAGGCCAATGTCACTTATATCACAAATGTCTACTGTAGTGAAGGCCAGTAGTCCGAATAATAATCCTATGAGTATGTTCGTAACACAAACAAAAAGTCCATCAATGTTTGGAACGAAGTCAACTTCAATGAAGAATCCTTTGATAATACAAAAACTTAAAAAGAACTACGTTCAGGAATTGGAAGATAATTTTCTTAAAATGCATTTCGTAGGAATAAGACACGCAACGGAGTATCTGCTGAAGCAGTTACCTCTCATTAATGATTTAGCAATGAATTCGATCTATAAAATGGCGTTCCCATTTGTAGTTAGCAGCGAGAGAATTTTTAGTAGTCTTATTACGCCTAAGCAGAAATGTAATGAGGTAAGTGCGGTATTAATCCATTAATTTATAACTCAATGTAGAAAAGGTTCAAAATATGCATATAAGGGGTGTATTTAGGGTATGGAATAAGGCCTTTTTTTTGCTTCTTAAAGATGATAAGATAAGATTGTTTTTTTTTGTCATAAAATAAGATTTTTTTTTTAAGAAAACTGTGTCAGAAAATAGATAGTTACAATTTTGTCGTCAACTTTATAAATTCAGCGAAGCAGGGAGGTAATTTAGCTTGACTATATCGTCCATAACAAATCTTGAGGAAATTCTGTTTCAGAACCAAATAAGTTCACCAAGTTAATTCGATCATGGTATCTTATAGCTTGCATATGACCTAAAGCTTAAGCAGACTTTCCAAGGTTTGGATTTCCTACCTGGACTATTATAACAATTATTATGATTGATTTTTAATTGATTGTCGATATATATCTTAGAATGAGCTCTACTTCAGTAACTCTATTGACAATAAAATCAATATTTTCACTGGTAAAGCTTGGTTATTTGCAAAATAATGTGTTTCTGCAAACCTTTCATGTCAGTTCTTAGGGATGTCCGTGGATTACACATGATATTCATATTGCTATGGCTGAACGAGACGACTCCCTTTATTAGCGATTTAGAGTCAATCGCTCTACTGAAATATATAATATATAATAGATACAAAGAAGTACGAAATAAAGTCAACTTTAAAATCTGATCCTCAAAACGGAGTTACTTTGGAAAAAAACTAAATTTTGGACTTTTTATTCTAAGGAATTATGACGGAATTTGCGAAACCTAGGCGTATACGGTAATGAAGTATTGTTAGCAATCTAGGCAGTGATTTTTTAAAACAGTTGCATCAGATATCACAAAGGCTCTGACGTATATAATTAATTTCGGGCTTGCAACATTTATATTCCCTGACATGCATTACATGAATCTTTATGCTCAATCTACAATGCATGGTAAAGCGACGTTGTTAAAACGATATCGTTTGCTGAAGACAGAAGAATGCATATAAATACACGAAATATGTAAGTGTGGTAGGCTGCCAAATTAAACGGCTGTTGACCTGTCAATTAAATATAATTTCTTTCTTGATTTCATTGCAAAATTACATAAAAAGAAGTATTTGGTCTCAATAATTTATACTACAGTATAGTAAACTAAGAAATTGTTTGGGAAAAGTCGAATAATATAAAATATTGCTTTCAAGACTGAAATTACAAGTTCCAGTTTACAGCTATTTTGGTCTAAACTCCTCTACATGGTTCTAAATTTTGCTGAATATACCTGGAAAAGTATGGGTTTCACCCAACATTTATAAAATGGACGGAGTCTTATTTAGATAACAGAACATATCAAATACTATTCCGTCATTCCGGCTCCAGAGTCCTGAAAGCTTCGTCCGGTGTACCTCAAGGGAGTCACTTTGGCCCGCTGTTTTTCATTCTATCTATTGACGACATTGTCTCTGTTGTGAGGCACTGAAAGTATTATGCTGACGATATTAAACTTTTCGCTCAGATTAAATCTGTTAACGATTGTGAATTGGTACACGGTGATCTTCACAAATTTTACGTTTGGTGCAAAAACAATAATTTGGCCCTGAATATCGACAAATGTGAGGTTATGACTTTCCACATGAATCAGAAACCAATCACTCATGATTATGTGTTCTCGGATTCCACGATTCGCCGTCGCGAGGGTGCTGTTTGTGATTTGGGTGTTAAATGTGACCATAGATTGAATTTTATATCCCACATTAACTATATGGTATCTAAGAGTAGTTCTATGCTGGGCTTTATTAAACGTTGGTCTTGAGAGTTCTCGAATCCCACCATAACACTGCGTTTGTACACTTGCTTTGTGAGACCTCTCCTTGAATACGCTAGCCAGATCTGGTCTCCATTTTACGGCACCTACCCTGGAACAATTCATTGATTCTTCCACCTTATGAGGATCGCTTGAAGCTTTTGAATATGCACTCCCTCGAAAAACGTCGCATGGTCGCTGATGTAACTTTTGTGCATCAACTCTTAAACGCGAATATTGATTCTCCCCTTCTACTTAGCAAAATCTCTTTCCGTGATAGTGCGCACAATATGAGAAGGTTACCTGTGTTGCATGTTAACTCCGCAAGATCCAACTTTAGTATGTATGAACCCATCAATCGCATGTGCATTGTTGTTAATATTAAGGCTGAGCATTTTGTCGTTGACATTTCCAAGCATGTTTTAAAAAAACGTCTATATAATACTTAATTTTCTGTTTCCATGTCGCATTGCATGTCATCTCATTCGGTGTTTGGTCTATGTTTAGTTTAACATACTAATACTAACACCGACTAAGTGATGAATCGCATGTATTTTTGAGACGTTTATTTATTAAACGTGTTAAGCTGGTTCTGATAGTCATTATTACTACATCGTTTTTGCTGATTAACTACTACATATAATCTCGTGCTTACGTGGTCAAATAAATAAATGAATTTTCAAATGCAAGAGTGGGAAACAAACACAAAAATCCGTCGTTTTGACAACGTGGTTTTACAATGCATTGTAAATTAGGCATTAGCATCAATTGATAGGTCAATAGTAATATCTACTGTAAATGTTGAGAATAGTTATTTGGAATTCATAAAATTACTCCATAATACTCTTACTTAAATCTAGTATAAAAATATCTCATTTTTCTAAATAAAAAATAAATATCTAGTCTGATGCTTTGTAGAATTCTTCCTATGCATACCACACGAGCTGCAACCCGAGCTCACCCTCACACCCTTGGAAGTCCGATTCGATCGATCGTGAAATTCTGCGAATCCTTCATAAGTAGAACAGTAAGAATGTGGAACAGTTCTGTTTCCCCCCTCAGCTATGTATGAGCCACAAACATTCAAGCGTAATGCACACAGCTAAGGAGGTATCAACACAATAATCCTCAATTGCCTACCCCTTCTTTCTTTCCTACCAAGCCTACGCCACGGCATCATAGAGTATCCCCTGAGCTTTGGCAACATCATAAAAAAAAAAGAAGTTACTTTGAATCTTCTTTTATCTCAAATCGATCATTGATGCTGAAAATTGACATTAAAAGTGAGTAGCATTAGTGTTGCACATGCCACACTGATAGATTTAAATAACCTTGCAGTTGGTGTGAAAAAGTAGGCGGAAATTAAATACCCCGAAATGTAAATGTATAACCTTCCACAAATCTCACTCTCCAGTGATATTATCATATAGCTTAAATGGATTGGTATAGAGTAGAGGTAGCGTTTCGAAAATACGTGATCTCGGAACTATTTTTGATTCTAGATTAACATTTTCGAGCCATTATGATCATATTATCGCTAAATCACGTAAGGATCTTGCGTTCTTAAAACGAAATTCTAATGAGTTTTTGGATCCTTATACGCTCAAATCTATACATCCTTCATTACACTAGTTTTTTTCTCGCTTAAATATGTATCTGTGGTATGGAACCCCACCCAGGTTTCTCATATACACAGAATTGAACTTATTCAGAGAAAATTCACGCGCTTTGTATTTATTAAGTTGCAAAACTTTAGCTCAGTACCAAATTATCATAACTAATAAAATTGATTCTATTGAAGTATTGTCAAAAATTCAGGTGTACGCGTCTGAATGCAGTTTAAGATGCAGAGAACTTCTTTATATTCATAATCATCGCCCAAATTATGGTTTTAGGGAACCATTATCTAGATAGGCAAAAAGCTGTAATTCTATTTATGGTCTTACTAATATTAGCTGGTCTAGAGATGAATGTAAGGCAGTGATAGTAAGTAATTTAAGATTAAAGTTTCATTGATTTTTAATGCAATTTAACTTAAGATAATGAAATAAAATGAAACATGTGGAAAACATCAGTAGTTATCCCTATTCCCAAAATATCCACCCCCGCTTAATGATGTTATTCCCGACCAATTAGTTTTATAAATTAATACATACTCAGGTTGTGGAATACATTAGTGAAAACAAACTTTTATGTGCTTGGCAATCTGGATTTCGCGCGAATAACAGCTGCGAAACTGCTATGCTTAAAGTAACGACTGATATTCATGAAGGATAATGATTTATTTAACGGTTTTAACCTTATTTGACTTCAGTAAGGCATTTAATTCTATAAATCACGGAAATTGTCTCAGAGTTTCTTCTTTTCATCATCAGCAGTCACACTATTCAAAGACTTTTTATGCGGTCGAAGTTAGTCAATGCAGATGGGATTGCTTCTTTGCAGACATAGCGGATCTTAATCGTGGCGTACCTTAACGTTTCATCCATGGACTATTAAATGACCTTACTGATGCGATTTATCTCTATGATGATTACAGCTTTGTCTCTGTAGACGAATAGGCACAGAAAACAACTTGGAATTAAATTCCAATATGTCTAACTGCCTGGCAATTTATAAAAACGGCATTGATCACAATAGTTTACTACCACTTTTCATCAATGGTATCGGACTTCCCTATGTTGAAACCCGCTAAGAGTTTGGGATTCGAGTTATATTCCAAATTCTCTTGTTGCAGCCGTTTTACCGCTACATTAAGGAAAATTTCTCCTGCAATTGTGGCCTAATTCAATTACCTTCATATTTGGAAAACGTAAGTTAAAGCCCTGGTTATTCCCAATTTTATTTACGGTAGTATAATTTTTTCGGCTCTCGACTCCATATGCTGAAGAAGTCTTCTGGTAGCATAAAATGTTATTATACGTTTTGTATTTAAGCTAACTAGATATAGTCACGTATAACTATTCTGCATCTCTGCTAGGTTGCTCCCGTGAAAACTCGACGTAAACAAATTTTTTTTCATAAACTGATATAACCATCAGACTACCACCTCCCTACCACATATCTTTGTTTGTTCTATTCTTTGTTGTACCTTGTAATAAAAATGGACTTAATTTTTATTTTAGAGAAACTTTAAGATAGATTATTTGAAATGTTGTTAGACCGCTTATTCTATTTCGTTAATTTTCAGTCACGACTGACGCTAAGCTCTATACCTCTTCTTCATGTCAAAGGGCCACTGTAAATAAAAAGAAAGCGTGATATAAGTGAGTATAAGGAATAACTACTACACAGACATTCACAACTTATCCCTTTTACCAAAACTCTCGAGAATACTTCCCAAGCCATGAAACAGGAATCTATGTGTGCGTGTGAGTCCGTTCTCTAAACTGTTCTATATTGATACTTATGAATCGTTTCCATAACTTTTTTTTAAAAAAAAACTTTAAATTGTAGACACTCCTCTTTAATTTTACCTATCACACCCTATGTGCTAATAGTAGCCGTTACAACCACAACTCACAACAAAAAATTAATAAAAAGATCGGTATGAACGTTTTTTTCGACGATAATTAACAAAATGGCGGCCATTTCAAAAGTGAGTGTCGAACTCGGCCTATTTTTTCGACAGTTTTCGTTGAAAAAAAGGGCGTGAAGAATGTTGTGGCCTGATTTGAGGCGGATAGCTTGAAAACTCTTCTTTTGAAAGCTCCCACTACTTTGAAAAACGGTGTTGTGTGAAAAACGCATTTGAAGTATCAGATTCACATATCAACTGTGTACTTGCGATCAGTCGGCGATTCCAGGTTTCTTCGAATTGCTCATTCTATGTGATTCTGTGTACTTTCATACATTCGATTCGTTTTAAATGAGTTGAATGCAATAATAGGCCCTGGTCGAATCCCTTTTTCTAAGAAAGGTTGCAGTGATCGAAATAATTTTAACAGCATGTTAATGGAAATTCATGCTATTTTTACACTAGAATGGTCCTTTAAAATTCATGTAATCTTTATGTACTTCTAAATAAATTATATTGCATAGTATTGTAATTGTACGTTCTTCGGATACTGTACATTTCACTCCTACTTTGGGTTATAAATTATAAACTCTAGCACACTTCTTCATTGCCTTTACTACCTCTTGCTTCAACCTGGGCTGTATATGAAAGATTGCTCTATAGTTCCAGGAAGCAAGCTTTTTTGCATTGGTAAGACCTTGAAAAAAATACAATGCACATTATCCCATTTAACCTCTACTTCAGTCACAATAAGTTAAAGTGAAAACATCGTTTTCATTATTTTTTATATATTTCAGTGGCTGCGAGCGAAACACGTATCTCAACTAATTAAAAAACATGGCGATGTTAAGGATATGGAACCATGGACAACAAGAGAAATTATTTTATTTGCACGCCACCACGCTTATTCACCTGTGATAACTTATTCTAAGGATCGTGTAAATAACGATTTAAAAATGAACAACGACACACTAAAAAATCTTATCAAGAAAGAAATCAAAAAGGAAAAACTTTCGCATAATACAGTTACTCCTGCTGAAAGTGTTTACACTTGGATCCATTCTATGCAGGAGAAACTTAAAGGCGGATTAGATCGTACTGAGGAAATTATTGATATTGAACATTCCGATTTAGAAGATGACATCCAAAAACGAGGTTCATGCAAAATATCCCCAATTAAGAATTTCACCAATAAGTACTGGCTTTCAACGGAAGGACACCTGGAAAAAGAGTGTTCTTTAGTAAATGAAAAATGTTATGAGATTGGCATCCGACTGCAACCTGAAGAAATATTTCCAAGTATGTACAGAAGGAACATCATGAAATAAGAAAATTATTAATTTGCTTTAATTTTAATGTTTTCAGGTGTTATGCATCAATCAGCTCAAATTGTTTTAGCCCAAGCCCTTCGTTCATTTATTGAAGAGTTGGTTCGGAGGTCTTTGTGTAAAAAAGCAGAAATAGAAACAGCGAGGTAAGTTCGATTTTAATACTAAGAGAGTGAGAGTGAGTAGCATTAGTAATTTTATATTCGCGCCACTACTTATTTTATACCTGAAATGTTTGAACTGTTGGATAGAAAAGTATGTCGCCAATGATTCCATATCATCTGTCGCCCTTCTATAATTTATATAGTGCTTGTTGGCCGAACAAAATTGAAAAACATTTTCGATTTGAATAAAGAAAAATATAAGTCACATATTTTTGTCTTTCGCATGAATGGATGAAAAGAACTTGGCTATGCATTATTGTGGTTTATTGTAGTATGACTGAGAGGCAAAGAGCGAAGAAAATAAATTGAGGGAACTTAGAGCTACCAGAGCGGAAAGGTTCTCTGGAATATCTTCCAGTTCCTTCCAGAACTATTAAACCTATTTTAACTAGTAGGGACGCTAATAAAGTAACACTAACAAACAGAGATTTCAGATTAATATGTTTTTTTCATACATCGGCTCACATTACCTCTAACCGTCAGCATTCAATTAATACTCTGAGAAAGGGATAAATTTTGCCTCGGGAAAAGTACTAAAAATCTCTATAAAATAGAATTCTCATATTTTCCTAAACCAGCAAAGAATCCAGTATGAGTAACACCCACATAATCTCCTTAGGGCATAGCGAAATATGTGCTATTCAAATATCATAGAATAGTATCAACATGTGTAAAACTTAGGTTAGGATTTTTTTTATACCTAAGATGAAATCTATATGGTATACTAAGTTTTCATTCCGTTTGTAACACCTCGAAATAATGATGGCAAAATGGATTGGACACCCACGATAATATTAAAAGTTATTTTGAGTTTTGCATGTCCGTCCGTCCGTCCGTCTGTCCGTGCGCACGATAACTCGAGAGCGCGTTCATTTAGAAAGCTGAAATTTTGTAAAAAAAAAAATTAAAATTAAGTTCGAAAATGAGACAAAACGGGCAACTCCTTCGTGGGATTACCATACAAAAATCTTGTTTCTCACTATATATTTGGATACCGCCTGAGAACGCGTCGACATAGAGAGCTGAAATTAGGATGGTGTTTTCATTGCACTAGTAAATAAAATTTCAAAAATGGACTAAACCGGACAACTCCTTCTTGGTGTTGCCAAATAAAAATTTTGGTTTTTTACGTATACTGTGAAAACGATCAGTCCAAGACATTTTTATTGTACTAAAAACTTCTTCAGAATACGAAATCCTATAAAAATGGTTATAATAATTTTTTCTGTCCGACAAACCGTTCTAGAAATATATGCGAAAAATCAACTTCAAAAATCAAACTTGCACAGAAGGGTGACAATACGAAATTTCATACGGGCATTCATCTAGGGTATCCAATTCTAGCTTTTTTACTTGTTTTTTATAATTTTTCTAATTTTGAATTTTTGCTCTTCTTGCTTTCCTTTTCTGTCTGTTAGTATTTAAATGAAAGACAGTCGGGATTCTTTTCCATTTCCTAGGTTAAGTTAGAGTGGCGGCCATCGCGCGAAACCCTGCTATCAGCCTCATTTATACCATTTGCGGTCCATTATGATAATACAACATTAAAGCGCATTTTACATTAAAACACTTGCATGAATAAAGGCAAGAAGGGGATAATGAGGTGAGGGGTTGGTGATTGCGTTCAGAGAAGCCATTGCGTCAGTGATAATTACTGCCGATTTTTTCTATCATCTGATTTTAACTATCATATCTGACTCATATGTTGATGCGTTAGGATGAAGATTACGGGTGTGGCTCACCAAAAAAGTGGATTTCTCTGGGCTGTATAGATAAATAACTGCACTGGATGCATGGTTTTCTCTTTCTGATCCGTCGGTGTGTATATCAAGGTTATATTCTCATGCATGTCTCTATAGATTACGGATGGGGAGGATTTTGTGCGAGACTACAGATGGTGTAAATGGGAGAGTAAATCAGGCTATCTGGGAGGGGGTAGCATTTTTTGTACGGACGAGATATTGTGGTAGTGGGAAGTTGTATTCCTAGTTTTTTTGTGGTTTGAAGGGCAATGGTATAGTACCGAATAGTGTTTTACTATGTACGGTTCAATGAATACTCTCAGCGTTGAATGGTGCGGTATTTTATTCGCAACAAAATTCCTGTCAATTTGTAGCGATTGTGCTGTTTTTAATTTCTCTGTAATCTTTTGATTTCCAGTTTCAATCTATAGCGCTTGGTGTCCCATCTTACTGTCCTGAGTATGTTGTTAATGGTACTTTTTAGTTTAGTCTACGCTGCTGTTCCGTAGAGGGTGATAACATAGTTACTTGTATCATTCACCATGCTTTTGGTTATGCTTAAGAAACCGGCGACAGATGCTCCTCTCTATTTGGCCGTTATGGTCTTTATCACGTAGTTGACTCTTAACAGTCTCTCTCTGATATTTTTGACGTATCCGTTCTATTTTAATATTTTGACGAGGGTGACTACAAGGATTTTATATTTATA